>MU260286.1:180000-225000 GCA_020310875.1 Ceratopteris richardii
GCACAAGATCAAACAAGATAAGAAAGAGCCCAAGACGTAGGATCACTTCAAGATCTTGTTCTATAACAATTTTGTACTACTTGATGAGAGGTCTAGAGCGTTAGACATCTGATTCTTCATCAATTAGAAGAATCAAACCTTTCAAGAGTACTCAAATAAGTACAAAGAGGTGCTTCTTAAAGTGCCTGATACTATCCCAGAGTTTCTCTAAGTCCACAAGTTTATCTTGGGACTTAGGGAAACTATTAGACCATTGGTGAGGAAGGAGAGATATCAGCCCTTGGCACAAGTGACAGAGATGGCTTTAGTCTATGAGGATAGTCATAAGGGCATAGGCTCCCAAGGTCAGAGGTACTTATGGCCTAAGGTAAGTCGATCCTTCCACACACCTACTCCTGGCTTGATCAGTGCACAATTTTCTAGAGAGGCTAAGCAGATGCATATGATCAAGCCAGTTGCAGGAGGTAAGACAAAAGTGTTTGCTCTAGCTAAAAGGGCTTATAATAAGTCTATTCTTACCCCTCAGCAAAAAGAGAAGGCAATGAAAGAAGGATTATTCTACGGGTGTCTAGGGTAGCACCTGTTTGTGGATTGTCCTAAGAAAAAGAAGATAGCAGCACCATAGTCATAAGTCATACTCACGTGGGGAGTGATGATGATGAAGACTTTGGAGATCCCCCATCACCGCTATCATTTCCCACAGCGGCCATGATAGTCACGAAAAAGGTCCTGACTGTGCTAGATGATGTGCCTTTGCCAGTGGCATAGAAAGGATGTCAGTTTCTTGACACAAAACTCATTGGCATGAGGGGAGTCATAGCAGGATAGCATGTCAAGGTACTCTTTGACACTGGGTCGACACATAATGTCATTAGTTCCTGACTAGTCAAGCAGTAGTCAAGGCACTCAAGGACTTACGAGACAAGGAAGCCAATGAAGAGAGTAAGAGCAAAGAGAAGGACCAACTAGGCAAAGCAGTCAACGCAGATCCGACAAATAGGCCCTATAATTTTTCATGAAGCAATATTTCCCAAATAGTGATCTTAGTCACTTCACACCATTGTAAATACCATTTTTTATTATTCCTGCTCCATTTCGTGCAAGTCGAGGAGTCCTCAAGCTTGATGAGTATTAGTAGTATTTATGTACCAATTTTCACAATTTTCAGAGCTCGTTTGAGCCTCCAAAGTAGCCTTAGAACTTAATGATCTTCACCATCGCGACCATATACCTCCATCTCCATTCATATCCTTCATTTCTACTTGAGAGCAAAAGCAAGAGAGAGCTTGTGTGTGTCCTTGTTTTCTGTGTTTTCCTGAGCGTTCTTACAGGTTCCAGCTTCCATTGCAGCCACAACAGCTCTAGCAGGTGAGAAAATTGACTGTGTAGGTCCCAAGGCATTGACCTCTATCGATCGCGATCGATAGAAAATTTCAGCATTTGGTAAAACAAAGTGCACCACCATAACACACTTGATGAGCACATTCCAAATCACTAATCAAAATTAAAAAAAATTCTTAATTTTCTGTCAATCGCGATTGACATTGTCAATCATGACCAACAGCACGATCGACAGACCCTGTCAATCGTGACCAACAGACCCTGTCAATTGCGATCAATAGACCCTGTCAATCGCAATCGACAGACCACGATGGATTACCGATTGAAATATCATGATTGACACAAAGATTCGCATGTCCACGTGTCCATTGCAACGGACACACCCACGATCGATTGAATTTGCATCGAAAATTACGAAAAAAGTGTCAATCGTGATTCACAGGCCTCACGACTGACTCTATCGATCGTGATTGACACCATCAATCATGATTGACGTGTCGATCATGACTGATAGACCCCGACGGACACCTCTATCAATCACGATTGACAGCCCTATCGATCGCGATTGATAGGCATTATCGGCCAAATTTTTAGGGTTTTTTAGTTCAAAGTTTGGGGTAATTGTGTGCAAAAAAATCAAGCACTTAGAGCCTTGTGAGGCCTCTACACAAGTAATTCGCGAAAAACCCTATTTGCCTGATAACCTGTTTTAACCTTGTTTTAGCCCTAGAACCCTGAACAGTCATAACTTCCTCATATGAAATCCATTCAGAGTGATCTTAGGCTCATTGGAAAGCTCATTTCGAATCCCACTAAAACATCGATTGGTTTCTGTAAAACTAATAAGGGAAGTTATAGATAGGGTATTTTGAATTTGACCATACCCCGAGGGAAGAAAACCAAGGGATCTTTAGGATTGTTTTCCATAAAGACAAAGGACAATTTGGTCTCTAAATTACATGAATGAAAGTGGTTTGTTATGTCATTTGAATTTAAAGCTTGAGCTAACTTTGGGACTTTTACAGGTCCATTGAGAGCGTCGAAGGGCATCTAGAGCACTAGCATACTGCAAGCTTGAGAACGGGGTTCTTGAGCACCAAGGAGCAAGGGATAAGCAAGTGAGGTAGGATCATTCTCAACTCCTTTTGTCAATTCCTAGCTTAGGCTAAGTGAAAGTTGTGCTAGAAGTAAGTCAAGGTGATGATAGGCATCTATCAAGATGAAGACTCTTAATTACTCAAGTTCAAGCAGAAATATAATCTCTTTGTGATCGATAACTTAACAGGAAAAGAACTTAATGTGGCACGATCAACTTGAAGTGTGGAATTTCACTTAAATATTCCTGACAATGTGATACAGAAAAGAGCATAAACACAATATAATCAACTTAAAAAGATCAGGACAACATCTAGGGAGAGATAGACAAAGCCTTAGGTCTTCAAAGGCTAGTGTCAATCACAGTGCTAGGTCTTGGGCCCAGCACTTGAGCAATTATTCACACTACACTAGCTCTGAGAATAGTGAATCAGACATGTCTTATGGTATGGAGAGACCCACAAGAAGTTTAGGAGTGGCGTACTTAGAGAAACCTGGAGGCCCATACAAAACTCAACTGGAATATATCAGGACCAACCGATTAGGTGCTCGTATCTATGAGGACGGTTTGAGAAGATATGTTGTGCAGATTAGAAACTCTGATCAACCCCTTGGACTAGAACACCCAGTCGTCAAATTTGAGAATGGTGCATACCTAGATAAGGAAGGAACAATGTACGTAGTCACCAACCAACCGGATAGAACAGATGAATTTGGTAATGTGATTCCAGAGGCAGATATAGGTGGCATAGAGCAAGGGAATGTAGTAAGAGAGCCTAGAACTCCTCTGTCAAATCAATCTTGACTAGAATCATCACTCCATAGTGGGTTCCCCAAGACATAAGAGCATATATCTGCTATTAAACCGAGAGACTAATGAATCCTTTTGGAGGTATAAGACTAACCAGTCTAACGAAGCAGGAATGCTCACAATCTATGAGTTCAAGGATCCTGATAGCCCAGGCAAATTAACCTACCTAGACAATACTTCAGAAAGGATCTTCGTGGTCACGGAGAATGGTAGGCATGCCTACACTTGGAAGGGTGAATCTGTTTTCCCCCAACCAAGATCCAATGTCTCCTATGGTCACAAGGGAGCTAGAACATCCCATGCTCATGGAGCTCAAAGGGACAGGAGTAGAGATAGGCCATAAGTGAGCTTTGCTAACCCACTAGGAAGAGAAAGAACGAGAACAAAGATGGATAGAATGGAAACTGAGAGACCTAGAGAACCAAGGAACCAAAGAAATACAGACAAATTTCCTTTGCCAAGGCCTAGGGAACACACTAGGACCTTGAGGCCTACACAACTAGTCAAGTCCATGAAGAATTTCTTTGATGGCACTGGAGACCCATATGATCATGTGGTAGAGTTTAGACAAGTTTTGAGAGTTGAACAAGTTGAAGACTTGTTCACTCTATATAATGCCTTCGGCCTAACTCTCAAGAACACATCTCTTACATGGTTTCAGTCACTTCACCAAGGCCAGTTCAGGAACATAGACCAACTGCTAGAGGCTTTCATCACATAATTTTCTAAGAGTGGCATACGGCACAATACTTCCTCCCTGATTCATAGCTTCAAGCAGACACCTCAAGAGACCATTAGACTTGCAGGAAGAACGTTTAGGCAATACCTAGAGAGATGTCGTGTTCCTGAATTACCCACACCATCCAAGCAAGTGGCTTTATTCTTGGATGGATTGCTAAGTACCAAATTGAGATCATATGTGTACTTGAAGGACCCTATGACCATAGAAGAGTGTGTATGCATGTGCATCGACATTGAGGATAACCTAGGGGAGGAATTAGAGCTTTCAAAAATCTAGAGAGATTCAGATAGCTCTACTAGCCTCAATTCAAATCCATCCACATCTATTGAGGAGCTCGTTGAGAAAGTAGCTCAGAAGTTAGGAGTCTCAAGCAAACAAATACCAAGGTTTGCCCCAGTGAAAAGATGCTATACTTGTGGAGGTGACCATATGGCGAATGCATGTCCCATTATGGCTCAACCCCAAGTAAATCCTAGTAGTCAATACTGCACCATAGAACAGAGATACACTAATCACACCGCACAAGATTTCCCATACAATAAGCAAGCAATTAGGCAATCTTATCCATAGCCATACCCTCAACAAGGAAGATACCAGAACCAGTTCCCATCACAACAGCATGCTAGGCCTCAGCAACCCTACCAACCACAATATCAGGCCCAACAAAGGCCTCAGCCTATGTTAGCTTAGCAACCTCTAACCCCAGCCAATGTGGTTTCAGTGAAGTATGCAGCAGTAGAAGAAAATTTGAATAGAGCCATAGTGTCAGTAACACCATTGCTTTCAGAAAGTGACCCAAGCGATCATAGTTTTGACTCCACTCATGTTGATAGCCCGCAGGCTTACTACGTGTAGTCACCTGAGGATAATGAGTCATATTACTATGAAGATCCGAGTGAACCTGGTTGGGAGCCAGAGTATGCAAATGTTTATGTACGCAAACCCCAACTCTAGACCTCAACCTAGGTAGGTAAGACCCCCATTTCCTTGGGGACCATGCTACTGATGTCAGGGAGCTCACCTCATTCGTGATTGCCCTATGCCTGCACCTACACAACCCCAATCTGTGACAATTCAGGTTTTTTGCCTCGATTGTGGGAAAGAGCATCTATTGCGAGATTGTCCCAAAAACCCCACTAATATGCCAAAAATCACTCCTATCAATGTTATTGGGTTAGTAGTAGATTCTACAAGAAGTGTAACTTCCACTGCCCCTATGCAAGTGGTCACTAGAGCTCGAGCTTGGCAGCAAAACCAAGGTTTAGGACAGGAAAAGAGTTCCGAGGTTAGTGAGACTGAGAGCATAACTAAGAAGAGGACCAGAGCTTGGAAGGATAGTCGCAAGAGAATGAGAGGGCAATGGGCAAAGAAAATGAGCGAACTTGAGGAAAGCTTGAGAGAAACGAAAGCCAAGATAATTGAACTCACATCTCAAACTCACTATCACACTACTCCACCACCACCATTCCCATCTCCCTCCAATCCACCACCTTCCAACCCACCTCACTCAATCCCACCACCCCCTAGAGTAGGATCAGTCTTAGCATATCCTACTCCCGAGGACCTAGACATGATGCTTAAGGCATATCAGGCTAGAAAACAAGAAGGGCCAAATGTAACGGATCATGAAAAGTGTTAGCCTAGAGTGGAACTTGAGCACGAACGAACGAAGATTTATGCTAAGATGGTGGAATTGTCTCAAACCATGTTTGAAGCCAGTCGCCTCTTTAACTTCTCTAGTTCAGTTAAGACACAGTTGCACTTTGATGGACTGTTAGAAAGATTGGAGAGGCTCATTGCAAAATCTAAAAAGGACCTTGCCTCTCAAAGTAAGGACAAGGCAAGTGAAAGAATAAGCCTTCCTCCCCAGGAAGCTTACGTGCCTAACTCCACAGAACGAGACACCTCTTCTTCTATGAATCGATATTCCCCAGAGTTCCTAAGAGAGATTCAAGAAGAGAAATGGGATAAAGAGAGTGAAGTTCCTCCTCCCATTGAACTTGTGGATGACTTGCATGATCAATTCCACAAGACATTCCTTCCATTTATGGAGAGCAGGATAGTACCCAATCTCATTAGAGATTAGACTTCGAGTCTAATTCCTTACAAGAACTACCCCATTTCACAGGCCCATGGGAAGCTAAATCTACTTCTATGAGAGCACCCACAATCATGATAAGGAATGAGGAATCAATCATACCTAGGGATACGGAGGTAGTAAAGAACACTAAAGTGCAGTGCAATCTCACTTTAGAAGAGCTACTCAAGGTTAGGCCAGAACTATGGAAACATGTAGCCAACCAAGTGCCTGAAATAGCCAAACCTCGTTCCTAGGTAGGATCTCATAGAACGGTGCCAAAAATACCCTTGGACAAGATAGGAGACATGAGTGCAGGAGACGAAGGAAACACCTATCTTCCCATTACCCATCAAGGATACACAACCAAGGCAATCTTGGACTTAGGTGCAGGAGTTGCAATTGCTACCACTTCCCTATGGAAGCGTTGGGGCAAGCCAGCACTCAGACCAACAAGAATGAAATTGCAGATGGCCGATGGTCACATTGACAGACCCTTAGGACTGCTAGAAGGAATAACTCTCACTACATGTGGTGTTGAGTTCAAGCATACTTTTGCTATATGTGACTTTAGCAAGAATCAGGCCTATGAGATGATTTTGGGAAGACCATTTATGCAGTAGTTGCAAGTGGTACAAGATTGGGGAACTAATTCCTTGTATTTGCAACACTTAGGTGCTACAACCAAAGTCAATCTCAAGGATTACTCTCATAGAGATGTACCCCCCATCCAATGGAATCCCATCCATAGAGCCAAAGATGATATTGAGTGAGTGCATTCCATAGGATCAGGATCCTCATGGATGCATGAAGACACCCACTTATGGATGTGTAAAGTAGAAGTAGAAGAAGAGAAGAGAGGAAACGCCAGAGAGGTAGGTGCAAAGGAAACCCATAGATCAATTCAAGACCCAGCCTATGCACCCGTAGTATTTCCTGACAAAGAATTTGAACCTCATGGTTGGGCGGAAATTTTAGCAACAATGGATGTAGCCATCAATGAGGAACAATGGACACCCCACTATGACGAGGATGGCTATGATATCTCACTCTTCACAATAGAGCCAATTATGTATGATTTGGTTATAGAAGAATGTGAACCTAGCACTGATACATTCGAGGACGCAAGTGACTCCGATCTAGAGTCAATCATTATGGACCCACCTTTTGCATCAGATGAAGAATACTTCTATGAAGTAGAAGCTCACTCTCAGAGACATGAAGAACTTACTAATGATGTGAGGTTAACCACACAAGTGACTGCCAAAAATGAAGACAAGAAAAGAAAGAAGAAAGAAACCACAACAGAAGAGGAAGAATCTTTGTTTGAGGTCCCTAAAAATTTTAAGAAATATGAGATAGAAGATAGAAGAGTCATGATAAGAATGCCTAAACGCGATGCACAATCTGGAGAGGCCTATGATAACAAAAAAACCACTGAGGAAGTTGTTGTATCCATAGAAGAAGGAGAAGAAAGATGCATGTACATAGGACATGACCTAACGGATGAAGAAGAGCATGAGCTAATAGCCTTGCTAAGAGAATACAGAGATGTATTCGCCTGGAGTTACAAGGACTTGAAAGGTGTAGACCCTGACATATGCTCACACACAATTCCCATGACCTCAGATGCAAAACCCTCTAAGCAGAATATGAAATTGAGCACACTGAATGGGTGTCCCCCATTGTAGTGGTACCCAAGAAGAATGGCAAGCTATGTGTATGCATTAATTTGAAGAAGGTTAATGCAACCACCATTTGAGATAACTATCCGCTTCCGATTACCGAGCATCTACTAGAGAGAGTAGCAAGCAAGGAAGTGTATAGCTTCCTTGATGGATTTTCTGGCTACAATCAGGTAGCCATTGCTCGAGAAGATCATCATAAGATGGCTTTTGCCACAGAGTGGGGCATATTTGCTTTTCGGGTAATGCCATTTGGTCTCACCAATGTGCCAGCTACCTTTCAGAGGCCGATGTGTCATGTATTTAAAGAATTCTTCAAGAAGAATTTGGAAGTCTATGTTGATGATCTCTGTGCTCATTCCAACATTATACAAACCCATATCCTTGAGTTGAGGGCTATCTTTGACAAATGTAGAGAATATCAAGTTTGCTTGAAGCCAAAAAAGTGTGTTTTCATGGTCAGGCAAGGCAAGATCCTAGGACACATAGTGTCAAAGAATGGCATATCCATGGACGAGGAGAAAGTGAGAGCTATTGCAGAGCTACCTAGGCCAAGGAATGTCAAGGAAGTATAGGCTTTCATGGGGCATTGTGGCTATTATCGCCGATTCATTCACATGTATGCAATCATTGAAAAACCTCTGTATGGCCTTTTGACAAAATTTGAGTGGACTCATGAATGTGAGAACTCCTTCAATGAGCTTAACAAGCAACTGTGTTTAGCACCAATCTTGACGACTCCAGATTGGAATAAGACATTCCATGGACATGTGGATGCATCCAACTATGATATTGGATGTGTAGTTGCACAACCTACGGGTGAAGGTAATATGGATCTTCCAATTGCCTATGCCAGTAGATAGCTGAATGCAGCTAAACAAAACTATACCACCACCAAATGAGAAGGATAAGCCATGGTGTATGCGGTAAAAAAGTTTAGACACTATTTGCTTGCAAATAAGTTTAAATTTTTTATTGATCATCAAGCTCTATTATACCTGGTAAACAAGCCTTGCAATACAGGAAGATTAGTAAGATGGTTCCTCTTACTAATGGAATATGACTTTGAGGTAGTGGTGAGAAAAGGCAAGACTCACTTGAGAGCAGATCATCTCTCAAGGCTCACATCTGAAGAGGCACCACAAGGAGTATCAGATGACCTTCCCGATGCTTACTTCTTCAATTTGGAAGTTGTACCGCAGTGGGCCAAGAAATTGGTGCCAGTATTCACATATGGGCCTAAACATCCAGTAATGAACACTCAAGATAGGGAGGTAGTAAGGTCCCAGAAGTACCATATCATGGCAAGAAGTATGTATAAGCATACAGATCAAGGGATATTAGTTTGTTGTGTGGAAGAGGATGAGTACGCTAAATGGTTGCAATTAGCATATGTGGGTGCATTAGAGCAACACTATTCAAGGCAAAGAACTCTACAGACACTAAGGAGACTCGGAGTGCATTGGCTGACTATGGAAGCAGATGTCCATAAGTTGTGTAAGGAATGCCCAGTCTCCCGCATTAAACCACCTATGGAGCATGCTACACTATACCAACTGTCTCTAATACCAGATTGGAGTGAACCATTGGTAGCCTTCCTAAGGATGAAAACATTCCCTCAGGACATGACATTGGCTAAGCAAATAAGTTTAGAACAAGAAGCCCTAGATTACGCACTCATTGGTGATAATCTATACAAGCGTGGAAAAGACGGATATCTGAGACTAGGCGTCCATGAGAGTGAATATCTCAAGATCTTGGAAACTGATCATCAAGGTGTAGTAGGAGGAAACTTTGGACCAGACCAGGTGATTAATGCAACCCTACTTGCAGGCTTGTGGTGGCCAACCCTTCACATCGATGCACATACCTATGTGAAGCGGTGTGATGTCTTTCAGCAAACTCAATATCCCATACGTAAAGATGAGATGCCATTGAAACCTATGATGGATGGACGTGCATTCTCTAAGTGAGGAATAGACTTTGTAGGCCCTATTAACCCCCCAGCTAAGAGTTCCCATGCGGAGTATATCATTGTTGCCACTGATTATCTGACTAAATGGGTAGAAGCGAAAGCCACGACGAAGAACGATGCTCAAACGATAGCTAAGTTCTTATTTGAGAACATGTTCACTAGATATGGGCTACCTATAGAGCTAGTGAGTGATAGAGGCACTCACTTCTTGAATGAAGTCCTTGAAAATCTTCTCCAAGAGTTCTTGGTAGTACACAAGAAGTTTGCCCCCTATCATCCACAAGCTAATGGGCAAGCCGAAAGTACCGATAAAATTCTATGCAATGTGCTGACCAAATTAGTGAATAATAAACGCTCTGATTGGGACAAACAACTACACCATGCTATTTGGGCATACAGAGTTTCCTATAAAACGGTACTCCAAGCCACACCCTTTCAGATGGTGTTTGGCCAAAATGCAGTGCTACCATTGGACTTCTTGATACCTACAATAAAAGTAGGAGCATGAGTGGACAGGTCATGAACTCTCTTCGAGGATCTTTGATCTTGAATAGTTAGGTGAAACAAGACTGAGAGCTTCCATGGGGATTTATGCAGCTAAGAAGAGACAAAAGGCATACTTCGACGCCCATGTGAAGGATAAAGGCTTGAAGGCCGGAGACTTAGTTTTGGTGTATAGCCTAAAACAACATGCAAGGAAGCTAGAGAAGCGTGGCTATGGACCCATGATTATTAACAGAATATCAACAAGTGGGGCAGTTCAGTTAGCCACCTTAGAAGGTGATATCCTATCAAGTTACATTAGTGGATGTCGAGTCAAACTATATCAAGAACCCTTCACTGAGGAAATGCTCAATCGACTCAACCCTGCCAAGAAATGCAAAGAAGAAGAAAAACGAATCCGAGAAGAAGCATAGGCAGAAGCTTTGGAACGCATCCAAAGAATGAAATTGAGAAGACAGGGCAGAGATCAGCCTAGGATAGATGCCTATGCAGCTCCAGAGTATCATATGGCTATGTGTGAAGTCTCAGGTGTAAGTTCCCATAGAATAATTGACCAATGTCCTTTTGTAACTTTAGACATAGGACAAGGAAATAGTGCAAGGACCATGCAGGCCTTGATTGACTCAGGTGCAACCACTAGTGCTGTTAAACTTTCATACTGTCAAGAATTGAAGTTAAGTGTCCATTCTATAGAAGCATACCTCATAGGATTGGGAGGTGTGGAAACCCCTTGCATGGGCGAGGTGGAGCTTCCCCTCTACATTCAAGATGTTCTAATGACAATTAAAGTACTAGTGTGTCAAGACGAGGATCTCATTGAACCTCTTGTCTTGGGTCAAGATTGGATATATGATCATGGAGTCAACTTGAACCTAAGAAGTGGACTTCTTCAGGTTTGGGTAAGTTAGAATCGTACTACGATTGAGTTAGAAAATGAAGCACTCAAGGAACTAGGAAAGGCACCAACTCCTGGTCCTTCCGGGAGTACACATGAAGATGATGATGCTATTCTTGTCCAAAACTATGTGATACAGAGGGACAATGTTCTCAACAAAGGAGCCAAGGATATGATGGAACTCCCTTCTTTTCCACAAGTGATAGAAACACCACAACCAAAGGAGTGCCGAATGCAGCGCAAGCAGACTACCTATGCTCAAAGCCAAAGGAAAGTACGAAGCAAGGTGTCTCTGCTACCAAAACAAGTATGGGTACAAAAAGGCAAGCATCCTGTTGCCTTCAAGTTACAACCACTGACTAAACATCATGCTAGTGATCAACGACAGGATACTAATAAGAAGCCTCTCAAAGATTCATCCACAAAAGTAAGGTCTATTTGGGTACCCAAGAAGTCAATGACGGACGACCCACAATTAAGACAAATTTAGGTGCCTAAGACTTGTTTGCAGGCTCAAATAGCCATACAAAAACCATGCATTGTAAATCATTATTCACGCACTCAAGCAGTCGATATCCATAATTGTTTGGCACACACATATCCATCCACATGCACAAGCAAGGTCACTGGTAAATGGGTCCCTAAAAAGCCTCATTTCCAAGTAGATACTCTTGTAGAGACTTCTAAAGTCCCTAGGAAATCAAAATGTAAAGCCACAAATTATGTTTGCTAGCTCAAATATTGTAATAAACCACCTGATCCCATTGTAACACCACATCCGCTTAGTAACTGTATCCGCTTTGCACCCAACCACCTCAATTAGCACATAGGAACGGTCATTCACTAACCACACATCGCACTCACGATCACACGTGCACTAACTAACCCACTAACCACATCACAATTCATCAGGTTAATGTTGTAAAGGGGACACAGGCTCACTTTGTGTCCATTGCAATGTTAACATTCATTTGTATATTCTCACAGAACCTACGACCGATTTCCTCAACATGGCCGAGGCTGCAAGAACGAGCTCCTAGGCAGGCACCAATCCTCAAATAGTGGACATTGAAAGTCTCCCTATTCAAGAGGAGTTGAAGGAACAGCCACAGGCATTAAGAGCAGTACATGTCATACCGATTCAAAATCCTCCCTAGGGGCACACATCGCCAGTTAGCAAGTTTAGCGAAGTAGTAGGACCCCTTGGAGAGGGCACCTATTTATGGGAGGCTGAGATAGAGTTTAACGGATGGTGGGGCAGGTATCATTTCTTTACACGAGAGTTCGAAACGCTTCAGAATAGTGAAGGATTAAAACCAATATGGAAGAAGGCCGGATTGGACAATTACTTCCATGCTAAGTTACCAAAGCCAAACTTCCTGAGGTGTTCATACCTAATTAGCACACTAACTCCTAGCAAAGATAAAAAGGGGACGAGCACCTTTGTACTTCCTTCTCTTACACAAGGAAATGAACTGAAGCGCTTTAAATCAACCAACAATTTGGTAAAGGAAGCTCTATAAATGAGAGGTATGCACATCCCTACGGAGAAGGAGACAATGATTTCGGACAACATGAAGAATAGGAACCTAACTAAGCTAAAGGACATGGTGACAATGACCCCAACCATTGCCATCCACCTTCGAATGTGCATGCAGCACTTTGCATTCCCTTCCCAAGAAAGATTTACAATGCCACCCAAGAAGATTTGGTTTAGTTTATACTTGGTAGACACGCTGAATCTGACAATCAATATGCCACATTGGATCATTGACCAGATCCATCTTGCACATCAACATTGGTACAAGAAACAGAAGTCAGTGCTCTATGGATGTTGTGCACTTACCAAAATTGTATATCGGTGCTTGGCATATGATGTACCAATTCAAAGGGCGCTCATCTAGACTAGGGTGCAAGAATTTCAGTGAAGAATATCAGTCGCAGGGCCTCCTTCAAAGAAAATGAGGGGAGCTGTTCAAATGCCATGTGCACAAGCTCGGGGTGCTACGCTGACACCTGACGTGACCCCGCCACCCCAAAGGCGAGTGCAACCCTTCACCATCAGATTACCAAGGCACAGTGCAGAAGGGCATAATCTGATCTTCCCACCGATCTTCCCCACTGATTTAGAGTTTCTGCACGGCTTCACGCTTGAGGATTTGACTGATGAGGAAGTAGCCAGGATAATCAATGCAACTAACTTGGAAATCGAAACAGAGCAGTTAAGTGGCTGTATTTTGGGCAAAATGCAATGTTCCTCTTTTCTAAAAGATGGTTCAATTCGGGCTACTCAAAAATTGCAGCTTGTACATAATGATGTTTGTGGTCCTATGCAGACACCTTCTTTTGGAAACTATCTTTACTTTGTGACTTTCATTGATGATTTTTCCAAGCATGCATGGGTATATCCACTCAAAAAAAAGTCCCGAAGCATTTATGTGCTTCAAATAGTTTTTGGTTTTGGCTGAAAATCGATCAGCATGTAAAGTGGGCACCCTCCATTCTGATCGAGGGGGGGAATATATGTCTTTTGAGTTTAATGCATTTTTGGCTGAACGTGGGAAAAAACATCAATGTATAGTACATATACACCTCAACAAAATGGAGTTGTTGAATGAAAGAATAGGTCACTCATGGAGATGGCGAGGTGTATGGTCAAGAGTCAAGCTTTACCACATAGTTTCCGGCTTGAGGTTGTCATGTGTAGAGCATATGTACTTAACAGGTGTCCCACTAAAGCACTCTAGTATATCATTTCATATGAGTCTTGGCATGTTCCCAAGCCATCTATTGCTCATTTGCGTGTTTTTAGTTGTCTAGCATATGCATTAGTGCCTGAACAACATCATAGGGAATTGGATGATAAAGCAATAAAATGTATTTTTGTTGGGTATAGTTTTGAAAGAAAAGGCTATCGTCTGTATCATCCATAGACTAAATGCATTTTGGTTAGCCGTGATGTTGTTTTTGTGGAAGATGCTATTCAACCTTTACTTTCATGTACAAAGGAGACACATGTTAGCTCCAAAGACATGTATGATAATTTGCTGGCTCTTTTTACAGGTGGATGGTCTAGTGTTGGTCCTAATGAGGCAACTTCTCAGCCTTTATAGGTTTCATGTGATGATGCAATCATTCTATTTTTTATGCAGATTTACATGACACTTGTTGATGAGAGAGCTGATATTGAGGAGGCAAAAACTATGATAAAATGGTTGGTGCAAACTTTGCATGATAGCAAATAGATGCACCTTTCTCATATCGTACTCGTTCATGCTCTCATAGTGCCTCTTTTGCATCAGATTGTTGTGCTATGGTTGCCTCTAGTCTCTGTGATGAGGCTGAGCCTGTTTTGTTTGATGAAGCACAAAATTCTGAACATTGGATGGTTGCAATGCAATCTGAATATGATGTTATCATGAAAAATAGTACTTGGGCTTTATGTGACTTGCCTCGTGGCAAGAAGGCCATTGGCACTAAGTGGGTATACAAAGTGAAGCGTAAACCTGATGGAACAATTGATAGGTATAAGGCTAGGCTTGTTGCAAAGGGTTATGTGCAGGAAAGAGGCATTGATTTTGATGAAACATTTGCTCCTACTTGCCAAATGACTACTGTTTGTAGCATATGTGCACTTGTAGATCATCATGGTTGGAATGTACATCAGTTGGACATTAAAACAACATTTCTGAATGGTGACTTGCATGAAGAAGTGTATTTTTTTCAGCCTTGTGTCTTTGTGCAGAAAGGGCATGAAAACTAGGTGTGCATGTTAAAGAAGGCATTATATGGTTTAACGCAAGCACCACGTGCTTGGTATGAAAAGATACATGGCTATCTGATTGCACATGGTTTTGAGAACAGTCGAACTGAAAGCACCTTATATGTTAAGCGTGCTAATGGTGTGCTTCTGATCATTGTGGTGTATGTTGATGACATGTTGCTCATTGGTCCTCATGAGAAGCATATTGCTGATTTCAAGGTTTATTTAATGCCTCATTTGAGATGTCTAATTTGGGGCATTTGCATCATTATTTGGGCATTCAATTTTTGCACGTTGATGGTGGAATGGCTTTGTGTCAAACAAAAAATATTGACACATTATTACAGTGTTTTGGCCTTGAATATTGTAAACCTATTGCCACTCCTATGGAGATAGGTTTACAATTGAGCCTTCATGATGTTGGAGATGCATTTGATGTTGTTCTCTATCAATAGTCCATTGGATGCTTGATTTACTTATGCATTACTCGGCCAGATATTCAGTTTGTTGTCTCACAGATAAGCAGGTTTATGCATTGCCCAGGTGTCAAGCATTGGCAGGCGGTTAAGTGAATATTTTGCTACTTGAGTTTTATCCCAAGGGGGGATCACTACCGCCAAATTTTTCTGACTCTGACTGGGTTGGTTGCTATGACACTCGTGTGTCCACTAGTGGTTTTTGCTTCATGCTTGGTAGCTCATGCATATCTTGGTTGAGTAAGAAGTAGCATATTGTGGTCATTTCCAGTTGTGAGGCTGAATATATGGAAGCTTTCACAGCGATTGTTGAGTGTGTTCGGCTCAGATGCCTTATGGCAGATTTAGGTGTTGGTCAGTCTTTTGCCACCACCATCTTCATTGACAGTCAGAGCACATTGGCAGTTGCGAGGAACCTGGTGTTCCATGCTCGCACTAAGCACATTGAGGTGCATTATCATTATGTCAAAGAGAGGTTCTCGATTGGAGAGATGAGCTAGGCATAGAAGTTTGAAGCTTTCCGCAAAGCTTTGGGCTTACTTCCGTTTGTGGATTGATTCCACATAGTTTGGCACTTCCTTATACATGGGTGCCAGCTCCTTGTTCATTGCATCACTCCCATGGGGGATTTGTTGATATATTTAGGTAGTGATGTGTGTGAACACACTAGGACCGTCAAGGCACTTTTTTCCCTCTTTCGGAGGTTTTTTCCCCCTGTCTTGTATATATGCCTATAGCACAAACGGGTTACTCATCTTTGTACATTCTAGTTGTAATACTTTCAGTATTGTGTGTTGAGCTCCAAGCTTGTTCTTCTACCTTGTGTTGTTTGCATGCTTCCGCAGACGACTAACTCCAACAATTCTCTACTTAATCGCATTATTTTTGAAGAATCAGTTTCCCAAAACCCAGATAATTCCCTTCTCAATGTGGAATCACTATTTTTATACTCAGCTCGAAATCGATCAATCTTCAAAATAACCTATCAAAATATAAAAGAACAAAAATTCATTATTATGTGCTTAAAAAATAATAAACTATATCATAAAAAATAAAAAACTTTTTTTACCTGTTTGAACATATGAAATGATATTTTGTAGATACCAATAATGGTTCCTACATAGCCAAGTTCATTATATATAAGGTTCGTGCCTTTTGAGCTAGTAGTGATAGTTGTTTGAATAAAGCAACAATGCTAGAATCCTTTATTTTACATAAAGAATCAATCATTTTAATTTTAGTATGCTTTCCAAGAGCCCACATATTTGTGAACATTTGAGCCTGCAATAAAAATCAAATTATTAAAAAAAATAGTATACATATATCTGAAAAAATAGAATATAATCAAAATTAATTACTTTTCTTTCACAACCTATCATTAACTCCCTCTGCTCATCTGAGATTTGTTCAATATTTGAATTGGCTCATTGCATACGAGTATTTAGCCAATCCGTGAAAGAAGATATGTTTGTATTCTCATTATCATCAAGATTACATCTATATCTTTTGTTTCTCCATCTTTTACTTCAAAGATTTTGAAGTTCTTATTCATACTCGCTAACGAAGGCTTGCATGCATTCGCTATTATGTGCTACAAAAGTAGAAACATCACTTTTTCTTGCAATGTAAATTGAAATGGAACTCCCTCACCCAATAATACCTCATCTGTTGTTCTTGAAGAAGACTTGTTGGTCCATGCACGTGGAGGTTCTTCATGAACTCTCTCAAGTTAGTTACTAACATAGTACATGCACTCCTCACGCATCCATCGCTTTTCCATAGATCCTTCTAGTTTTGCTCTTTGTTGTACATAACCTTTTAATATTCCCATAAACCGCTCGACCCAAAACATCCATCGAGTGTCTACAACACCTGCAATCTCTATTTCATCCACAAGATGGACTTATAAATGAAACTGAATATTAAAAAATGATGTTCAAAACTCTTTCTCCATCAAACATAGTAGCTCCCTACATTCATGTTTCTTTTTTGGGATCGAGTCTTTGTCAATCTCTTTTGATGTAATCCACCTATTATTATCATAAATTAAATTATAAAGAAATTATTTCATACATAAAAGATAACAAATATTCTTATATATTAAGTATAAAAGTATGATAATTATCTTATAAAAGTCAAAGATGATAGATTATGTCCCGTTACTCCTTTCATTGTACATCCATTGATAACCAAAGGTAGAATGTGCTTCAGAAAGTTATGCCAATCATGTGTCTTTAACCTAGATAAGTTCTATCATCCATAGTAGACATGTTTTGGAAAGATGCTCCATATCATGTAGGTGTTCGAATCGATTCAATCCTATTGTTGAAAGTTTATATCTCTTTTGTTGTAAGTATCCAAGGAGAAGGTGCATAAGTTGTTTCTTGTTGATTTCTCTAAAAAATTGACCGTAACTTTGGTTTTGAGTTTTGCTCCTTTAAATCATTTCTTGATGCTATTGTGTCTATTAATCCAAGAAGATGTTGCCATAATGAATAACCAATATTCTTGAATATATGCATAGGATCAGGAAGATGACAGATCTTTAACTCTCTCCAATACTCCAAAGAATACCATATCGACATATTCTCTCCTAGCACCAATTTTCCTTTATCTCTAATCTTTACGTTCTCATCATCTTCATCATCACTGAAGATTTAGAACCGTGGATCTATAAGATACCCATCTGTCCATTTTTTATACCAATCCATAGGCGTCATTGGTTTTGGACACTGACCTGTTTCAATCTTTCCATTAAAAATGTATTGCTTCTCTTTTGCATCTTAATGCATGATCGTTAGGCAAGAACCGTCGATGTTGAAGATAAATATTTCTATTGAGATTCTTACTATAAACTAATCTCAACCAATAACCACAATAAAGACAAGCCTTATATCCCTTAGTAGATATTCCTACATCATGAAAATCATAAAAATATAATTAGATTAACTCACATACAATTATATACATATTAAAAAAGATATGTACATCATTACCTGCACAGACACCATATCTTGAAAAATCATGTATAGTCCAAGCCACAATTCCACGAACCATAATGTGTCTTTGATTATTTCTTTTTGTACATCAATGACATTAATACCTCTCCATAACTCTTGGAGATCGTCAATGAGAGGAGCAAGATATATATTCATGTGTTTAACTTGGAAAAGCCTTTTGATCGAAACAATTTCGATCAAAAGTGCTTTTGATCGAAACAATTTTGATCAAAAGTGCTTTTGATCAAAAAGCGATTTCTAGCAAAATAATATAGATTTTCACATTCGATCAAAAATCTCATCACGTGCTTCATTGCTATTCTAGATAGCTTTAATCCTGCAATTTCTATCATAGAGAGCTTCCTTCACCGTATCATTGAGGTATTGATTTAATTTTTATTTATTGTTTATTTTATTATTTTGTTCATTGTATCATGCATATTGTATGATTTGCATATGCGTCTCTTACATATGCTTGATTTTTATTTATATAATTAGTTTTGTGCCTTTTAATCATCAATTGTATACATGTTTGACTCACAAAAACGTTTCTTACTTGTATACGTTGATGAAAAACATGTAAAAATAAACCACTATTGTGATTGTCTGACTTGCTACATCAATTCTTACTCTCATAGTAGTATAGGACACAGCAATAGATCTATTGAGATTGTTTGAATCGCCACCTCAATTCCTACTTCTCAATAGTATAGGGAGTGTGTAGGGACTATTGTGATTGTCTGATTCTTTGACGCTTACTCTCATGATAGTCACTTAGATTCCTATGAGAATTGTTGATATATTTAGGTAGTGATGTGTGTGAACACATTAGGACCGTCGGGGCACTTTTTTCCCTCTTTAGGAGTTTTTTTTCCCCTGGCTTGTATATACGCCTATTGCCCTAATGGGCAACTTATCTTTGTACATTCTCTAGTAATACATTCAATATTGTGTGTTGTGCTCCAAGCTCCTTCTTCTTCCTTGTGCTGTTCGCGCGCTTCCACAGACGTCTAACTCCAACAATTGGTATCAGAGCAGGTCGTCGCTTCATCTAGGGCGCCGTCGACACTCCTCTGTTTGCAGTCTCAAAATCCCACAAATTTTGGTGAGCATACTCAGCATGTTTCCAAGATCAAAACAGCTTCGCTATGTGGTGCCGAAATCACGATCTGAGCTCGTTTTGGCCTCCGAACGCACTATCATAGCGCTTGTGCAAGCTATTTCATCTTTTTGTGCCAAAGGTATATACCAGTTTCTGTTCGCCTGTATAAGCATCTCAAAGTCTGCTATAGGTCTAGCAGAATTCGTCTAGGCAGTTTTGTTCAACTTTTTGAGATACAATCAATTTTCTGCATCAAGGTATTTTAGTCACTGGCCATGGCTGAAAGCAGTGATGTATTCCGTATGTTGGCTGTTGAGGATAACTTGGATGGTACCAACTACCCGTTATGGGCTTATATAATTCAAATGAATACATATCGTTTTCAATATGGTCTTAATCCATCCATCATACTTAATGCAAATGAATTTATATCATTTAATCCAGATAATTCAAATGAATACATATCGTTTTCAATATGGTCTTAATCCATCCATCATACTTAATGCAAATGAATTTATATCATTTAATCCAGATAGTTCAAATGAATACATATCGTTTTCAATATGGTCTTAATCCATCCATCATTGATATCTTTAAACCATACCGAGTTAGATGTAAGAATACTCTAAGCAGTTCATGTGCATATACTCTTTTTGATACATCTTTGCTAGAAGTTAATTCTAAAGCATATTTTAACTTGTAAATCCCATTCTTATCAATGGGATAACTATTGAAATCTATATATTTCAAGAGTTGTAACAGGAGTATCAAAATTGTAAATATCCCTTGGCTCTTATTAAAAGGTGGAGGACTAGTGGATATGCATTTGGGTGCAATCCAATAGTACTTTTGAATCCACTCATTTCTAGTTGATATTTCTAAATTAGGTAGCTTCGAAAAACATTTTTTGTTGGTAAGTATGTCTCTCTACCAAAATCGCAATCCTATATAAGCATGTTGATCTTCAAAATGCACCAAGATGTTGCCTGGATGGAGATCGTTATGGGATATATTACAAGTGTGTAGAAATGATACTGTTTGTAATAAGCCATTGATCAGCTTCCAAATGTTTGTTTTCATGGTTGTTATGTCTCCTTCTATGTCCTTCACACCTCTGCTTCATGGTACATTTAGGTACTCCTTCTTCATTCTTTCTAGCCACATGTCCAATGTACCACCATTCCAAAATTTGAAAATAAGACACAGGCTTCTGCTATGGTGTCTAGATAAACCAAGTGGAGTAATAATTCCACTGCACGTAATAGATAACATAGTGGCTTCATTCATGGCTTCATTCTCTCGTGTTTGTATGTCAGCACCATGTAATTTGAATAACTTGGCAACAAATACTTAATTGCTGAATCTCGGGTGGGATATTTTGACTTTACGAATCATTCCATATTGTCCTTCCCCCACGAGAGTTGTATCTTCAAAAAGAATAGAGGAATATGGGAGCAAACAAAGATTGTTCGATGTTTGATCTCCCATATTCACATATGTATCTCTTGTATTTGGATCTACCTATGCTCTCGCAAGGTGTTCAGTCGTGTCCGGTTTTAATCGTTTTCCTCTCTTCATTGTCTGATAATGTAAATTGATAAATTTAATTTTATCGATGAATTCGGGCATACTGGTGATATCCACCACCAATGACTCTGCTACTTTGATGATTTGTCCAAAGATATATGTAAGCTCTTTTGACATTTGCTCATCTAATACCTGTGCTCCACCGGACACACTACCAAATTTATCTTCAATATTAATAAATGTTGTTCTAGATAATTCCGTAATGAAATCTTTGTAATTAGATGTGTCCATGGCTATAGTGATTTCATCTTCTCTCATTCAATACATGTAGGCGCACACAAATTCTTCTAAAAATTTTCACTCTTGCTTGTTTATTTTACCTTATGCAAAAATAAAAAAATAGTCTATCAATAAGTGTATGGATAAATAAATCAATAGTATGTGTACACAAATGATAGACATATGCATAGTTAAATAAGTAGATTTATAATTAAATAAAAAGTGTAATTATAATCTTGAAGTGAATCTATGTAGCTATTAAGAATGTAAGAGTCAAAGAATCAGACATTTATAATAGTTCATATACATTCACTACACTATGTATGAGTTTTGTCACATAACTGTATATAGCTATTGTGATAGCAAGAGTCAAAGAATCAGACAATCACAATAGTTTCTATACACCTTGTGACCTACACTAAGTATTCTCATTGGAATTTAAGTGACTATTGTGATAGTAAGAGTCAAAGAATCAAATAATCACAATAGTTTCTATACACCTTGTGACCTACACTAAGTATTCTTGTTGGAGTTAGACGTCTGCAGAAGCACGCGAATAGCACAAGGAAGAAGAAGAAGCTTGGAGCACAACACACAATACTGAATGTATTACTAGAGAATGTACAAAGATAAGTAGCCCATTAGGGCAATAGGCGTATATACAAGCCGAGGGAAAAAAACTTCTAAAGAGGGAAAAAAGTGCCCCGATGGTCCTAGTGTGTTCACACACATCACTATGTAAATATATCAACAAATCCCCCCTGGGAGTGATGCGGTGAACAAGGAGCTGGCACTCATGTATAAGGAAGGGCCAAGCTATGTGGAAATCACTCCACAAAAGGAAGTAGGATAGCAATCTGATGCAAAAGAGGCACTATGAGAGCCTGATCGAGTACGATATTAAAAAGGTGCATCTAATTTGCTGTCACGCAAAGTCTGCACCAGCCATTTTGGCATAGTTCTTGCCTGCTCAATATCAGCTCTCTCATCAATAAGTGCATCATGTAAATCTACATCAGAAATGGAATGATTTGCATCATCACATGAAACCTGCAAAGGCTGAGAAGTTGCCTCATTAGGACCAGCACTAGACTGTCCGCCTGTAAAAAGAGGCAGCAAAGTATCATACATGTCTTTGGAGCTAACAAATGTCTCCTTAGTACATCAAAGCAATGGCTGAATAGCATCCTCCACAAAAACAACATCACGGCTAACCAGAATGCGTTTAGTCTGTGGATGATACAGACTATAGCCTTTACTTTTAGAACTGTACCCAACAAAAATACATTTTACTGCTTTATCATCCAATTTTCTACGATGTTGTTCAGGCATTAATGCATATGCCAAACAACCAAAAACACGCAGATGAGCAACAGATGGCTTGCGATCATGCCAAGCCTCATATGGAGTGATAGACTACAATGCTTTAGTGGGACACTTGTTCAGTACATATGCTGCACACATGACAACCTCAAGCCAGAAACTATGTGGTAAAGCCTGACTCTTGACCATACACCTCACCATCTCCATGAGTGACCTGTTCTTTCATTCAGCAACTCCATTTTGTTGAGGTGTATACGGCACTGTACACTGGTGTTTTATCCCACGTTCAACCAGAAATGCATTAAAATCAAAAGACATATATTCCCCCCCTTGATCAGAACGGAGGGTGCCCATTTTACATGCTGACAGATTTTCAGCCAAAACCAAAAACTGTTTGAAGCACATGAACACTTCGGACTTTGCCTTCAATGGATATACCCATGCATGCCTGGAAAAATCATCGGTGAAAGTCACGAAGTAAAGATAATTCCCAAAAGAAGGTGTTTGCATAGGACCACATACATCACTATGTATAAGCTGCAATTTCTGAGTAGCCCGAACTGAACCATCTTTTGGAAAGGACGAACGTTGCATTTTGCCCAAAATACAGCCTTCACAAACATGTTTCTGAGGTGCCTCAAGTTTGGGCAAAGAGGACACCATTTTGGATTTCTGCAGGTATAGCAAACTGGCAAAATTCAGATGACCAAAGCATGCATGCCAAAGCTTTGCATCTGACATAGCCTGAGAATCATTTACTGCACATGCAAAATCATTTACAGATCTTTCATAGTCTATGAGCTTATACAACCCACGACATAAAATGCCAAAAGCAATAATCACATCGCCATTTGAGAGATCATGAACTGTACACCTGTCATCAATAAATTTCACAACCAAGCCAATCTTGGCTAATGCAGAAACTGATAACAGGTTCTTCTTGATCCCTAGCACAGATAAAGCATTTGACAAAGTGAAAGAACTACCGTCAGCAGTCGTCAAAATGATCTTACCAACTCCCATAACAGGATAAGAGGAGTTGTTGGCGCATGTAATAGTATTCCCTGTAGGGGCAGGCTCGAGTGAAGAGAAGAAACTGCATTGCGAGGTAATATGTTTGGTCGCCCCACTGTCAAAATACCAAACATCTGAGTCTATTGCCGACATGCACTGCTCATGAGAAGATGGGTCAAAACTGCAGACAGTAGTAAATGCCCATTCTTCTTCCTGCACAAGATTAGCAGACTCTGTTTTTGGTGTAGAGGCCTCTGCAACAACCATTCCAGCCTCTTTCTTCTTTGCCTCTTTAGCAGCCAGTTTTGGACAGTTCTTTATGATATGAACATTCCCTTTACGGTACTTACAAAACAATTTTTGCTTTTCTGATTTCTTCTCATCTTTATCTTCCTTCTTCGAATATGCAGAATTTGTAGATTTTTGCTTACTAATTGAAGAGCTCCATTTTCCTTTGCCCTTCTAACTAGCCAGGAAAGCTTGATCTACAACTCGCATAATGGACCTGTTCTGCCTGGACTGATCTTCTTGCAACAGAACAGAGACTAACTCCTCAAATGATAAGGCATTTGGATTGCCTTTCATCATCAACCAAAGAGTAGAAGCAAAACTCTGACATGAATCACGAAGACCATTCAGAATAGTCTGTACAAGTGAGCTATCTGGTATAACTTCATCAGCAGAAATCAACTGTTCCTTCAGGTCTTTGATCTTTGTTAGGAAATTGTCCATAGAATCACCTTCATTCATGTGCTCACTCTCCAACTGTTTTCGGAGGTAAGCAACACGAGCCTCATTCCTAGCTTGGTACAATGTGGTAAGTGTATCCCAAGCATCCTTAGCTGTTCTGCAAGAGTGTATGTGAGGAATAATGGCACGTTTGACAGACAAAGCTATCAATGCATGTGCCTGGGCATCTCTGCCATCCCAACAAATCTGCTCTGCAGTAGGTGCAGTAGAAACCGCAGTACGAACAGGAATATGCATAATATCATCATCTTTGACTCCTTCTGCATCAGCTTTAGTACCTACAGTTGTAACAGTTGCAGGTGATAGGATGTTTTTTGACACCTTGCACAATGTTCCACAGTCCTTTTGCAAAAGAAGATTGATGATCTAGAAAATCAAGTGAAAAACTTACAACTTTTTGTGGATGCATATGAGAGCAAATATGGAAGAATCTCAGAGGCATCATTATCTTTTGATTGGTTTACTAATCAATGAGTTATTGAATCAAGAAAACACTGAATATGCAAGCTTTTTTTGTAATCAAAGACATGACTATTATAAAACCATCGATTTTGTAATTGAATATAATCACAGTATTCATAGTACATCATTTTCTTCATTTTGAATATCATCATCTATGACAGGTACCATGTCATCTATTTCTTCCATCTCTGAACCATCATTGTGATCTACATCTAAGTCATGATCACTCCATGAATCATTTGTTAAAATTTCATGAGTTTGAAATTCTCCAAAAGTTTGTTGTGCTACTGTAGAAGCTATCTTGGTTGGATCATGTAACAAATGCATATAACAAAACACATATAACAAATCATTAGCACGTGATACACTTAAGCAATTTCTTCATTTTGAATGAAGAAAATCATAGGCACTCCAATTACGTTCACAACTACCACCTGAAGCTGCTACTGAAGGCACTCTCATAGTTATATGTTGCAGCTCCACTGCTTCACCTCCATGCTCTTTCCACCAAATAGGAGGTGGATGCTTTTGAATTGCTTCAATGTGCCATAGATCTCCAAAAAATTCCTCTCGATTTACATACACTACTTGTTGGTGGAATGCATCTTGAACATCTGTTCCTAGAAGTAATAATTGACATGTGGTTTTGAAGTTTGCCATGACTTCTTTGTTTGACGCTTGACCATTGAGTTGAAATGCTAGATCCAAAATGAATGTTGTTCCATGCAAATGAGTATGCATTTGCATCCATCTCTTCCCTGCTAATGATACAATCTGTGTTTTTTCTCGTAATGAAAATTGATTAAAGTCTTTTACTTTTTGAATATCTTATGACGTAATCCAATAAACTTTTCTAGTCACAAATTTATCGGTATCAACCATTCGTAAAAGTTCCACAAAAGGTTTAGTGATACCAACAATTTTTTCAAGATTAGGCCAAAAAATTTGTGATTGTATTAGAGACGTACACTTGGATGTTGTAGCTCGATAAGAAGGATACTTCTCTAGCCATGCCTCCCATCTTTGATCAGCAATCATTTCTACAAGAGCTTGCTTAACTTCTAATAATCCACTGAGCACAATGTAGGCAACTGCAAATTGTGTGGCACAAAAAATTTGAAGTGCTTTATTGGGAGATTTTGATCGAAAGAGCAAATATGAAAATTGATGCTCTCTAATAAATTTTACCACATGATTTGCATCTAATAAGCTTTGTTTAATGAAAGATAATCTACCTATATCTTTCAATAATAAATTTAATGTATGAGCTGCACATTGAACCCAAGTCATGCCTTCATACTTGTTTTGAATTGTAATTCTAGCACTTCAAAAATTAGAGGCATTATCCATCACTATCGCAGTCACATTCTTCGGACCACCCACACGCGATATAGCATGTTCATATACCTTTACTAGAAAAGCTGAACTTTTCTCTTTAAGAGAAGTATCAATAGCTTCTAAAAACATGTTTCCTTTTGGACATATAACCATGACATTAATCAATGGTTTCTTTTGACAACTTGTCCATCCATCCAATGCTATTGTACATCCATACATGGGTACATAATCAAGTACTGTTTGCTTTAAAATAGCTTTAGTACTTTTTTTCACTTTATCTACATACTCTATTCGCATTTTATTATAATCTGGCATGGTGAATCCTTTTCGTGTAGTTGACATCAAAGTGTCTTTGAAAATGGGATTACGAATAACATTGAAAGGAATCCCACATGCTAAGAATGCTTGAGTCCATTTAAGATGAAGCTCGAAACAATCTTGCTTTTCAAAAGATATAGGTATAGTGTTTTATGATTTATTACGGACAAAGCATGGTGACAGAGTATTAGATCCACCATTTTTACTACATTCACCAAGTCCAATATTTTTTGATGTAGTTGGAGAAAATTGAGTACATGTATATTGGTTATTCTCAAAAACAGTTTGAGAGACTTGAGTAGAAATACCGTAATGATCCTCTACTGTCATCGATGCATCTACTCATTGTTGGAGTTAGACGTCTGCGGAAGCACGCGAACAACACAAGGAAGAAGAAGAAGCTTGGAGCACAAGACATACTGAATGTAATACCACTAAAATGTACAAAGATAAGAGCCCATTAGGACAATAGGCGTATATACAAGCAGAGGGAAAAAAACCTCCTAAAGAGGGAAAAAAGTGCCCCAGCGATCCTAGTGTGTTAACATACGTCACTCGTTACTTGGGCTACTTCGAAAGTGTTGTGAACTACTCATGCTTTTGAATCTTTTTGATGTGATACCTTGAGATTTACATTTATTTGCATAAATGTACCCATATATCATTATCTGGATTAGAGCATCCTGCCACATTATTACCTGTACTAAAAAGATGCTCTTTTATTCGAGTTGCATTTCCTACATAACGGTGTCCACAACATTTGCATTGTTTTATGGATATTGTTTTACCATCTTGATGAACAGTCACATATGACCATTCTTTTCCCTTTTCCATAGTGCTTGCAAATTGCTTTATGAAGATTATACCTACAACAAAACAACATAAATCAATATCAAATAAGATATTTTGATCAATGTTGAGTCAAACAATTACACTAGTCTTTAATTCTCAATCATACACCCATATATAATTACACATACTATTGTGAAGTAAATCATTGTTGAGTCAAACAATCACAATAGATTTTAATTCTTGATCATACACACATATACATTTACACATACATATACTTACACATACTATTGCGAAATAGGAATCAATATTGAGTCAAACAATCACAATATATTTTAAATTCCTAATCATATGCACATACACTTACACATACTATTGTGAAGTAAGAATCAATATTGAGTCAGACAATCACAATAGATTTTTCATATACAATTATACACTCATATGCATACACATACTCAAACACATACATACATATACTATTATGAAGTAAGAATCAATGTTGAGTCAAACATACTCTACCTACATCTTTCAATAATAAATTTAACGTATTAGAATAGATTTTAAATTCCTAATCATATGCACATACACTTACACATACTATTGTGAAGTAAGAATCAATGTTGTATCAGACAATCATAATAGATTCTAAATTCCTAATCATATGCACATACATTTACACAAAATATTGCGAAGTAAGAATCAATATTGAGTCAGACAATCACAATAGATTTTTCATTTACAATTATACACTCATATGCATACACATACTCATACACACACATACATATACTATTATGAAGTAAGAATCAATGCTGAGTCAAACATAATCTACCTACATCTTTCAATAATAAATTTAATGTATCACAATAGATTTTAAATTCCTAATCATATGTGCATACACTTACATATACTATTGTGAAGTAAGAATCAATGTTGTACCAAACAATCACAATAGATTCTAAATTCCTAATCATATGCACATACATTTACACAACTATTGTGAAGTAAGAAATAATATTGAGTCAAACAATCACAATAGTTCAAATTATTTAATATTTATAACAAAAATGTATACCTTGTCCTTTCTACAACACTTTAAGTTCGTAAAGAACAAAGTAGCTTTATGAAAAATGAGTAAGAATCAATCGTAATATATTTTAAATTCACATACATGTACTATTGTGAAGTAAGAATCAATGTTGAGTCAAACAATCACAATAGTTTACATTATTTAATATAGCAAAAAGTTATACCTTGTTCCCTCTACGACACTTTAAGTTCGTAAAGAACAGAGTAACTTTTATGAAAAATGAGTATAGTTCTATTCTTTTATAAAATATTATTCGATTGAATTTTTTTCGATCAAAAAACTTTTTGATAAAAAAATTTTCGATCAAAAGTGCTTTTGATAAAAAACTATCGATTCCCATGCAAAAACTATTCGGGCCTGTCCAAATAAGCTGATGTGGTACCAAATAATTTGGTTGAATAGTAAAGATTTGCCACAAAATTCCATAATTATTCACTAATAAACGAATTTTCAAATAACAAATAATGCAACCTAGGAATCAATATGTTGAAAAGCTGCACTCTGTGCTGGAATTCTCATTATTCCATCAGCTCTTTTATGATCAAATCCCTATGTCAAAAGCTTTGATAATTTAGGGCTTTGAAACATATGTTTAATTCATGGAGCCAATGGAAAATGTCTCAATATCTTTTTTGGGATTTTACCCTCTTCGTCCTTATATCGAGGAGATTGACATTTTGGACATGTCAAAGACTGTGTGTATTCACCTCGATATAAAAGACAATCGTTAGGACATGCATGTATACACTGATAGTCTATACCAAGATTGTTGATTATCCTCTTCATTTCATCATGTGATGTAGGAAGAATATTCTTGCTTGATAAAAAGTTTTCAAATAGTAACCTGTAAGTTCATGAAAAAAGGTGATATGAATGAAAATAAATAAATAAATAAATAGATAGAAAATTAAAAATTATACCTTAATATTGCCGAAACATATACATTACTCCATGCAAAAAAATTTTGAAGATTGAGAATAAGTAAGCTTGCACTTAGTCATGTCAAGCGACTTCCTTCATATATATGTTTTAGACATTCTTGTCAAAGATATTTCTCATTTTTAGAAATATCAATGCTTTCGTTGTCATTTTGATACCAATCGTCAATAAAATTATCCGTGCCATCCATCTTCGTCATTATCACAAAAATCTTGTACTTTATCTTCTTTTGAATATAGGTCTTTCAATCTTTGGATCACTTTTGGGTAGGCTCCTCATGGAAGCATATGATCAATGAGGTCTTTCTGGCAACTCTGAATGGTGTGCAGGAAGATCATCAATTTCATACATTGGAATCTACACACATGAATAAAAACCATTAGTATTCCATAAATGAATGAAAAGTAAAGTTCAAACATAAATTTAAATATGTAAGTTAATTTGAGAAGAGTTTCAATCAATTAGAGTTTTCAATGCAACACAAGATAGGTGGATAGAAAGTTTACATTGCTCTCTAGCTAAAAGGTGCTTTTGGAGATCTACACCATCCATAATTCACTAATAATTCACCATCAACATGTAATGAAGTAATAGCATTGACAATTATGCATCTTGCTACATTTCTACTCATGTATGGTGATTCGGGACTATTTTCATGCTCTTCAAATGTGCAATTAGTCATTGAACTATTATATCCTCGACTAATGTTTATTAAACTTGCTATATTTCCATGTGCATAAGGTCTTCCATCAATATATAATCTTTCATTTTCGGCATATGTAATCCCTCTACTAGCAAGAGAAACTGCATTCAGGTATAATCCATACGTAGTCATGCTTTGAACATAACGTGTAAGTTGATGCCAATCTCCCCATCCATATATACGACCACAAAATGACATAAGAGAGACTTCAGAGTTTAGACGCACATATAAATCCTCTACAATAAAGAGACCATGACTAGCACCAATAATAGTGCAAGGATCAATCATATAGTGATTACCCCAAAAGTTAAAAACCTCTCCATCTAAAGGAAGTTGTCCTCTATTCCATCCTCCATATCTTCTTCTATCATATGTTTGTAATAGAGGATGACCACAAGTTGGGCAATTGATAATCTTCAGACGTTTTAGTCCGTAAACCCAGAGGTAGAGGATTTTGAGAAACCTCTACTTGTAATTGATGAATGGTAAGTCTGTGATGTGTACGAGGTATATTAGCATTATTAGTAGGAGAATCATCATCATCATCATCGAGCAAATATTCTTATATATATTGTATAAATTGATTTTGTATATGATTTTCAATTAGAATAATGACATTAATTTATAGAATCATGGTCTTCGATATGTGCCATGGCAAAAATTAAACCAACATATAATATGCTCTTGATAGTAAAAATCATCATAATTCCTATTAGAGGACACATGTGAAGACGTCCTTGCATGGATAGGAGGTGGTGGAGTACCCTCTGATTGATCAAAATTTGATTATAATATAACAATAAAAAAAACATATATCAGTCATGTATGTATCTATCAAATATTAGAATTAAATGTTTGATATACTTACAATAAGTAATCTTTGCACGATTAGGAGATGGTGGTGTCCCTCTTATTGATTAGAATCTGATTGTGTAGCAAATAAAGGTACTAGATATTAACACTAGTGTTGTACTTGGACACTTTAGTGTCCTGAAAAAGAGAAAATGTTTGATGAATTTTTTAGATTACTAGAAGGAAACCATTTATAAATGTAACTATGCAACATGTTGGCATAAGGGTTGAATACTTTTAGAAAAATATAGTTTTTATTAAAGGATATAAAAATAAATATCATTCACTAAATTTATGATGCTAATTTCAATACAGGTGCAGAAATTACAATGATATAAGTTAGTGCTTATTTTTTATTAAAATCATGATCTCATAATTTTCATTGGTCTGAATGCAATAAAATCTTTTATTTTATATATGTCAACATGTTTCTATCCATAATTAGAGATTTGTAATGATTTTTACTAGGTTTATGGCATAAATTGAATCTCATTTGTGATATGATAGTCTTATCATCTATGAATTATTTTGCAAAGTGATGGTATGAACATGCATCATTTTTTATTATCAAAATACTAATAGATATTATTAGAACTAGAAATATTTTTTTTACAGCCTTAGGAGTCGAATTTCTATGTCGATTCTTCAAGTTAAACAATACCACTGTTTTTCTACACTAAGAAAAGGTCATTTTATGAGGAAATATTGCATATGCTACATGATTAAAGTTAACATGCTAGTGTTTTCTATATAAAATAGTTTATAATTTTTATAGCATTATTTTGATTCATAGTATAAACCTAATTTTTCAGGATGAATTTTTATTCTCGGTAGAGAGGAATATGGCCATTCAATGGAATATTAAGACTTTTGGTGGTATGTGAGATACATACAAAATTATTGGTTCAAAGACATGTAGCATATCTTTATGCTACTATATGATGGTTTTTGAAATAAAACACAAACCATTTTAGTGTTTTTATGAATCAATATCATATAGAAGGTTGTTAAAGTGTATAACTATATAATGAGCACCCTATATTGTACTAATTTTTTTATTATAAAAATGATTTTTCTAGTTCCCAAGACTTGTCTTAAATGATTATATGACAATAAATTAACATTAGAAAAATTATTCCAATAGGAGGAAAATTCTTTTTATGGAGACATTTCTTTCTTTTCATATATAAGTTTAAAGAAAAACAATTTTTCTCAATCACATTCAATCATTTCTATATCTTGAGCTATATTTTTTAAAATGTATATTTTTTATAGAGCATCTAGGTATAGGTCTTTATGGGGTTTAATGTTTTTTCAAAATTTTATTTGAGTCATATGTGTGATTTTTTTTGTTTATTAGAAAAAAGGACACTATAGTGTCCTGTTTTGGTACAACGCTAGTGTTAATAATCTGATTATCTACATACATACACAAATACACATTTTGACATATAAATAGAGATACAAAACTATAAATGTATGAAGTGTGTATGTATGTATGTATGTATGTATATGTGGATGTATGTGTATGTGTGCATGTATTTATTATGTATGTGTGTGTATCTATATGTGTGGGTATGTGTATTCATGTATTTATTATGAATGTGTGTATGTATATGTGTGGGTATGTATGTGTAAGTGTATGTATATGTGTATGTGTGCATGTATGTGTGTGTATATATGTATGTGTGTGGTTATGTATTTACTGTGTATGTGTATGTATGTATGTATGCATGTATATATGTATGTGTATGCATGTATCTGTGTGTGTATGTATATGTATGTGTGTATGTGTATGCATGTCTGTGTGTGTGTGTGGGTATGTATGTATGTGTAAGTGTATGCATATGTGTATGTGTATGCATGTATGTGTAGGCATGTATGTGTGTGTGTATGTGAAGGTATGCACGTATGTGTAAGTGTATGCATATGTGTATGTGTATGCATGTATGTGTGTGTGTATTTATGTGTATGTAAGTGTATGTATGTATGTGTAAGTGTTTGTATATGTGTATATGTATGCATGTATGTGTGTGTGTATATGTATGTGTGTGTGCATGTATTTATTATGTATGTGTACGTATGTATATGTATATGTGTATGTGTATGCATGTATGTGTGTGTGTATGTGTGGGTATGTATGTATGTATGTGTAAGTGTATGCATATGTGTATGTGTAGGTATGTATGTATGTATGTGTAAGTGTATGCGTATGTGTATGTGTATGCATGTATGTGTGTGTATGTATGTATATGTGAGTGTATGTATGTATGTGTAAGTGTATGTATATGTGTATATGTATGCATGTATGTGTGTGTATATGTATATGTGTGGGTATGCATGTATGTGTATATGTGTATGTGTATGTGTACGCATGTATGTATATGTGTATGTGTGTGTATATATATGCATGTTTATAAATTTAAAGTTTTTTTTATATTCTGATTCTTTTTTTGTTTGAGATTGAAATAATAGGAGATATTGTATGGTAGAACAAAATAAGAGAAGACCTGACATACCACTTGAGACAAGGCAGTTTTTTCGCAAAGACCTACATCTTCAAGAATAATTTCCTCAGCAAAAGGTATACAAATTAATAATTTATATCATAGTGACTTATAATTCATACTATGTTTTATAAATGTTTTATATTTAATCTATATATTTTTGTTTCATTAAATAAATATAATGCAGGTAGTTGCAAAGAAGGGAGTTGAATTTGGTCATACATCACACTTAGGCCAAATGGCCATCATGGTTTTGTAGTTGCATTTGTAAGTATATGTATTATTGACACTATATTTTTTATTTTAGTTAAAACACTAATCATTAATCTTTTTTATTTTAGTTAAAACACTAATCATTAATCTTTTTTATTTGTTTCAATGCAAAAAGAAATCAATTTTGCTACACATTGTGGATATCGATGTCTGAGTGAGTACATGCAAGTTAATCCAAATGCTTTTGTGAGTATTAGTAAATTTCACATAATTATTTTATTTTTATTGATGTTTTATATGTTATATCTATTTATGTTTATTATATGTAATACAGGAGTATTATGAAGAGGCAGATATGGATGAGGTGGAGAGACAGACATAGGTGGGATGATCTCGATCCTCACAGAGCACTCACACCTCTACCCATGATGCCACTACAGATCCTTATCTTTTTTACACATCATTTGGTATTCCTTACCCACTATTGCATTCTTCAATTAAGGCTCTAATTTTTTTAATCCAAGGCAATTTAAGGCTTATGTGTAATTCTCAAAGGGTTTTAACCCTCTCTCTTGAGGACACTAATTTGGCATTAAGTTCCCATCTTTTTATGACAATAATATAAGAAGAAGAAATTGAGTGTGTGTGTGTATATTTGTGGGTTCGAGGTAAGTCTAAGCCCACCCATGAGCTTTATCAAGTTCCTAAGCCCACTCTAAGGCTATCTTGGTGTGTATCGGGCTACTCTAAGCCTTATCTCTATGTTGACTCATCTCCTTTTGGTGCCAAGGCTACACTAAACCCCAAAAGGGTGTCTCTCATTGCAATTTAGAGCTACTCTAAGCCCCTCCCCCTCTCCAATGTGTCTCTCTCATCATCAAGTGTAGGGATACTCTAAGATCTACCCAAGGGTTTCTATTTTTTCAAGGGCTAGTTTAAGTTCCCCCCTACCCCAAGTTTTACAATGTCAAAGAAAGAAGTAATTTCATCATCCATGACACATTACCTTCCTTCACACCCATGTCTATGCCTAAGCAAGAATGCCTAGATGGCCATAACTATAATCTATGGAAAGATATCATGCATGTATGCTTGTACACAAATCTTCTTCATGAAGTTGTAGATGGGTTGGAATGTGAACCAAATATGGTCAAAGATTTAGAGTCTTGGAATATTTGGAGTCTCAAGGACAAAAGAGCATTAGAGGACTCAGATATACAGTCTTAGTTTACACCTCATATGGCTGCAACTCCCATCATACGATCAAAGGTTTTCATTTCCCCTAAGCTTTAGTTGGGCTTTTCTCCAATATTAGTCACTTTTCATTTTCCATTCATCTCTTTGAGCATTCACATACCTCATTTACAACAACATTCTAAGCATGCATTGTTCCATTCATGGAGTCTTGTGGGATTTGAACTCATGACCTACTAGTTAGGAGTATGGTAGGCTAACCACGTGCCCCAAAAGCCATGGTTGAAGATTACTTCCTAATCCTCCCACTTAGGGTGTGGTTCAACCATATCCTACTTGTCATTTCTTGAGTCTAACACTCTCTTCCCCTTCTAGAGATCATTGTCCTCAATGATCAATCTTTGATCTCCCCTTGAATTTATGTCCTCACCCTTGCATAGTCTCTTTAACCTTCTTGTTCTCAACCTTGGTCTCTTGAACCCTTTCTCTCAACCTTGGTCTCTTGAACCCTTTCTCTCAACCTTGGTCTCTTGAACCTTGCCTTCCTGCTTCTTGGTCACTTGCCTACAGACTTGCCTTGTTCACAACCTTGGTCTCTTGAGCCCTTTGTTCTCAACCTTAGTATCTTGAACTCGGTTCTCACCTATGTTAGGTATCTTGGATCCTCACTATAATATCTCAATTTTAATTCTTATTTCAAGAGCTTTCCAATGGTATCTTACATGTCTAAATCCGACCTACGGATTGGGAGATACACTCAAATCTTTGTTGGGCTCACCTTTGAAAGCAACGTGCGTGCCTTCCATCCACTGCCCAAGCCTACTTCTTAGGCTCTAATACCAATTGTGGGATTTGAACTCATGATCTACCGGCTAGGAGTATGATAGGCTAACCACTTGCCCCAAAAGCCATGGTTGAGGATTGCTTCCTAATCCTCCCTCTTAGGGTGTGGTTCAACCATCTCTTGCTTGTCAATTTTTTGAGTCTAACAAGTCAAACATCTTTCCATTCTCCACAGGATACTCTTGGACCTACATGCATACATCACTTAGTTGGTTCTTTTTATGAGCCATCTTCTCGGTTTAGAGGTAGCTTTCATGGTCCTATCAACACATATGAGGACTTTGTACATTCCATGGAGGATTGCAACATACAAATATACTACCATATGATTATGATTTCATGCTTCATTTTTACATTTCATTCTTGCAGGACTTACTTCTTTGCAATACACATCTCATGGTGGATATTGTCAAAGCTTTGGAGGTTCCCACATACCACATGGAATCATCTTACGTATCTCCCATGGAGGTGATCTTGTCTAGTGAGGTCTTGTTCCGTTCCTATACCTTGTTGGTTGTGTACATATGGAGCATGCACTTGATCCATATGGTGGATGTCTTCTAGAGTACATTGCAATCACACATGGTCGATACCACTTAGAGACTATGGATTTACACATGGAGACTTCCTTTTCAGTGGTCGCATTGCTACTTTTACACTCATGGTGGACATTTCTCTCATACCCTAGCAACCTCCATACTCTACGAAATGGAGCTACAGAGGGGTATTGAGAATATGAGAGTGCATCTCCATTTTGTATCTAGGAGACACTCCATTCCTAATTCATTTCCATTTTATATTATATCTCTTTGTATTTGGGTACCTTTCCATTTGCTTTTACCACTGTATTCATTCTCCTTCAAAGGGAATTATCCCACATGATGTACTTTGGAGAACCCCCTCAAACTCTATATAAGAAGGGCCTCTCTCCCCATTTGTACTTGGTTAGACTCTTGGGGAGCCTACTCCATGCTCTTAGAAAACCTACTGCAATCCATGTGAGTTTTCCCATTTCATGGTCTACTCACTCTTTCATTTTGTGAGTACATTCTTCTTTTCATTTGCTTATGTGCGTGTATTCTCTACACCCCCCACTTGTATATATGCCCATAACCTTAACATGTCACTTATCTTTGTACATTCACTTGGTAATACATTCTATATTGTGTTGTGCTCCAACATGAGTGCTAGCCCCTTGTTCACTAAACTACTCCCATGGGGGATTTGATGATATGTTTTAGTACTGATGTGTGTGAACGCACTTAGGACAGTTGGGGCACTTTTTTTCCTCTTTAGGAGGTTTTTTCCCTCTCATTTTGTATATACGCCCATAACCTTAACGGGTCACTTATCTTTGTACATTCACTTGGTAATACATTCTATATTTTGCTATGTTCTAAGCTTCATCTTCTTCTTCCTTGTGTTGTTTGTGTGCTTCTGCAAACCTTGAACTCCAACAAAAATATGATATAAATAAAAACTAGGTTCAAAATATTGATAAATGATAAGATAATCTTTGGATCTATCCATTGATGATTCACAAGAATGCTCCAACAAAATAAGTATTCAAGAGGAATACTTGTTAAAGAAGCATGAATACAAAATGAAGAATCTTGGAAGGTCTAGATATAGATCATGATTCCTAAATGTTGGACATGTCGAAACTCATAAGGACTTGGAACTAGAAAAGTAGATAGGCTTTGGTCGATCCAATGTAAGAGAGGCTTTGGTTGTCAAAAATATCACTAAACGGTTTTCCCATGGCAAAGAGAAGAACATAGTTTTGGTCTTTGGAACAAAGATCTCATGGATACATAAAATTCAAGAATCAAACCAACGTTTATAAAAGGTTGGGTCAGCAAAGGTAGCATGATTCCCATTTGGGAAAAGTATTGCTCCAAGATAGAAAGTTGTTCTATTCATGTATGGAAAATAGAATAAACTAGTTGGGAAATAAATCAAGTAAAAAACATCTATGGGAGGATGGTCTAATAGCAAATATAAACAGATTTTTGGAAGAAGTTCTAGGAGCATATGTCTTCAATATTTACGTTGATATGAAAAAACTATATACTACTTATAGCTAGACTATGGATCATAAACTTAGAAATTATATATTTTTTTCTTCAGGGGTCATAAAAATCAAAATCCAAGACAAAAATGAAGTGTATTTTTCAAGACAAAAATGTATTTCAAGGGGGGAATAATGTTATAAAGTAACTTGACCAAAGCTTAAAGTCAAGCTGATATTGATTTTCTCCAAGGGATTGGCTAATGGTTAAAACTAATGGATGTGGAAGAGAAGATCTTTAGTTCAAGTCCCATATGCAACATGGAAGTCTATTGTTCTAAAGGTTCTTTGAAAACATATGAGTCGAGTTAAATGAAGTTGACTCGAGAAATCTAGGATACATGGTAAATAGTCCACTTGTGAAGTAAAGTAAACAAGGACATGATGTAGATAGGCTACTAAGTGATATAGTACACATGTATGGATTCTCAACCTCTTTGATTCTCAACCTGTCTCTCTCATCTTCATGGCTTTGACTCGAGGTCAACTCTTTCTTCTTCCACCACTTCTTTTAAAACAATCAAGTCATTTTTTTTCTCCCTCTTTTTGTGAGAGTCTCAAAGCTTATAAGAATACAAAGTCTCTTTGACCTATAAAAAAAAAAAAAATTCAATCTCACATGCTTTCCTTTCGAGAATAATTTTACCTTGGAACACGATCTAGTAATGAAGCTATTAAATCTATTAAATCGTTGGATTCATGTATAAGGTACAAGGCTTGTCATGGCTTTGATGTTAAACAAGTGATGTGAAAGAGAGAGTTTTGGATGTATGTGCTTGTATTTTTCAAGTTTCAAGGTTACAAAAAGAGTAGCTTATAAGATGAAACTTTTTTGTTTTGTATATTATTATTATTATTGTTTGGCTAATTTAGTTTTAAAAGGGCAATGGCTACTACTTACTTCACGTTGTGTGCGATGCTTCAACATCTTGTTTATGAGCACACCATTTTTGTGATTGTTAGGGCTTCGGGGTCTCCAATTCAAATTAATTATTTCATTTGGCCTTTGGGCCGTCCATTTTAAGTCTCTATCTTGGCAGAATTCGAGGGCTTTATAAGAGTTTCTAGGCATTCAACCCTTTTTTGTGATTGTTAGGGCTTTGGGGTCTCCAATTCAAATTAATTATTTCATTTGGCCTTTGGGCCGTCCATTCTAAGTCTCTATCTTGGCAGAATTCGAGGGCTTTATAGGAGTTGCTAGGCATTCAACCCTTTTTTGTTATTGTTAGGGCTTAGTGGTCTCCAATTCAAATTAATTATTTCATTTGGCCTTTGGCCCGTCCATTCTAAGTCTCTATCTTGGTAGAATTTGAGGACTTTATAGGAGTTGCTAGGCAATCAACCTGTGCTTCATGGGATTGGGGGGATCCCATGGGTGCTATGGTCTTTTGTTTAAAGAAAGTTCGATCATTGAGATCCACATTTTTTATTAATCTTGAATTAATTGAAACATACAAGTGAGGGCAGACATCACGCACATGGGAGCCCTCATATCCCACAAAGTAGGGCTTAGATGTTTGGCACTACCAAAATACAAAGCTCGAAGGCTACTAAGATTTGAACTAATTCAGACGACCCTAACTTCATACGAGGAAATTGATTTAAACTTTGCCTCAAGACACAACCAAATTTAAATATTCCGAAAGCCAACAACGATTTTGAACAACTTGAAGGCATACATGTTCATCTCAACACAAGAATGTTGAACTATGTCCACAACAACCAACAGGGGTTGAACCTCTCCTGTTGCAACATGTCCACAAGAGCGAGCAGGGGTGGAAACCCCCCAACCAACTAAGGTGCTATGCTTATGAGTGTAATTTCTAATTGTTTGAAACTACATGAAAGAGTATATCTCAATGATCAAACTTTCTTTTTAGGCAAAAGAATTTCCAGTTGTAAGAAGCCTCTACCCTTTAAACATCATATAGTGTTTTTCCTTGAGAGTAACAAGATTAGAAGAAAATGGCCCCCATAAGAAGAATGAAAGGGTTATTAACCTTCCCTAGGATGTTTTCTAGCAAGTTTTAAGCGATCCCTAGTTTGTGGGATTCATGAGATTCGGTGGTCCAATGGATGCTAGACCCGTTGAGTTGTAGAATTGTTCTTTCTATTAAGTAAAGTTTGGAGAGTAGGCTATTGAAAAACTTCCTTTTGAAAAAAAAATGATCGAACTTTCTTTAAAATCGTTCGAAAATTAAAGGAAGGTCTTACTTTCTTAGAGTGGGAGAAGAAGCCAATTGCGCCATGCTCGGACAGCTACGCTTATTGAGAAGGTGCCAGCATGTAGCTCAGGTGTGTGAGGAAGCACGAAGCACTCTCTCTGTGTGTGTGTGTAAGAGATTGATTGATTGATTGATTTACGTAGGGCTTCGCACAGCGTGGATATGCATCTGCGCAGAAGCAAGGGCGACGGCAACAAGAAGCATCACCTTCTCCATCAGATTCTTCAGAGAAAATCGAATGGTGGGCTGTCGATGGGGAGCTTTTCAAGGCAGAGAAATTCGACCCTAAGCAAGTGCTCGCTCCACTTGAGAACGAGCACATCTCCAACAAGAGGAGGAGGAGAGAACTCGCCAGGCATCTCGCAAAGACTCGCCTAAAATTCAAAGTCCATGTAATGCATGTTACCCCGCTTCCTATTTAATGAAGCTCTCTTTTCTTGAAGTTGCTGATAAGAATGCTATGAGTGACGGTTTTTTGATAGTAGAGTACAATGCCTCATTTGTATGAAACGTTCACGAATAATGCTTACTACATGATCTTGGGACGTATCTGGTCGATCGATGCTCTTCAAACTGCTCTTTAAAGTAAAGCATTCTTTGCATTGATAAACATGCAAGCCCCTTTTAATGAAGCTTGATTATAAAAAGTCTTCTTACAGCGATTTGAATCATCTTTTTGATTCAAAACTTTTTAGTTCTTCCGTGATGAAAAGGACACCTATTATTAACTATATACCTAGGTCCTAGGGTATGTGCCATAAAAGGTAACTTCTTTTTGAATATTTTTTGTGATCTTTTAATAATGAATGAAGAGGATCAACAAAGTCTATTTGTAGCACAAAAACACATCATAATTACATTTCTTTTAAAAGATGTTGCATTATCTAGAGTCTTGATCTTCTTTTGAGCATGTTGAATATGTATTTCATCAATCTTCTCGAGTTGCCCTTTTTGATAATACACCTTTGTTTAGTTATAATGCAACACAAATGACCTTATCATTCCCAATATTCTCTACCCTTCCCATCTCCACCAATATAAAGAGAAAAAGGGAAGAAAATACTCTTGCTTCTTGAAGAAAAGATTGTTGTGAAGTTATCAAACAAACTCATGAGGAAGTACAAGAAGGTATGAACATGTCAAAGAGAGCTAGGCTCTAGTATACCTTGCTATCTAGGAAAATGGAAGTTTAATAGGCTTGCTTAGGAGAGGGAGAGGACAAAGTGAGATCCACATAGAGGATCTACATATCAACCATGAAAATTATCTATTGCTAGAAATAAAAGAGAGTTGCACTATTCTCTATAAGTGAAGAAAGGCAAGGATTTCTTTGGCCTTTGTGTTGACTCTATGCATCTATTATATTTATGTCTCACTATTTTTTGTCAATATACATATTTTCTAATCATTAAAGGTGAGAAGTAAAGCATACACAATGCTCTTCAAAAGTTGGAAGGCATGTTGAAGCTTGCAAACTCCTTTTATAGGGATTTTGGAGTGATCATTTTTCATGGGAAACAAGGAAGAGAATATTTGTATGAGTGGCTGTAGTAAAGTTCTAATAATCAAACTTCTTTGTCTACATGTATAGTCAAGTGATTTTGTATACCCCATGTGTGTGATGTATCTAACTATCTCTATTTTAGAAGCATATTGTTCCTTGAATGTAATTGTACATTGGAGTTTCTCCATGTGTTAAGCCGTGTCAAAGTGGACAAACTCCTCACTAGAAGAAGTTTTGAGAAGTCTAGCCAGCCTTTGGAGTGGCCAAGCTTAATGGGTGACTCCACTTATACTTGAGGACCATATGGGTAGCAAAATAGAGGTTGCCAAGTATTATTCCAATTGCCCATGTTTTCTTCTACTAAAATGGAAAGAACATGTCCTTCTATTACTTATAAACTTTAATTAATTTGACCATATTCCCTACCCATCCTTCCCTCCCTCAAACACACACAAGAGAAAAGAAGCAACATGGACCATGGTGCTTGGTGCCTCCATGTGGAATCTTGCTGATCAAGAAGGTATGTTGGACTTTGCTTGACTTCTTACTAAAATGGGATGTAAGAGTGATCAAGGTTGATTTGGTGCTTTTTATTGAATCCTTTTAAGGTCCGTTTGTTACAAAGCACACTGAATAGCATTGATAAGGTGCATTGTTCCAAATTTCAATGATCTGTCCAAGGGCAACAATCAGGTCTTCCTTGACACGCTATTGCACATCTATAGCATGGCAGGGCCCATGACCATTTCGGTTTACAAGTTGAGCACCTCATTTACGGATGCACGACCCTTGCACCACTCATTGCCCACCTCTTCAACCGTGCACTGGTTGAAGGGTTCCCTGACTCATGGACTGAGCACACCATACTGCCCATTCATAAGTCAGGAGATACTATGGATCCAGCTACATACCGGACAATCATGATTGGCCCTATATTGGCCAAGTTATATGGGGCGGTACTAGAGACAGAGTTGAGTACTCTCGCTGAGAGGAAGGGTATCATGCTCCAAGACCGGCATGTTTCAGACGCGATTACTCTACCTTTGACCACATCTTCACTCTGAGATGCCTGATCGACCAGGTAAGGGTGAGGAAGAGGAGATTATATTGTTGCTTTGTGGACTTCCGCAAAGCATTTGACACTGTTCCCAAGGGACGACTCTTCAAACGACTACTTGATATCGGAGCTCCAGAGGAGATGATATGGGGGATCTACGCCTTATACGAGAGAGTATCTGGCAGAGTCAGATGTCCGGGGGGCTTATCTCATCCACTTGCTAGCACTATCGGGGTGAAGCAAGGATGCCCTCTTTCACCCACCCTCTTTGGTCTCTACATTGATGAGATAGTGGACTACATACAGCAGCATGGGGGTGATGGCATTGAGGTACGCGGGTCCACTATTCATATTCTTTTATACGCTGATGATAATGTATTGGTTTCAAAGTCTGCACAAGGTCTACAGCATCATCTACATGGCCTACCTAACTTTTGCAGACACAAAGGGTTATCTGTGAACCTTGGTAAAACCAAGGTGATGATCTTTCATACATCAGCACAGTACGCACACATAGTTTGTTCACAGGAGCACGTGGATCGATTGAGGTGGTCAGATCATATGTATGTCTCAGGCCGCATGTGACCGCATCACACGTGGGTATGCAGCACTAGCCTTGATGGAGCAACAGTGCCACCAGGCATATTTTCAAGAGCCCCGCACAAAGGGGAGGCTCTTCGACACTTTGGTTACACCAGCGCTCATGTATGGGGCAGCCATATGGGGACCAGGATTAGCAACATCAATATGGATAGCATTAGAGAGGCCACACATCCTTATGATTTCCAGACTTATCCGCAGCAAGCCTTCAGTACCACATGATATCATTAGAGAAGAGCTCGCTGCACCACTGATGCTAGTTGAGGCACTATTCCATACAGTTTGCCTATTACACAGACTTCGGAGCATGGATACAGAGTGCATTGCTTATCGGGCTTTCTAGGCATCACGGGACATGGCTTTACCAGGCGACACCTCCTCATGGTATGCACAGAGACTGGCTGGCCTACCACGGCTTTGACATAGACAAGCTACCACCACTACAGTACGACTCACATGCACCCACCTACTCGCTCTCTCATCAGGAGAGGAATAGGATCAGGAGATATGGCATACATACATACAGAGGACATGGGTGAGCCCTAGGGGTACATTGCCACCGAAAATGCTCTATTACCGTGAGCATTTTCTACATATATCAGGCGAGGGCTTCATCGAGATTCCGAGATACATGCAGACATATCTACCCCACCACCTTCGAGTCGTCATTGGGCAGCTCCGGGTTTCATCACATCAGCTCGAGATTGAGAGGGGTCAGTCCAGGGGAGCCCCACGTGAGGAGAGGTGGTGCCCAGAATGCGAGACAGAGGTAGAGAGTGAGGAGCATTTTGTTATCAGATGCCCAGCATACTTAGACCTGCGAGCACAGTTCCAGATAGAGGAGTCACTCCCGTTGTGCATGACTATGTGAGACCAGCGACGCTTGGGACGCTTCCTCACAGAAGCATACGAGAGGAGAGAGCGGTCACTCCAGCCCACACATCAGCCATGGGTGAGTACCCAGCAGACCAATACCCAGTTTCTCCAGCGAGCTGAGCTACATCAGAGAGGTCCATCTATAGGGCTCACGCTCCATCGGGCAGCAGCACAGAGAGCACGGCACCGACCACGCATGGGCGGATATCATCGACCACGACTATATTAGGAGGATATCTCATGCATGAGGACAGCCTATGACCACATGATGGAGCATAGGCGTACCACCAGCCCCCGGGCTATCTTCCTTCAGGAGGCACTCAGACCACCCCCGATGTACCACATACTACACCCACCTCCACCCAGTCACCAGTAGCTAGGGTGTTTTATTCACGCTTTTACTCACATTATGGGTCCCCCATGTATTAGGTGGCCACTATCTGCAGAGTCAAAGCCACGTCTCCCGAACTTTTTCCAGCCCTATATAGCTTTGCGTAGCGAGATTCTTTTTATTTCATTTCATCCTCTACACAGGGTTACTACACTTGTGCATGGTTTTTGTCTCATAGGCCAAGTTTGACCTCCAGAAGACGTTAATATGACACACCCTTACCGATTGGAGCTGATCACGCATATCTTGCCCTATCCATTCGCGGCTCACCATGCATACCCCACCTCGTCACCACACAGCCACGAGCCCGTACCACCATTCACTTTAGACATGAGCTAGCACATATCTATAGCTCCCATGTTCGAGAGCGCATCTACTCTCTTGATCCCTCTGCCTCCTTGGAAACCCTCACCGCCCACTTCTCCTCGATCCTCCATACATCTGCCACTCTCAGCTTCCCATACACCACCCACAGCACTGCACATCCGACACGGCTGGGACATACACCCCAGAATAGATGGTACGATGAGGAGTGTAGGCGACTATACCGACATCTCAGAGCACATAGTCTCTTGGGATCCATCACAGAGAGGGAGGCACGACGACAGATGCGAGCCCTCACACGCCGGAAGCGGCGAGCTTTCGAGGAGCGACAGGAGGCAGA
>MU260286.1:235000-245000 GCA_020310875.1 Ceratopteris richardii
GAATACCTAAAGATTCTTCAAATTTTAGGATGAAATTATGAATGCCCTTTTCTATATCTTTGAGGATGCAAACATCTTTAGAGGTACGAAGTCTAAATTCTGTTCCTCTAGAAAAAAGTTCTTTCAAACTACTAGTAGGAAGAATAGTACAATCGGCAGAAACTATACGACCCAAATCCTTGTTTACAAAAGAGGAAAAGGGAACATTATTGCAACATCAAGTTCTTCTAGAAATCGACAATCTATCTTGCTCGTTCATATTTCTTCCAAAATTATTGTAATTGAAAGCTTTTCGACCCAAAGTTTTCATATATTTGTATGTAACCAAAGGATGGACCCAACGCTTTCTAACATAAGAAGGAAGAGATTCTATCACTTCTTTTGATTTCAAAATAGAGTTCAAACGAACTTTAACTGTAGGTAGAGAAGTAAAGATAGTAATTCGTAAAACTCTTCTTGAAATCAAAGGATTATGAGAAATGCAAGAGGATTTTAGAAATTTGGATATGAGAATTCAAAGCTGAAAACTATGGGATTTTCTAAGACTTAAATCCTCATGAGAAACTTTTTCTAGGATATATAGAAGTTCAAAGAGCACTCTTTGGTTATATTTTTCAACGATTTTGAAAGAAAAGGACCCCTCTTGCAGAATTCTATCCAAGAAAATTAATCTTCTTTTAAAATCACTAAACTTTAGAGATTAAGCATTCAAAGAGCTAACCAAAATGTCATTAGAAGAGGATGATAGGAAATCCTCATCCACAGAGTCTAACCTATAACATGAACCAAGGAACCTATGGGGAGATGAAACAAAAACATTAATATTACAATTTGGAACCCAAATTTCTGCATGTAGAGAAAACTGGATTATTGATGTTTTGGATATCTATGCCACATCATAGGAGTTTTCTTATTGATAGATCTACTATTACGAAAGCTAGATTTTCCTTCCAAATTGAAGCCTTAAGGAAAGAAGGTATGCAAAGTTCGCATCCACAATAATTCCCTAGGCAAAGCTTCTTTGTAAAACTCTTTAGAGTTTCTAAAATTACCTTCTATGTGTTCTATAGGAAAACAACGAAACGATTCAAAACCATATTTTGCAATGGATGCATAAAGAGATTTTATTTTTTCGATCAAAATTCTTTTGGAATAAATTTTTTTAGCTTTTCTAACATGCTCTTGAAAACGAATAAATGTAGTCCTAAAGTTTGACCAACATATAAAAATGAACTATCATAAATGTTATAGATTACATAAAGGACTTGTGAACAATGAAAGGGACTTAATGGATTAACTACATGCAAATGCTTTTTTCTTAAACGCCTTAAACGAAGAAGAGATTTGATTGAATTATTGTATTAATGAGTATCAACTAAAGTTGTTTTGAAAGAAGACCAATGAATATGACCATTATCTAAGCAATGCAAAGAATTTAAATTAGATCTAGCTAAGAATTCGAATCTTTCTCTTCCACTACTATAATCACGAGAAGGAACAAAATTTGAAGAAGAGGTTGACACACAGACCTAATCAAAATTGAAACTCAAAGTCGATGAATAAGTATTATGAGAAATGTCTTTATTCAGGTCAAAAAAATGTCTTTATTCAGGTCAAAAAATCAAATCAACCCCCACTTGTAGGCTAAAGATCCTAGGTTAGAGAAAGTGCTAACCACACTCCCCTTTTGTGTAACAAGGTTTCTTCCAAGCAGTGGGGCCCTTAAATAAGGCTTCCTGTTACACACGAGAGATCATCGACGAAATGTGGAGTTTAGTGCCCGTGATCCTTTGCTTGAATCATTACTTAACTTCCTCTACCACAAGAAATTGTTCATCAAACTACACAAAGAACCCTTGGTCCAAAAAGACCCCTTTTTTTGGGAGGAAATAAATATAAATAAATAAAAACAAACCAACCAAACAAAGCAAAAAGAAAAACTAAAGAATAAAATAAATAGAAAATAAAATACCCAACAAGAACATTAATAAACAAACCAACTATCACACACAAACACTCATACAATCATACATAACACACAAGCCAAAAAGTATATAGAATAAAGAGGGTATAAACAAAAAAAAATTTACCAAGTTAGAAAAAAATAAACTAAAAAGTAATAATAATGATATTAAAAATTAAAAACTAAAAAATAAAACAAAAGAAATCCAATTAAAAAATGGAAAGAAAAAAGAGAGAAAAAAAACATGCACCTACATACATACACATACATATACACACTCACACATACACATACACATGAGCGAACATCCTCACGTCCACAAAACTCACACACCCAAACACAAACGTATGAAGAGATTAGTGATAGTGTTATGCATACTATTAAGAGATATTCCCAATAAGCACAAACAGCTTGTCACAACTCGAACAAAAATCAAAAGATTCGCATGTCCGCTATGTGACTTTTATATATAGCTTCATAAGTTCAGAGTTATCCAAACTTACGAACTCAAGATAGAGAACCCACACACAAACACATAAGAAAAAACAAAACAAACGAAAAAACACACAAAAATAAGTTCAATATAAGACATGAAAAATACAAAAAAGAAAGGAAACCAATCCATATACATATAAGATATATGCGTGTAAACACACACACACACACACACACACACATATATATATATATATATATATATATATATATATATATATATATATATATATATATATATATATATATACACACACACACACACACGTATATATATATATATATATATATATATATATATATATATATATATATATATATATATATATATATATATATATATATATATATATATATATATCTACACACACACATATATGTATGTATATATACCAGAATGAATCCAGCTAAACCCCAAATTCATCCTCAAAGGAAAGTGCAACTACAAGCTCATGGTAGTCAACCACAAGACTATATAGCATATCAGCTCCACTATGCACAGTATCAACTCAATACTATGACATCCCCACTAACGTCCTCAGTGCCCAATAGTGGGTATAGAGCTCAGAATGAATACATGCTCACACACACACCCCACAACGCACACACACCACAAGCATGAACTCACAAGAAGTTCTGCGAACTGAGTTTCTATCACTTCCGGAAGTGATGGGCAAACTCAGCCATAATGAAGCCTAGCACCAAATGCAAACAAAACATAGGAAAAATTACAGAAAAAGCATAGTTGATAGGGTATACACACCTAACAACTGGACCCTGGTCGCAAATCGGACGAAGAATCCACAAGTGAAAACTGCATGTCCGCTAATACGACAATCATATATACCGGAATGAATCCAAGTAAACCCCAAATTCACCCTCAAAGGAAAGTGCAACTACAAGCTCATGGTAGTCAACCACAAGACTATGTAGCATATCAGCTCCACTATGCACAATAAGCCCAATAGTGGGTATAGAGCTCAGAATGAATACATGCTCACACACACACCACACAATGCACACACACCACAAGCATGAACTCACAAGAAGCTCTACGAACTGAGTTTCTATCACTTCCGAAAGTGATGGGCAAACTCAGCCATAATGAAGCCTAGCACCAAATGCAAACAAAACATAGGAAAAATTACAGAAAAAGCATAGTTGATAGGGTATACACACCTAACAACTGGTTGCAACTCGGACGAAGAATCCACAAGTGAAAACTGCATGTCCGCCAATACGACAATCATATATACCCGAATGAATCGAGGTAAACCCCAAATTCACCCTCAAGCATACACACCACCACCATGAACTCACAAGAAGATCTGTGAACTGAGTTTCTATCACTTCCGGAAGTGATGGGCAAACTCAGCCATAATGAAGCCTAGCACCAAATGCAAACAAAACATAGGAAAAATTACAGAAAAAGCATAGTTGATAGGGTATACACACCTAACAACTCGTCGCAACTCGGACGAAGAATCCACAAGTGAAAACTGCATGTCCGCTAATACGACAATCATATATACCAGAATGAATCCAGGTAAACCCCAAATTCACCCTCAAAGGCAAGTGCAACTACAAGCTCATGGTAGTCAACCACAAGACTATATAGCATATCAGCTCCACTATGCACAGTATCGACTCAATACTATGACATCCCCACTAACGTCCTCAGTGCCCAATAGTGGGTATAGAGCTCAGAATGAATACATGCTCACACACACCCCACAACGCACACACACCACGAGCATGAACTCACAAGAAGCTTTGCGAACTTTCTACCACTTTCGAAAGTGATGGGCAAACTCAACCATAATGAAGCCTAGCACCAAATCAAGGTGGTACGGAACGTTTGGTACGGAACGTTTGGTACGGAACGTTTGGTACGGAACGTTTGGTACGGAACGTTTGGTACAGAACGTTTGGTACGGAACGTTTGGTACGGCACGTACAGTACGCGTACGGAACGTGGTGCCGTACCAAACACGAGGATATGGAACGTTAAGGAACGTTACCAATATATATATATATATATATATATATATATATATATATATATATATATATATATATATATATATATATATATATATATTTTCATTTAGTATTTGTTTAAGATACAAGAAAGAATCAAGATTCAAAGATACATAAACATGCACCATAATCCATACATGCATGTGCATTGTGTATCATACATGCATGTGTGTGCAATGTGTGTCATTATTCATATATGCAATGTGTGTCATATTATATATGCATGTGTGTGTGTGTATTTATGCATGTGTGTGTGTCATATTACATATATGTATTAAAATATGTATTATTTATATATATATATATATATTTTTTTTTTTTTTTAAATTTTTTTTTTGGGGGGGATAAAATCTGAATTTTTACATAGGAAACACTTTTTTTTTTAACTAATAAATACGCGTTCCAAACGCTGATTGGAATGTACGTTCCGTACACAACGTTCTGAACGTTCCAATCGCGTTTGGAACGCGTTCCGATCCAACTATGCACCAAATGCAAACAAAACATAGGAAAAATCACAAAAAAAGCATAGTTGATAGGGTATACACACCTAACAGGTCGCAACTCGGACGAAGAATCCACAAGTGAAAACTGCATGTTCGATAATACGACAATCATATATACCAGAATGAATCCAGGTAAACCCCAAATTCACCCTCAAAGGAAGGTGCAACTACAAGCTCATGGTAGTCAACCACAAGACTATATAGCATATCAGCTCCACTATGCACAGTATCGACTCAATAGTATGACATCCCCACTAACGTCCTTAGTGGGCATAGAGCTCAGAATGAATACATGCTCACACACACACCCCACAACGCGCACACACCACGAGCATGAACTCACAAGAAGCTCTGCGAACTGAGTTTCTATCACTTCCGGAAGTGATGGGCAAACTCAGCCATAATGAAGCCTAGCACCAAATGCAAACAAAACATAGGAAAAATTACAGAAAAAACATAGTTGATAGGATATACACACCTAACAACTGGTCGCAACTCGGGCGAAGAATCCACGAGTGAAAACTGCATGTCCGCTCCGTATGGACAGCTACATCAGTATGGAGAGCATTAGAGAGGCCACAAATCCTCATGATTGCAAGACTTATCCGCAGCAAGCTTTCCGTACCACATGATATCATTAGAGCAGAGCTTGCTGCACCACCGATGCTAGTGGAGGCACTATTCCAGACAGTATGTCTATTACACAGACTCCGGAGCATGGATACAGAGCGCATTGCTTATCGTGCTTTCCAAGCATCACGTGATATGGCATTAGCAGGCGACACCTCCTCCCACACACGAGACTTGCTAGCCACCATGGCTTTGACATAGACAGGCTACCACCACTACAGTACGACTCACATGCACCCATCTACTTGCTCTCTCATCAAGAGAGGAATAGGGTCATTCGTCAGGAGATATGGCATACATACATACAGAGGACATAGGTCAGCCCTAGGGATACATTGCCACCGAAAATGCTCTATTACCGTGAGCATTTTCTACATATATCAGATGAGGGCTTCATCAAGATTCTGAGATACATGCAGACATTCCTACCCCACCACCTTCGAGTCATCATTGGGCAGCTCCGAGTTTCATCACATCAGCTCGAGATTGAGAGGGGTCGGTCCAGGGGAGTCCCCCGTGAGGAGAGGTGGTGCCCAGTATGGGAGACAGAGGTAGAGAGTGAGGAGCATTTTGTTATCAGATGCCAAGCATACTTAGACCTACGAGCACATTTCCAAATAGAGGAGTCACTCAAGTTGTGCATGACTATGGGAGACCAGCGACGCTTGGGACGCTTTCTCACATCAACATACGAGAGGCAAGAGCGATCACTACAGCCTACACATCAGCCACGGGTGAGTACCCAATAGACCATTACCCAGTTCTTTCAGCGAGCTGAGCTACATCAGAGAGGTCCATTTATAGGGCTCACGCTCCACCAAGCAGCGGCACAGAGAGTTCGGCGCCGACCACGCATGGGCAGATATCGTCGACCACGACTATATCAGGAGGATACCTCACGCATCAGGACAGCCTACGACCACATGATGGAGCATAGGCATACCACCACCCCCTGGGTTGTCTTCCTTCAGGAGGTCGTCAGACCACCACCAATGTACCACATACTACACCCACCTCCACCCATCACCAGTAGCTGGGGTGTTTTTACTCACATTATGGATCCCACATGTATTAGGTGGCCATTATCTGCAGAGTCAAAGCCACCTCTCCCCAGCCTTTTCCGGCCCTATATAGCTTTGTGTAGTGATATACTTTTTATTTCATTTCATCTTATACAGGGTTACTACACTTGTACATGGTTTTTGTCTCATAGGCCAAGTTTGGCCTCCAAAAGACGTTAATATGACTCTCTCTCTCTCTCTCTCTCTCATCCGAGACCCGAGCACTTGGCATAGCTATGCACAGAGCCTATACGAGATCCAAGAACAACCCCCCATTCCTAGACCACAGAGCTTACGCCCTACTACATCTGACTTCTTCACACCCACTATGGTGGGACGCGTTATTGCCCGTCTACAGCATGGAAGGGCCCATGATCTTTTCGGTTTACAGGCTGAGCACCTCATCTACGGAGGCACGACCCTTGCACCGCTCATTGCCCACCTCTTCAACCGTGCACTGGTTGAAGGGTTCCCTGACTCATGGACTGAGCACACCATAGTGCCCATTCATAAGTCAGGAGCTACTATGGATCCAGCTACATACCGGACGATGATGATTGGCCCTATATTGGCCAAGTTATATGGGGCGATACTGGAGACAGAGTTGAGTACTCTCGCTAAGAGGAAGGGTATTAAGGCTCAAGGACAGGAAGGCTTCATACGAGATTACTCTACCATTGACCATATCTTCACTCTGAGATGCTTGATCGACCAGGCAAGGGTGAGGAAGAGGAGATTATATTGCTCCTTTGTGGACTTCCGCAAAGCATTTGACACCGTTCCCAGGGGACGACTCTTCAGACGACTACTTGATATCGGAGCCCCAGAGGAGATGATATGGGGGATCTATGCCTTACAGGGGAGAGTATCTGGCAGAGTCAGATGTCCGGGGGGCTTATCTCATCCACTTGCTAGCACTATCGAGATGAAGCAAGGATGCCCTCTTTCACCCACCCTCTTTGGTCTCTACATTGATGAGATAGTAGACTACATTCAGGAGCAGGGGGGTGATGACATTGAGGTACGCGGGTCCACTGTCCATATTCTTTTATATGCTGATGATATTGTACTGGTTTCAGAGTCTGCAGAAGGTCTACAGCATCATCTACATGGCCTAGATGACTTTTGCACACAGAGAGGGTTATCTGTGAACCTTGGTAAAACCAAGGTCATGATCTTTCATACATCAGCACAAGTACGCAGACATAGCTTGTTCACGGCAGCGGGTGGACCGATTGAGGTGGTCGGATCATATGTTTACTTGGGAGTGACATTAACAGCAGCATCAGGGGTCTTCTCTATGTCTCAGGCAGCACATGACCGCATCACACGTGGGTATGCAGCACTTGCCTTGATGGAGAGACAGTGCCACCAGACATATTTTCAGGAGCCCCGCACAAAAGGGTGGCTCTTCGACACTTTGGTTACACCAGCACTCATGTATGGGGCAGCCATATGGGGACCAGGATTAGCCACATCAGTATGGACAGCATTAGAGAGGCCACAGACACTCATGATTTCCAGACTTATCCAGAGCAAGCCTTCAGTACCACATGATATCATTAGAGCAGAGCTCGCTTCACCACCGATGCTAGTTGAGGCACTATTCCAAACAGTATGCCTATTACACAGACTCCGCAGCATGGATATAGAGCGCATTGCTTATCGGGCTTTCCAGGCATCAAGGGACATGGCATTAGCAGACGACACCTCCTCATGGTATGCACAGACACGAGACTGGCTGGCCCACCACGGCTTTGACATAGACAGGCTACCACCACTAAAGTATGACTCACATGCACCCACCTACTCGCTCTCTCATCAAGAGAGGAATAGGATCATTCGTCAGGAGATATGGCATACATACATACAGAGGACATGGGTGAGCTCTAGGGCTACATTGCCACCGAAAATGCTCTATTACCGTGAGCATTTTCTACATATATCGAACGAGGGCTTCATCGAGATTCCGAGATACATGCAGACATATCTACCCCACCAGCTTGGAGTTGTCATTGGGCAGCTCCGGGTTTCATCACATCAGCTCGAGATTGAGAGGGGTCGATCCAGGGGAGTCCCCCGTGAGGAGAGGTGGTGCCCCGTATGCGAGACAGAGGTAGAGAGTGAGGAGCATTTTGTTATCAGATGCCCAGCATATGTAGACCTACGAGCACAGTTCCAGATAGAGGAGTCACTCCTGTTATGCATGACTATGGGAGACCAGCGACGCTTGGGACGCTTCCTCGCAGCAGCATACGAGAGGCGAGATCGGTCACTCAAGCCCACACATCAGCCACGGGTGAGTACGCAGAAGACCATTACCCAGTTTTTCCAGCGAGCTGAGCTACATCAGAGAGGTCCATCTATAGGGCTCACTCTCTACCAGGCAGCAGCACAGAGAGCACGGCGCCGACCACGCATGGGAAGATATCATCGACCACGACTATATCAGGAGGATATCTCACGCATCAGGACAGCCTACGACCACATGATGGAGCATAGGCGCACCACCACTCCATGGGTTGTCTTCCTTCAGGAGGCACTCAGACCACCCCCGATGTACCACATACTACACCCACCTCCACCCATTCACCGGTAGCTAGGGTGTTTTACCCACACTCTTACTCACATGTCCCCCATGTATTAGGTGGCCAATATCTTCGGAGTCAAAGCCGCATCTCCCCATCCTTTTCCAGCTTTATATATATCTTTGTGTCGCGATATACCTTTTATTTCATTTCATCCTCTACAAAGGGTTACTACACTTGTACATGGTTTTTGTCTCATAGGCCAAGTTTGGCCTCAAGAAGACGTTAATATGACTCTTTCTTTTCTTTCTTTCTCTCTGTGTGTGTGTGTATATGTATCTATATATATATATATATATATATATATATATATATATATATATATATATATATATATATATATATATATATATATATATATATATATATATATATATATATATATATAAACACACACACACACACGTGCACACACACACACACACACACACACACATATATATATATATATATATATATATATATATATATATATATATATATATATATATATATATATATATATATATATGTGTGTGTGTATGTACGTACGTACGTATGTATGTACGTATGTATGTACGTACGTATGTACATATAATGTATGTATGTGTGTGTGTGTATATATATATATATACACACACACACACACATATATATATATATATATATATATATATATATATATATATATATATATATATATATATATATATATATGTGTGTGTGTGTATATATATA
>MU260286.1:252500-259196 GCA_020310875.1 Ceratopteris richardii
ATAAGGAAGACTTCACCTAGTGTGCTGTAATGTAGTATCTCATCCCCAGTGCTGTGTATGGTGAGTCTCTGTCTTGGATCTGTCTCCCAAGATCGTGTCCTGCGTATCGAGATCCGCCTGGAGGGAAGTAGCATATAACAATGTAAATCGAGCTCCCCTGTGCTATCTCCATGCGAACCCACATATATCGTGCCTCATCATCTCTTCCTATAATATGGATCCGGCTCTGTATCTCCTTTCTAAATACGATGGCCACCCCTCCCGACCTCGCGCTGTGCTCTGTCTTGTCGTGGTCCGGAATGAAGATTCCCAATGAAACCTGCAATGCGTGGTAAACCTCTCTCTGGGCTCTCATGTGTCTGTGTGATGCATGCAAAGTCATGTGATGCCAGGATCTCCTCGAGTCTGTCTTGTCGCGCCCAGAGTGCCCTGTTGCAGTTCCACACTTCTCCTCTGAGTGGTGTCTCCTGGTGTAGTGATGTCTCATAGGCCGCGTGGCCCTATTTGATGGGGCGTCCATCTATGAAGACCTTACCATCACGGTAAAAGGCCTTCCTCCCCTCTCGTCGTGCCTTGAGTATCTGTGGCATGCAAGTGCGTCGGTGTGCCACTTGCATCCGCGTGAGGTCCTCGTCCATGTAGAGGGTGCCGTCGGGTAGTCCATGTAGTACTGATCGACGTCTAAAAAAGGCGGTCCGTGCCTCGTCGGAGCTCATCTTAAGGATGAGTGCGCGCGAACGTGATGTATCCCGTCCAAACCTCCAAGCGCCTATGAAGGGCATGCTCTCGTATCCAAGTCGACGGCAAATGTCAGTGGCATCTGCCTCCAGTGATGTTCCTTTCGGTAGGCCCGTAATCCGAATGTGAAGTCTTCGAGTGTGTCCAAGCCTCTCCTCCTCAAGTGTCTCTTGGACTCGTGTGAGCTCTTCTTTCTGCACATCTTCCTTAACTTCCTTCTTAACCCTTTTATGTACTACTTCCACGCACGACTCTCGAGTGGATTCTACCTCCGTTTTGATTTCCTTCTTTATTTCCTCTTTGAGTGTCTCCACATTGGAGATCTTCCCCTCTTCTTTCAGGTCCGCATAGGCTGTCCTCCAATTGTCTCACTCTTCTGTGAGAGTTTTTACTTGTTCTTCGAGTCCTCGGACTTTATCCATTACTTGTTCTTCGAGTCCTTTGAACTTTTCCATCATTTTTTGTATCTCGATATTGAGGTTGCGGTCTGCTTCCTTTTTGGCCTCTTTGAGGGCTTTAGCAATAAGTTCCTCCACTTCCCTTCGGTCCATGGGAGCCATTTCAGAGATTAAGTTTAGGATTTCGGGGGGGGGGGGGGAGAGAGAGAGAGAGAGACAGAGAGAGAGAGAGAGAGAGAGAGAGAGAGAGAGAGAGAGAGAGAGAGAGAGAGAGAGAGAGAGAGAGAGAGAGAGAGAGAGAGAGAGAGAGAGAGAGAGAGAGAGAGAGTTTGGGGTTTCTTAAGGTTTGGGATTAGGGTTAGATTTAGGGTTGAGTTCCGTAGTTAGGGTTAGGGTTCAGGTTCGGGATTAGGGTTGGGGCTAGGGTTAGGGTTGGGGTTAGGGTTAGGGTCAGGGTTGGGGTTGCACATAGTTTGGAGAGAGAGGGGCTGCATTTAGATTGGGGTTTGGGATTAGGCTTAGAGTTAAGTGCTTAGATTTGCGGGTTATAAGAGATTATGTTAGGGTTAGGTTATGAGGAGGCTCAAGATGATGGTGGTAGGTCCACGACCACGACATGAAGGGGCCTGACGGCCGATGGGGGTCAGGCGACAGAAGGCTTTGACGAGGCAGACGGATCTGATGAGCAGAGAAGTGGGGGCCGCCGGTATGTTGCATAGTTCCCGACTGGACTGCGAAACCCTAAAGTAGAGGCCGGGGTGGACTTGGAAACGAAACCCTAATTCAGAGGGGGGCTGCGGCAGTGAAACCCTAAATCAGAGGCTGTGGCAGGGCTCCATCAGGGCTGGACCGCAGAGAGGGGGGTTGCACTCGAAACATTAATGCAGAGAGAGAGAGAGAGAGAGAGAGAGAGAGAGAGAGAGAGAGAGAGAGAGAGAGAGAGAGAGAGAGAGAGAGAGAGAGAGAGAGAGAGAGAGAGAGAGAGAGAGAGAGAGAGAGAGAGAGAGAGAGAGAGAGAGAGAGAGAGAGAGAGAGAGAGAGAGAGAGAGAGAGAGAGAGAGAGAGAAAGAAGAAGAAGAAGTGTTTTTACGTCTATTAGGAGGCCGAACTCGGCCTATGAGACAAATCGATGTACATGGGTGTATCTTCTGTCAATCAGAAAAGATAAAAGTGCTGAAAAGAAACTGGTTAAGCTGATATAGATCTCCGTAGTATGCATGTGGGGATACCCATGAAAATGGTGGGGGGTGTATGGAGTGCGATATCTATGATAGTCTATATGCAAAAGGGTAGTACAACAACCATGAGAATGCATCTAAGACGACTACTAGCTCCATCCTGTGCTAGTGGGTGGGTGTAATATGTGATACATAGGTGGAGGTGGAGTCAGGGCCACCCTGATGGCTGCAACGGGATTGGCCATCATCTGGGATCGTCTCTCCTCCATGGCGCGATGGTCACAAGCCTGGATCTCCGCAATCTGGTGTCGGTGAAGTCTCGGGGCCCGATATCCTATAGCACGGGGTCGTCTCCTAGCTCGAGATATCTGAGCCTGCTGAAGAGTCACCCCGCTCGGTGTGTGGGCTGAGGGGGGGAGGGCTGCAGCACGTCGTGGAATAAAGAAGTCAGTGAGCTGACTCTGTCTCCCTCCTGTATGGAGTGCTACAGTAGGCTGGAGTAGGGAATCTCTGTGACTCTGTATCTCTAGTAAGAATCGCCCGAGTTGTCGCTGGTCTCTAGAGTCCATGATCTCTCGTAGGGTGGGCTGCCCTGCAAACAGAGTCTCGTATCTGCCTCTGATGCCATCATATGCGCTACATCTGCATACAAAGTGCTCCTCATCCTCCATCTCTACTCTGCATACTCTGCATGTCCGCTCCTCTCTGGGAATGTCTGCGGCTCTGCCCGTCTCAATCTCGAGTCGGTGTGATGAGACTCTCAGCTGGCCAATCGCTACCCTCGAGCTATGAGGCATGTGAGTATCCATGTAGCGTGGTCGCTGGATGAAACCGTCAGCTAGTATGTCTATGAACTGGTCTCGATAGTGCGATAGTCTCGATCCCATGTGTGGTGTGTGCCATGTCTGACTAATGTAGAGCTGCCAGAGATCCTGTCTGAGCACAACATTCCTCTCACGACGAGAGAGGTGGATGTGAGGTGAGTCTGGGTCAATACTGAAAAGGCGGCAATCTGTCCATATCAAGTCCATGACTATCAAACCAGACTCTAACCTGAGTGTACCAAGCTCTCTCATATCCTGACTCTGATATCTGTATAGATGCCTCAAGAGCTCTGTGTGTGAGTCTATCTGTAGGGAGGTCCCTAATCCTCTGAATAAAGCAGATAGTCTGGAATAGTGCCTCTACTGCCATGGGTGGTGCAGCTAGCTCTGCCCTGATGATGTCATGTGGCACCGACTGTTTCCCACGAAATAATCGCGAGATCATACGTACCTGTGGCCTCTCGATCGCACTCCACTGGGTGACTGTGAGACCTGGGGCCCAAACCGTCGCAGCATACATCATAGCTGGTCTGACCAGTGTGTCAAATAGCCAGCCCTTCGTGCGGGGCTCCTGGAAGTGTGCTTGGTGACATCTCCGCTCTAACATGGCTAAAGCTGCATATCCGCGTGTGAGTCTATCGGTGGCTGCCTGTCTCATGCTGAAGGGGCCAGGCAAGCTCGTGAATGTGACTCCGAGATAGACATAGGAAGTGACCACCTCAATCTGTCCACCACCAGCTCTGAATCCTGCTCCATTCCTCACCATGGGGGAGGTGTGGAAGATCATGACCTTGGTCTTGCCAAGGTTTACTGTCAAGCCCCTCTGTGTACAAAACTCATCCAGGGCCTCAAGGTGGCGCTGTAATCCCTCGGGTGACTCTGAAATCAAGACAATGTCATCGGCATATAATAAAATGTGGACATGTGTACCTGCGAGGTCTGCACCCTCTCCTCCAGCTCGGAGAATGTAGTCCTCAATCTCGTCAATGTAGAGACCAAATAGAGTGGGAGAGAGTGGGCAGCCTTGCTTAACACCGATGGTGCTAGCAATGGCCTCAGACATACCTCCTGGACACCGTACCCTCCCAGTCACATGCTCATAGAGTGCATAGATGGCCCAAATCATCCCTGATGGTACTCCCAAGCTCTGGAGGCGTTGGAAGAGCCTCTCCCGCGGCACTGTATCAAAAGCTTTGCGGAAGTCCACAAAGCAGCAATATAGCCTCTTCTTCCGCATCCTTGCCCCATCAATGAGGCAGCGCAGAATGAAGATGTGATCAATAGTAGAGAAAGCTCGTCGAAAACCTGCCTGGCCTCGTGCTCGTAGCCCCTCAGTCTCTGCATATGAGCTGAGCTCTGCCTCAAGTATGGCACCGTATAGTTTGGCCATGGTGTGGCCAATCATGATGGTCCTGTAGTTCCCTGGATCCAGGGTGTCGCCAGATTTGTGGATAGGCACAATGGTGTGCCTAGTCCACTCCTCTGGGAAGCCCTCTCCTATAGCCCGGTTGAAGACATGTGCAATCAACGGGGCTATAGTGGAGGCTGCATATATGAGATGCTCGCTCTGCAATCCCGCGTGGTTTGTCGAACGTCCATGTCGCAGTCGTCGTATGGCCCTCTCAACCATCTTTGCTGTGAAGAGAGAAGAACTAGTAGGGCGAGGCTCAAGTGGCTGGGGAATGGGAGGCTTCCTAGGTACCTCATATAACCTCTGAGCATAATCATGCCATGTGTGTGGGTCTCCAATAGGTGTGGTCGGGCGTGGCTCTCGTAGGCTGTGCCATGCTGCAGCACTGTCCATACTCATAAAGAGATGGTATAGCTCAAGCTCCTGTGCCTTCTCAAAGGCTCGCCTCTTTCGACGTGTGAGAGTCTTCATCTGTCCCTTGGCCTCTCTCTCTGTGATCTCTCCCAATGCTCGCTGAGCTCGTAGTCGGCGGTAAAGATCTTTGCAATCCTCATAATACCAACGATGTTGTGGCATAGTCCCGGGAGGAGGTGTGTGACGAGAATGGATGGTGTGTGGGAAGGAGCTGATGGCTGATGTCTGAAGAACTGATGCTATCTGAGAGGTGAGTAGGGATAGTGGAGTGTCAGGATGAAGTAAGAGAAGACCCTTCTCGACTCGAGCCGCATATATGTGAGCTAGCTCGTGTGTGAAGTGGATGGTGGTGTGTGGGATGCGTGCTTCGGGTATGCGTAAAGGGGTGTCTCCCTTCAGGGAGAGTGCGAGGTATGTGTGATCGGCCCCAATGGGTATGGGTGGGATGGTGAATGAGGTAAGTAGGTGGATGGCCTCTCTGGACCCCATGACGTAATCTACTGTACTTCCCCCGCCATCTGTGGCTGAGTGTGGTATGCATGTCAATCCTCCTGAGGTAGGCCACTGAGTCATCCCGTTATAGATAACGAGATTATGTCGAGAGCTTAGTCTGAGTAGGTGAGTGCCATAGTGAGTGTGTGTAGGGTCAGCTGAAGCTCGAGCTGTAGACTCATCCTCTATGGTATGTAGTATCTCTGGGTCTTCTGGGTCAAATATCTCACACTGATCATTGCCTGTCCTTGCATTGAAGTCTCCCATAAGGAAGACTTCCCCTAATGCAGAGTACTTTGTAATCTCTTCTGACAAGCAAGTGTATGGTGAGTCCTCCTCTCGATCTATGATAGCGAAACGCGAGCTAGAAGGAGCAAAGTAGCATAATGCTATGAAGATGATCCGCTCCTGCGAGAGCTCCAGTCGAATCCAAAGATATCTGGCCTGTGAATCACGTGCAACTATCTGTATCCTGCTCTGAAGTCCATCTCTAAAGAGTATGGCTACTCCTCCTGATCCTCGGGTGGTGTGCTGACGTGTACACTCTCTGTATGTGGACTCCCACTGAAAACCGTGGACTCGAGGTAGGCCCCGGTCCGGGCTCTCATGTGTCTCTGTGAGCATAATGATGTCTTTGCCTTTGCGCACCTCTTCCAATCTCTCTGGGTGTGTCCATAGATCTCCATTGCAGTTCCAAACTGCAAGGTGTATCTCCTCGAGTGTCTCACAGGCCGCGAATCCCTATGGGATGGCCTTGCAATCAATGATGACACGACCATCTCTGTATGAAGCCTTCCTTCCTTCTTTGCGAGCTTGATGTACTCTCGGCATGCATGCTCGACGGTGTGCTACCTGCATGGGTGTGAGATCATCGTCAAGGTAGATGGGGGGGGCCATCAAGTGCTCTCAAAATCACCCTCTTGCGTAGGAAAGTAGATCTTATATCTTCGGAAGGGAAGTGTAGAATGAGAGCTCTCTTCTTCGTGGGGTCTCGTCCCGTTCTCCAAGACTTGATGAATGGGGGGGACTCCTCTTTGTAGCCGAGTATCTTGCATAGTGTCTTCCCATCGGACTCGGGGGTAGAGCCTTCTTTTTCTTCAAGGCCCGTGATGCGTACATTGAGACGGCGGGCATGTCTCATCTTTTCTTCCTCAATAGTGGTGTGCACGATGAGGGCTTCTTCCTTTTGTGCTTTCTCTTTGGCTTCTTCTTTAGAGAGAGAGAGAGAGAGAGAGAGAGAG
>MU260287.1:37500-77500 GCA_020310875.1 Ceratopteris richardii
CATTATGTCCATCTATGTATAGGTCTATTGGCATTCTTGATGCACATGTATAGGACGTGCCAAATGCTCACACAGATGCTCATGTAGAACATGTTTTGGATGATCATGATGTTTATGTAGAGCATGATTTTCCTGATCATGTGGATGCTCATGTGGAGCATACTTTGGATGATCAATTGATGGATAGAATGAGCGTGTGCATGCTTTTTTCATTATCATTATCATCCATTTCATCATTCATGATTGGTCCACTAATAGATTCATATGCATCTCCATGAAATATTTCAATTCCAAAATATATGCATGATGCATTGGATGTAGCACCACTGGATGTAGTTATAAACGTTAAGGGTACCACACTAGAAGGTGATAAAGCAACACCACTTCTATTGAGGGGCAAGGACATGAAGCTAGAGCAAAGCTTTGGACATTCATCCAATGTCCAGGGAGAAGTCGTGGAGCTTCATCAATATTTTGATGGGGTTCAAGATCAACATAGGCCATTTTCGGATTGTTTTAGGAGTCGGAAGATGTATGTAGGGCTGTTATAGGTAGCCACACTAATAGGATTGCGACTATGCCTATGTCTAACTTGGTGGAAAAGGATTTACCCATTTCCCAGGCAGATCTCTTCCCTTTTGATTGGTAATATGAGTCATCTTAGTTTGATGACTCATAGTGCTCTTTTATTTTCCAGCATGTTGAGACAAGCAATAGGTGTAAGTCCTCCTTTCAATATTTCTTTGGGAAAAGATCTCTCATCCCCTTACTTCTAGGATGAAGATAAGGATCTAAACAAGTACGGTGTCCTAATATTCTTGCAAAAGCAAGATCTCATTGGATGTTGTATGCCCTTGTAAGAGGTCACATCTTTCAAGCATCCATACACATTATGGCTACAAACCATTAATTCATAACATTAACTCAAAATTTTAGTGAGATAACTTCCATTTTGAAGGTGCATGATCTTTAGGTCGCTATGGGGATCCATGCCTACCTATCATTACTCATATACATGATAGATCATCAAATATGTGCAATATGTAATGAATACCCTTCACCCATCAAAGGATAAAGTAACAATCTCAATATCTTATGTAAAGGATTTTAGGGCTAGATCAAGGACCATCACTTTTTTCCATAATCTTATCAAAGAAACCTTTATCTAGATCAAAGATTGTATGGAATTGAAGGATGAAAATCATATATCCATAGATAGAATCATTGTGGACATTAATCAAGTGGACATCAAAGTAGTAGTGGATGTTTTACATCAATATTTTTTTCCTAATAATGAACAAGTATAAGGCCTCACAGAAGATAATTATTTAACTATTGCCATATGCCATAAAGGGATTAGGAAATCAAATTAAAATTACACTGTACATTCAAGAAAGATTTTTCGAAGCCAAAAAGTATGGAACACAAAACATTCCTTCAATGGAGGATCACCTTTGACAATTTTCATCTATCTCTGCTCTTGTATCCAAAGACCTCCTTGGTACTCCTTGAAAGCCTTCATGTGAAGAATAAAGAGTCTCTCCTTTGATATTGATGAAGAAAACGAAGAGGTTAATCCTTCTTATCTTTGATGTGTGAATGAAAACCCAAAGAATAGGCTCTTCCCATCTTCTTGCTTATGCTTCCTCTTTTGGTAATCAAATAACACACAACTAAAAAGTATGCACTTCAGTTTGGCACTGTTATAGGCAAATTTAGCCAAAGAAAGGTAAGATTTTGATGCATCTATTTAGAAATAACATAAGCTTTGAGTATGACTTCCAAAATCTAATTGAATTTCTCAATCTATCCATCCACATAGGGATCCTCAGTTGTACTTAAGCTTAGTTTATTTTGTAGTTTACTAAAGCCCACTCGCTAAAAATGACTTGTAAATCAAGCATCTCTCTAAGAAACTATGTTTCCTAGAAGAGCATAGAGTCTATAAAGTTGATTTACAAATATTTCCACGAGTTCAGGAGTCTTATAAGTAGTCTTGACTAGAATAAACTGAGTTAGTTTAGTGAACGATTGACTACAATCGAGATCGAATCAAAGCCTTTCTGAGTGGGGTAATCTTGAAATAAAATCCATCGAGCTACTTCCCCATTTACCTTTGGGAATCTCCAAAGGATGCAACAATCCTTCAACTTTAAGATGTTAAAACTTATTTACTTCATATTTATGGCACTTAGATACATATGTTTGCACATCTCGATTCATACTTGACCAATAAAAATTTTTGATTTGTAACTCATAGGTTCAGTTAACACTGGGATGTCTGGCATTTGGGACATTTTGGCATTAAAAAGGGACTTGTTTCTGCATGTCCAGTTGACTTGGGACACAAAGATTACCTTTATAAAGAGAATACTCATGGAGGGAGTAGTGCCTAAACTTTCCCTCAGAAGTACATCCTTCATTCATTTGGGCTTGCTCAGTTGCTTTTCATGTCTGATTGTAGCTTGGATCCTCTTTGCACTTTCTAATTGAGTTTTTTATGCTTCCCTTTGAGTTGATATGTCAAAGGTACTAATAATTTCGCATATCCGATCATGAGCTTCTGATAGTATCCAGCCATTCGGAGAAAATTATATAGTCCTCAAATAGTCTTGGGCTCAGGCCATTCAAGAACCATTTCCATATTTTCACGATCAACTTGGATTCCCCTGACAAAAATAATATGACCTAAACACTTTACTTCTTGGGTAAAGAAGTCACATTAAGATTCTTTACCGTAAATTTTACTATCTTGAAAATTTTCAAAGACTTTCTTCAAGTGCTCTAATGACTCATAATCTTTGTTGAAGAGTAAAATATCATCAAGAAAATCTATCACAATGTTTTCCAACTATGGCTTTAGCACTTGATTCATCAATGTCATAAATGTTATGGACGCTTGTTACCTCAAATAGTGTCACTCGAAATTCATAGTGACCATACTTTTTTCTAAAGAATATCCTAGCAATATCATGTTCTTTATTTCTGATATGATGTTAAATTTTTCTTTATCGTAAGATTGCGTAAATTCCTATAGTCTACACATAGCATCATGATACCATCTTTCTTTTATACAAGAAGGATGAGTGTGGCACAAGGCAACTACTTCGGGTATATAAATTCTTTGTCCATATATTCTTTAATCTGTTTTTTGACTTCCAAAGTCTACATATATGAGATTTAGTAGGGGTTTTTGAGATTTTGGCTTGGTTCTCAGAAATAGATCTATACTATGATCAATGTTTCTACGAGAGGATGGCAAGCCATGGGGTAGTTCCTCAAGAAAAACATCTTCAAATTCTTTAAGAAGTTGATTAAACTTAATATATACTTCATGAGGAATAAAGCACAAGGCATAAGAAACTTGTTTTGTATTACTTAGAGTAGTTACATTAGTGCTAAGGACCATAAAAGCTTGGGTCCTAGTTTCATTGTTTACAAGTTTCTTAACTTCTATACTTGAAATCAAAGGAGTACTTGGAACATTTTGTTCACCCTTGATTGTATACAATACCCTATCAAGGGCTCTAAGGAAGAACTAACTTCTTCATAAGCACATAATTAATAAAATAATGCATGGCCAAGTCATCCACTATGATCCAAACAATGTGACCTTTCACCAAGTTGTGTAGCTTGACCAAATCCTTGAGGTTACCATATGTTTTAGGAGACTTAACATTGATGGGTACTATCATAACTCATGATCTATACTTGCCTTGCACTTCAATTTCCATCAAAGTTTAAGGTTTGTATCAAGTGGATTTGAATTTTTCCCTTCCATTTATCATTCTAAGTGATATTTTGCTCTCTTTTAATTGGACAGGTCCTAGTATGATGTCGAAGCTTTACGCACTTAAAACATAAATTATATTTTTGTGCATTATCAAAATCTTCTTGAGAAAGTACACTTCTAAAAGCACGAAGTTTTTTGGTAGTACGTTTTGATCATTTTGATCCTTTGCCCTTGGGTTTAGTGGAATTTTGTTGGAAATTACAACTAAATATAGACCAGCAATGACCTTCCTTTCTATTGGACTTTATCCTAAGCCTCCCAATTGCATTTCTCCTCATTCTCAAGAAGAAACCCATTTTTAGAGAGACCAGTGAATTCAACCTAAGTTGAGGGTCTTGTATGAGTCTCCAAGAGACTCATCCACCACGTATGGGCTTTCGAGCCTAATGCCAAAATGGCTTCTAATCTACCTAGGAAATGGTTGAATCTTTTTTCTCCAAAGTAGACATACGAGTGGTCCCAAGGCCTACCTATTATCAGGGGAGAACTAGATTGTGCTCTCTGACTATACTAGAGAAGATTTCGAAAATATAATTCTGATTAAGAACACCCACGTAGTGAAAATAATACAAGAATATGTAATAGATACAAGACATCTCATGACCCGGGGCTGATATGTATGAATAATTGGACTAGAGATAATATAGGAGATCCCACAATCCAAGACTGTAGGAAACAAGATATCTCGATTACAAGAGTTACGTTTAGGGAGTTGAAGTAGATACAAGAAATAACTAGAAAAGATCTCGTACTACGAGATTACAAGAGGTCAAGACAAGATGTCCAAGAACTAGACTAGACAAGACTAGAACAAAGATCAAGACAAGAACTTGAAATGGAATTTGGAAAGTACTTACTTGGAGATCATGACTCCTTGAGCTCCCAACACTGGCGTTGACAAGACTGCATATGTATGTGGCCAACCCCTCCTTATATAGGTTTTCAAGGTCGGTTCATCAAAGGCAATTATGAATTGATGATGTCATCGATGATATCATTAATTTAAAACATGATCTCTCGATGTTAGAATCAAGCAAAAAGACAGTCAATCTTAGGGTTTTGGCATGTTTCCAACGCAATGGAAGCATTGGTTTCTCCAAACTTGGACCAATCATGAGATATCAAAGTCACATGGAATATGAGGTTCAGGATGATTTCTTGTGCCTACCTATAGTAGCCCTACCTATATCTTGGGACCCTTGGAGAAATGGCCCTAAGTTGACTTTGAAACTCGTTGAAAGATTGAAACTCCATGACTTCTACCTAGACATTGGATAAATATCTAAAGCTTTGTGTTGATATATTTAGGTAGTGATATGTATGAACACACTAGGACTATCGAGGCACTTTTTCCCCTCATTAGGAGGTTTTCTCTCCCTCGGCTTGTATATATGCCTATTGCATTAATGGTTCACTTATCTTTGTACATTCTAGTGGTAATACATTCAGTATTCTGTGTTGTGCTCCATGCTTCTTGTTCTTCTTTATGTTGTTTGCGTGCTTTCGCAAACATCAAACTCCAACAATTCGTATCAAAGCAGGTTGCCGCTTCATCTAGGATGTCGTTGATACCCCTTCAGTTACAGTCTTGGAATTGCACAAAATTCGGTGAGCATACTCAAGGTGATTAGGAGATCAAAATAGCTTCGATATGTGGTGCCAAATCATGATCTGAGCTTGTTTCGACCTCCAAACGCACTATTGTAATGCTTGTGCAAGTTTTTTTTTCTTTTTGTGCCAAAAATATATACAGGTTTTGGTTCATTAGTATAAGCATCTCGAAGTCTATTATACGTTTTTAGCAGAACTCAACAAGGTAGTTCTATTCAACTTTTTGAGATATAGTCAATTTTTTGCATCATGGTATTTTAGTCACTGGCCATGGTTGAAAGCAGAGATGTATTCTGTATGTTGGATGTTGAGGATAAGTTGGATGGTACGAATTACCCATTATGGGCTTATATGATGCGTCATATATTCATTGCAAAAGGACTATGGAATATTGTGCAGTGTGTCGAAAAACATCCTATTACACCTCCAAATACAGATACTGAAGCTGATGTAGATGGCATCAACGATGGTGATATTCTATAGATTCTTGTCTGTGTTGAGGTTTTTGCTGCATCTACTATAGACCGAATTCATTGGGATGGCAAAGATCCTCACATTCGCTCTTGCATAAGAGCTAAGGATGCTTGGGGTACACTTACCACTTTATGCTAGGCAAGGAATGAGGCTCCTATTGCTTACCTTTGAAAACAATTGGAGAGTGAGCACATGAATGAAGATGATTCCATGGATAATTTTTTGATAAAGATCAAAGATTTGAAAGAAAAGTTGATTTCTACTAGATGAGCACTTGCCTGGCAGTTCACTTGTGCAGATTGTCATGATTGGTCATCCCAATTCATATCAGAGTTTTGCTTCTACTCTTCATTTTATGATGAAAGGCAATCCAAATGCCTTAACATTTGAGGAGTTAGCCTCTGTTCTGTTGCAATAAGATCAATCTAGGTAGAACAAGCACATTATGAATATTGCAGATCAAGCTTTCCTGGCTAGTCAGAAACGCAAAGGTAAACAGAGCTCTTCTACTAGTAAGCAAAAATTTTCTAATTCTACACAATCAAAGAAGGATGATAGAGATGATAAGAAAACAAAAAAGCAGAAATTATTTTGCAAGTACTACTGAAGCAAATAATCATGTCATAAAGAATTTTCTAAAACTGGCTACAAAAGACACAAAGAAAAAAGAGGCTAGAATGTTTTTACAGAGGCCTCTATACCAAAAACAAATTCTGCCAATCTAGTGTAAAATGAAGAATGCACATTTACTACTGTTTGCAATTTTGACCCATCTTCTCCTGAACAGTGTATGTCTGTAGTAGACTCACATGTTTGGTACTTTGATAGTGGGGCAACCAAACATATTACCTCACAGCGCAGTTTCTTCACTTCACTTGAGCCTACCCCTACCGGGAATACTGTCATATGTACCAACAACTCCTCTCATCCTATCATGGGAGTTGGTAACATCATTTTGACAACTGTTGATGATAGTTCTTTTACATTATCGGATGTTTTATTTGTGCGAGCGATCATGAAGAATATGTTATCAGTTTCAGCTTTAGCCAAGATTGTCTTAGTTGTGAAATGTGTTGATGATAGATGTACAATTCATGATCTGTCAAATGGCGATATGATTATTGCTTCTGGCATTTTATATCGTGGGTTGTATAAGCTCATAGACTATGAAAAATTTGTGAATGAATTTGGCATATGCAGTACATGATTCTCAAGCTATATCAGATGCAAAGCTTTGGCATGCACGCTTTGAGCATCTGAATTTTTCTAGTTTGTTATGCTTGTAGAAATCTAAAATGGTGTCCTCTCTGCCCAAACTCGAGGCACGTGGTAAACATGTTTGTGAAGGCTATATTTTCAGCAAAATGCAACATTCCTCCTTTCCAAAAGTTGGTTCAGTTCGAGCTACTCAAAAATTTCAGCTTGTTCACAATGATTTCTGTGCTCCTATGCAAACACCCTTTTTGGAAACTATATTTACTTCGTGACAAGGTATGTGATTTGCCTCCTAGCAAGAAGGCCATTGGCACTAAGTGGGTATACAAGATGAATCATAACCCTGATGCAAGAGTTGTTATGTATAAAGTTAGGCTTGTTGTAAAGGGTTATGCTCAGGAAAGAGGCATTGATTTTGATGAGACCTTTGCTCCCACTTGCCGAATGACTACTGTTTGTAGCATTTGTGCACTTGCAGCTCATCATGGTTGAAATGTACATCAGTTGGACATTAAAATTACATTTTTGAATGATGATTTGCATGAAGAGGTGTATGTTTTTTAACCCCATGGCTTTGTGCACAAAGGGCATGAAAACAAAGTGTGCAAGTTAAAGAAGGTATTATATGGTTTAAAGTAAGCACCACATGCTTGGTATGAAAAGATACATGCCTATCTGATTGCACATGGTTTTGAGAATAGTCGAACAAAGAGCACCTTATATGTTAAGCATGCTAATGATGTGCTTCTGATCATTGTTGTGTATGTTGATGACATGTTGCTCACTGGTCCTCATGAGAAGCATATTGCTGATTTTAAGGCTGATTTCCATGCCTCATTTGAGATGTCTGATTTAGGGCATTTGCATCATTATTTGGGCATTTAGTTTATCCAAGTTGATGATGGAAGAGCTTTGTGTCAAACAAATATATTGATACATTATTGCAATGTTCTGCCTTGAAGACTGCAAACCTATTGCCACTCCTATGGAGACAGGTTTAGGATTGAGTCTTCATGATGCTAGAGATGCACTTGATGTTGTTCTATATCAGCAGGTTGTTGGATGCTTGATTTACTTATGCATTACTCGGCCAGATATTCAGTTTGTTACCTCATAGATGAGCAAGTTTATGCATTGCCCGTGTCAAGCATTGGCAGGCCGTTAAGCGCATCTTTTGCTACTTGAGTGGTACCCAACTACTTGGATTGTTTTATCCTAAGAGGGGATCACTACCGCAAAATTTACATGCTTTCTTTTACTCTAACTGGGCCGGTTGCTATGACACTCATGTGTCCACTAGTGGCTTTTGCTTCATGCTTGGTATCTCATGTATATCTTGGTTGAGCAAGAAGCAGCCTATTGTGGCCACTTCCAGTTGTGAGGTTGAGTATAGGGCACCCTTCATAGCGATTGTTGAGTGTGTGTGGCTCAGACGCCTTATGGCTGATTTGGATGTTTGTCAGTCTTATGCCATCACCATCTTCACTAACAGACAGAGCGCACTGGAAGTTGCGAAGAACCATGTGTTCCATGCTCCCACTTAGCACGTTGAGGTGCATTATCATTATATCAAGGAGAGATTTTGTGCTGGAGAGATCAACTTGGCATATATGCCTATGCAGGAGAATACTGCAGACCTTTTCATGAAGGCTCTGCCTTGGGAGAAGTTTGAAGCTTTCTACAAATCATTGAGGTTACTTCCTTTTGTGGATTGATTCCACATAGCTTGCCACTTCCTTACACATGAGTGCCAGCTCCTTGTTCACCGCATCACTCCCAGGGGGGATTTGTTGATATATTTAGGTAGTGATGAACACATCAAGACCATTGGGGCACTTTTTTCCCTCTTTAATAGGTTTTTGTTGGAGTTTGAGGTTTGCAGAAGCACGCGAACAGCACAAGGAAGAAGAAGTTTGGAGCACAACACACAATACTGAATGTATTACCACTAGAATGTACAAAGATAAGTAACCCATTAGGGCAATAGGCATATACACAAGCCGAGGGTAGAAAACCTCCTAAAGAGGGAAAAAGTGTCTTGACGGTCCTATTGTGTTCACACACATCACTACCTAAATATATCAACAAATCCCCCTTGGGAGTGATGTGGTGAACAAGGAGCTCGCACTCATGTATAAGGAAGTGTCAAGCTATGTGGAATCAATCCACAAAAGGAAGTAAGCCCAAGCTTTGAAGAAAGCTTCAAACTTCTCCCTAGGCAGAGCCTTCGTGAAAAGGTCTACAATGTTCTCTTGCGTGAGCATATATGCCAAGCTAATCTCTCCGACGGAGAACCTCTCTCTCACATAATGATAATGCATCTCAATATACTTAGTGCGAGCATGGAACACAGGGTTCCTCGCAACTGCCAATGCTCTCTGACTGTCAGTGAAGATGATGGTGACAGAAGACTAACCAACACCCAAATCATCCATAAGGCGTCTGAGGCACACACACTCAACAGTTGTTGTGAAAGATGACATATATTGAGCCTCACAATTGGAAGTGGCCACAATAGGGTGCTTCTTGCTCAACCAAGATATACATGAGCTATCAAGAATGAAGCAGAAGCCACTAGTGGACACATGAGTGTCATAGCAACCAGTCTAATCAGAGTTAGAAAAAGCATTTAAATCTAGCAGTGGTGATCCCCCCTTGGGATAAAACAATCCAAGTAGCTAGGTTGTTGGAACATCAAGCTACACTATGCTTGAGGTGGATTTGATCTACATCAAAGGCTATCACGTCAAAAGAATATTTGTTGGAGAGTTCTTTTCTTACACTCACTTATTGTATTTTTTAAAAAAGATTTTTCATGGATCTTTTACCATTGTAAAAGTCTTGAGCTTTACACATGTAAAAGTAGAAAGATAGAGCCCATATCCCAAGAATTTGTGGTGTTTGAGTTGCATTCAATCAAGCAATCAATCACCTAAAAGGAGATCAAACTTGATCTCCACTTTTCTTAGATTATAGGAAAGTGAATTGATTCCCTCCAACAACCATTCCCACCTTCATTTGAATTCAAAATCCACTTATAGAAGTCGTGGAACAATCCTAGAGTCTATATAAAGACTTCAAATCACTTGTACAATACATGGAAGCAATATACATGCACTTGTGACCGTCGTCTTGCTCCTTCAATTCTCTGCATCATCTTCTTTGCCAACAATAATCTTGTAGAGGGTGTTTCTCTCTCTACAGAGCTCTAAATTGAGTGCAAGATGACTCATTGGAAAGGTATTAGTGTCTAGGTTGTGCTTGTAAATTTTCATAGCATTTGGTTCAGAGATTGGGAGAAATCTTAGTTGTTCTGTTTCGGGATCAATCTCTACGTATTCTTGAAAAATAGGAGGTACCACCGTTGAGTGTCTGATTCATTCCTGTAGCATATTTTCCCTAAAAAACTAAGAAAAATCAGTGATTTGTTACTAAATTTTGAAAAAAAAAAGGAGAGAGAAAGAAAGTACATACATAGACCCACTCTAAGGTATTGATAAAGCATCAAAAGATCTTCAAGGAATAACATCAGAAATAGTTGGAAAAGCAAATTAGAAGCCTACTTTTAAAGAAACCTTGGAGAAGAAACAAAATGAAAAGAACAAGATGAAGTAAGAACTCTAACTCTGATAGGATCGATCGAAGGACAGAATAGCATTCAAACTCACTTGTGAGTACTCTAGAGGAATTACTTAAGTGAAACCTATAATTACGAGAGTTATGGAAGAAAGTGAAAAAAAAAAAGGAAAAAACGAGGGGAAAAACAAATGGATCAAGTAGCATATAAGTTCCAACAGAAAAATAAGTGACTACTCTTAAGGAAAAGGGAACACCACACGTGTGGATAAAGGGCAGACAGTCATCTTCTAAGGTTGTGATCTCTTCTTCGACCTTTCGATCCAAACAATGCAATAGATCATTAGAAAAAGGGAAAACGTTGTCCGTTCCTATGCATGTGGAGATTTGCACATGCATACAACTGTGTGTGTGTGTGTGTGTGTGTGTGAGAGAGAGAGAGAGAGAGAGAGAGGGAGAGAGCGAGCAATGTTCTGAGTATTGAGTTTGGTAATCCATTTGAATTTTTAGGAATCTCTGAAGTAGCATATCATTCTCACTGCTTTTCCAGATAGTTTGATAACTGCGGAGTTTTCTAATAGTTAAGTTTCGTTATATCTAGCTTTGTAGTCTTTTATCTTTTGGTAAAAACTTCACCAAATTACTATGTCATATCATTACACATCGCCAGTGCAAGCTATATATATCCTATTTAAAAGTGTTGATTACTATGCATGAGATATTCAATAACAGTTACAACTGAAGCAACAAATTATAGATTAATATTTTTCCGAATCATTTTCTATACGTTGGAAGACATAAAGCGTCGGTCTTTTTTGTTTAGCCACCAACATGAGACGAGGATTCACACAAACATAAGGGATATTTATAAAGAAATATGCCCACATTCAAGTCCTGTGCTTCAGAATACAATGAAGAATTTCGCCTAAGTCGCAATCTGAAATTTCTAAGAATGCATAGCTATCACAGAAGATAGATTTTCATACAAGACAAAATTTCAAACAAGTAAGACACTATTTTTATTGCTTAGAGAGTATAATCATGCTAACGGTGGTTGTACGTGGTGGGTTAATATGCACGAGTGATATATTATCCTTCCCACCACCTTTTACACATTCCACTTTTATCCCTTCCCCCTTTTTCAGTGAGATGGAGTCATTAATCAGGTACCTGTTTTGGAAAATACATAAGAGAAATACTTCAAAAGATTATGCTATCAGCTTGATTTCCCTCTGGATTACTTCTATTGATGATCCTTATTTTGTCAAACTAGTAAGCCTTCGGTCGATTCCCCTTTTCCTAGATTGAAAAGCATCAAATCAATACACACTCATAGCTATTCGCGAATCTGAGGCAGCCCTTGCAAATTGTCATCCATGCAACATAGTTATTTTTGTAGCAATCCCCCTCCCTCATATATCTCAAGCTGTAACTTGCTGACTTTAAAATGTCATCTAATGTGCTTCACATGTATAGCACCCACAAAAAACCTGTTGCATGAAAGAATAGACGGGCAGATTTGCTATTTAGATGTGCATCAATCTTCATCTTCCCCAGCTTCGCTGAACTCTGGAGCTGTCTCCAGAAGTGATTCGCTATTTTTTTTGTTGAGTTCATATACTGCATTTAAAACGAAGTCCTTTATCTCCAAGACTTCACGTTTTCCTGCAAGTTTGTTGATGCAAAAGAACTGTTTATCTTCCTTACATATTCAACCAATTTATTTTTTTATGGCACAAAGATATATGAGCAATCATTAACAGGCTTCCTATGAATACTCAAATAAAGAGCAAGAAAACTTTGCTCAGCTTTTGGCAGGCAAAAAATATCCATATCATGCTTTCAATTTACTAGACATAGAGTAGGTATCATAGAATACTATATTTAAAAAGTGTGCTTACAATTTTTCCACACTCACATCTGAACTTGGAAGGCCAAATGAAAGGGGTTGACTCAAAACAGATTCTACTGTGAGGTAACTTGGCATAAGCTGGACTGAGAATCTGACATGGAATAAAAATGGTACGGTGAGGAACAAATCAACCATTGAGAGTTTGATGCAATGTCCCATTGAATGAGTACTCCGAAAGACAATAATGTATTGAAAAGGTCCTGTATATATCAAACGGAAGGAACCTGCATGAGAAAAAGGACTACTCCTGCTAACTTTTCCTGGAGTGCCACACAACTTATAGTCTTTGAAATGTGTGAGTTGAATGCCATTGAAGGACAGCAATAGGAAGTACTCCTTACTTTCCCAAACATGTATTTTTGTATTAAAGCAGTGGCTCAGAGCACATATCTGAATACCTGCCATCTTCCTCTGCTCTTACATAGGTGAATACACACGTCCTCTCTCTCATGGTGAATCGAACAGGGTGATTAGACTGTGACCAATATACACGAGACACTGATGGATTGGCCAATCAGAGACCCTCCCATCCAAAATGTATTTCCTGATATCAGGAATGGAGATATTCAGAGACCTGGTTATTTGGATGTATTTCTATCACACTTAGATTCAAACCTATAAGAGACTCTATTTGTTAGCTCAGAGTCTCCACACACCAGTTAGAGATCAGGACAAGTAGAGCTGAGGGCAGCAAATGCTGTGCAGATTGTGCCTTACTGAGCTTCGGTGTGTGGAGCATTATACTTGTAGGTATCCACCCTATTCAGGGATCCAAGAGAGAGACTGTAACATTCTTGCTACACCCCCTTCACTGTCACACTATCTGACCACATATGACTACAGGAGGCTGGGTAGATATGTCCTGGAGATTCAGAGACACAGGTACCATCCTGCGATTCCCGCACCAGATGAATGGTGGATGCACGAGCTCACTCTCACACATTTCTACCAAAGCCAGAGGAACACTACAGTGCTTCCAAGAGAGCTGGCACTCACACCAGAAGAGAAGAGGAGCTGAAAATGTGCAGATCACTCCATGTCCCACATTTCAGAATTATACAACATCATGAGTCTGAGACCCAGAGAATCAGGCTGCGATATACCCTGATCGCTACAGCCTACCAGACATACTTCTTATTACATACATTGCCCAGGTCGGAGCCAGGACTTCCTGTATACCCATCATGATTCTACTGTTATAACACAGGTCTACCCTTTACATCCTGTTTTTGTACATCCTGCTCCAGCATACAGTATATTCTATATACAACACTTTCATGCTGTACTTTACAGACCTATGTTTTGTCTCATGGGCCAATGCAAGAAGGTGAGGTCCATAATCTCTTTGGACCAGGTTTGAGAGGAGAACCTTACCCCAGACATAAGGTTTGTAAAATTCATCCAGGAGAGAGGGGTTCATACTTTTTTTCTTTTTTTCCTTTTCTGGAATTGCTGGTTATATTACAGAAGAAAAAATTAAGGAGTATACACTAGGGAGCCTTCCCCTTGTATTCCCAGAATCTATGTTAGTGACCTTGAATATCAGTTAGCTTTTTTATATTTAACCATATAGAAGAAGATCGATATCTAACCACAATTTACTTCTACATACTATCCATGAGAACTACGAAGATGAGCTTGTTTAATATGCTAAAAAAAAATCAAAAACACATATGTGCAGCATCCAAAGTCGATCAATGTCCATAGATATAAAATTATCCCCGATCCCCCCCAAAAAAAAAGTAGCATGCCCATCAACGACCCCTCATGAACCAACCATCAAGTGTAAACAACAAAAATGTCAAGTATGAGTTTCTTCACCTAGCTAGAAACAATAATGTATGTCTTTGTGTATGTGTATGAGTATGTGTATGAGTATGTGCATGTGTGTATGCGTGCATGTGCATGTCTCTAGAGTCTATATGCATATGTCTATGACATGTGTACATGTATCTGTATGTGTAGGTCTATGTGTATCTATATGTGTATATGCAGATCTCTACATGTACATGTATGTACAAGTGTACATGTATGTACAAGTGTACATGTAGGTGTATGTGTCCCTGTACGTGTAGGTGTAGGTGTAGGCATAGTTGCTACTGACAGGATTCTGACTGCTGACTTCTGACGGGAATCCAATTTATGACGAGTCAGATACAACGTTTCTAACGTTTCCTGACCGAGACCAAAAATTTTCCAAAAAAATAAGAAATGCACGCATAGAATTAGTAATTTAATATAGACATTAAAAAAATTCAAATAGAGAAAACAAAACCATTAAAAAATTCATTGTTATCATCGAAGTCCATAATGGAGATTCAGAATTAAGTAATGGATATTCCCGAATGAAAACATATGATGTATAATGTATGTAAAGATGATCATTTTATGAATAAACAAATTACAAAACCATTAAAACAATTCAATGTTGTTAGCATCGAAGTCCATAATGGAGATTCAGAATTAAGTAATGGATATTCACAAATGAAAACATATGATGTATAATGTATGTAAAGATGATCATTTTATGAATAAACAAATTTTACATGAACCATTATCCATGTATGATCATTGAACGATTGATGTATGATGTATCACTTAACAACTTCTAAGATATGTAGGCTGTAAATTGTCATTGCATACAAAAATTTACACCTTTAGTTCCAGAATAATTGAAATAAAAGTGTACATGTTTGTATGCAAGTACAGTTTACAGCCTACAAGCATACTTGGATTTTGACTGATATAATGATAAGATTGCATGAACTATTTGAAACTTGTCTTCCCTTATCTTTTTGAAATTCTATGTTATGCATGGGAGTTGATTTACAAATGCCTGCACTACGGCCTGTGGGTGACTCCTAGGTTGGGTTGTGGCTGATGATGCATTCAGATCATCTCTCTCTCTCTCTCTCTCTCTCTCTCTCTCTCTCTCTCTCTCTCTCTCTCTCTCTCTCTCTCTCTCTCTCTCTCTCTCTCTCTCTCTCTCTCTCTCTCTCTCTCTCTCTCTCTCTCTCTCTCTCTCTCTCTCTCTCTCTCTCTCTCTGTGTGTGTGTGTGTGTGTGTGTGTGTGTGTGTGTGTGTGTGTGTGTTGATTCACAAAAGTCAAGTCAACAAGTAAAGCATCCCAGCACCCGTCCGTTTTTGCAGAAATTAAACATGCAGCCTGGGGATAAATGGTCAGGTCTGAAACGACATTCTGACACTGATGTCAGCTAGATCACTAACGAGTCAGGATAGCTGACATGTCAAAATCCAACTAAGGGTGTAGGTATACGTGTATGTGTGTTAAGTGTATATGTATGTACTATGTATATTAGTGTACGTGTATGTGTATGGTGGGTATGGGTATGCGTATGAGTATGTGCGTGCACGTGCACACATGTGTGTGTGTGTGTGTGTGTGTGTGTGTGTGTGTGTGTGTGTGTGTGTGTGTGTGTGTGTGTGTGTGTGTGTGTGTGTGTGTGTGTGTGTGTGTGTGTGTGTGTGGGGGGGGGGGGGGGGGGGGGGGTGTGTGCGCATGTGTGTATGGGTATGTGCATGTGTATGTGTGTGCATGTGCGTGTGGGTATGTGTGTGCATGTGCGCATGTGCATGTGCATGTGTCTGCATGCGCGTGTGCATGTGTGTGCGTACGTGTGTGTGTGTGTGTGTATATGTGTATGTATGTGTATCTGTATGTGTCTGTATGTGTATGTGTATGTGTATGTGTATGTGTATGTGTATGTGTATGTGTATGTGTATGTGTATGTGTATGTGTATCTGTGTGTGTGCGCACGCGCGTGCGCGTATGTGTATGTGTATGTCTATGTTTATGTGTATGTGTATGTGTATGTGTATGTGTATGTGTATGTGTATGTGTATGTGTATGTGTATGTGTATGTGTATGTGTATGTGTATGTGTATGTGTATGTGTATGTGTATGTGTATGTGTATGTGTATGTGTATGTGTATGTGTATGTGTGTCTCAGTTTGCCTCTGTGTTTGTGCATGTGTACGTGTACGTGTACTCATACGTCACACTTGTACATGTATTCCTACCTGTACTCATACTGTATATGTGTACTCATACTCGTAATCATACTCATACTCATTCGTGTACTCTTATGTGTACTCGTACTCATACTCATATGTGTAAGTCTACTTGCGGATGTACATGTACTCGTGTGTATATGTACTCATGCATGTGTGTGCATGTACGTGTATGTGTACATGTTCATATGCTTAAACATGTATGTGTACTTTTACCTACACATGGAAGTCTTTGTGTATGTGTATAGGTATGTGTATGTGTACGTGTATGTTTCTGTCTCTAAGTCTAACCGCACATGCATGTGTGCATACATGTGCATATATGTGTATGCATGATAGTGTGTGTTTATTTCTGTTTATGTACATGCACGTGCACGTGTACATGCACATGTACGTGTGCGTGGACATGTGCGTGTGCACGTGAGTGTGCATGTACGTGTGCATGTTTACATGAGCATTGCATGCATAGTACAAAGGTGAGATTTAAATCGTTTAAATCGTAGAGATTTAAAAAAATGAAAAGAAAAATCGAGGTTTTTATTTATCACGAACTATTTTTATTTAATTATGTACTTTGTCAATTATCATGATATCTGAAAGTCTATGCAAATCTCATTAGAAATAGCAATTACCATTCCTATTGAATGGTATTTACAACCCTTATACATATAAAGTAGAAGTCTTTTTTGAATAGTGCAGAATACAAAGTTTAAACCCAAAAAAAAAAAACGATTTTTATTTTTATGGAAAAAAAAAACGATTTTTATTTTTATGAATAAAAATCGTTCCTAGAGATTTAAATCGCGATCGAGGTTTTTATGATTTTTAAAAAATAAAAATCGTACAATTTTTTTAACTATGATTGCATGTACTTGACGGGTGCGTCACGTGAGCACATGTTTGTGTGTGCGTGTGTGTGTACGTGTATGTATGTGTACGTGTTTGTATGCATGACGTGTATGTGTACATGTATGCGTATATGTCGATGTATATGGATGCATGTGTGTGCACGAGTGTTTGTTTCATATACTTGGATCTAAACGTATATGCGTATGTATACGCGTGTGCATCATTGTATGTGTACCTGTGCATGTAGGTTTACATATACATGTATGTGTATGTGTATGTGCATTGTGTATCCATATCTGTATGTGTATGTGTATATGTACATGTGTATGTATGTGTAGATGTATTTGTACATGACACATGTATAAGCATAGTTTTTCCATACGTGAACAATAAGACAAACGCATACGGATATAGAAGTATGAAAAAAGTATGGAATCTTTTCAAAAATATCATACGTCTAGCACAAAAAATATTGAAAATTTGAAATATTATATATGCAATAATATAATATAAAAGATCATGATTATGTTTGTTCCATAGTACAAAGAGAGTTTTAAAAACGAGTTTTAAAAACGGGTTTTAAAACATTTAGTACGTAGAGTACTAAAAAAATGGAAATAAAAAACGAGTATTATATTTTGTCGCAACATTTCACTTTTATGTTTTTCAATAATCCATGAGTAATACATATATAGCATTCCTTTACATATCTAGTACTAAAAACACATAAAAAAACTTAATCTATTACCAGTACAGTGATCTAGAGTTAGGAAGGCCCGAAATGAATTTGGTTAAATTAAACAAAAATGGGAATGAAGTCTTAAACAAAGAACTCATGAGCTTAAAGCCCCACATAAAGCACATTGAAACTCCTAAGACTACTATACAACAAACTCCAATTTGGAGCCAACCGAAGAAACAAAAAACAATGCATTTAGTCGAGGATGGATCAATGTGAACAATGTAATGATGTCCTTGTTAAATGAAATATCTTTTGGAATCAAAATAGGAACTTTTTTCTGAACCAGGGTCCAGATAAGAGGGACTTTTGGTTCCGAATTTGGTAGAGAAGGAAAGAAAAAGACACTAGAGGAAATGCCTACTCCTATAGAAGGAAAAATATGAGAGAGTTGGACATCTATGGACCAGAAAGGTTTACAAATTGTGAGGAATATAGTATATATGATAATGATATAAAAATCTCTGGATCTGATTTCTTATCTCAATATGTATTGAAACTTGAAGCAGGCCCATAGTCATACTTCTGTTCATCAAGAGGATAAAAAATTTGAAGATGATCTTAAAAAAAAATTTAAAAAAAAAAAAAAAAAAAAAAAACAACTCAAAAAAACGTATTAGGACGTTCGGAACGTCCGAACGTCCTAAACGTTTTTTATTTATTAAAAAAAACGCGTTTTATTTTACTATGGTTGGTTCCTATAGCTTAGGGTGTAGTGTATATGTATGGACCATGGTTATAACGGAGGAGAGTAGATGAGAGTGAATTTGAATAAAAGCAATATGAAATTGGTATGGATTTGTCCTCAATTGGAATCAATGCGAGAGGAGAAAAATTTGAGGTACGAAAAATTTCATACTCTAACCATATGCATACGGGTACGAAAGTACGTTATTTTTTCCATACAAGTCCGAAAATAACTATGTGTATAAGTATGCGTATGGGTGTGTGTTAAATCCCTACAGGATCAGCCCTATAACATATTCGCAAACATAGAACAGTGTACATCAGACTCACCTCCCAGCCATAGGGTCCACAATGACCCACCCTCCAGCCTAGGATCCTGCAGCCAAGTAGGTCAGAACCCTCACAAAGGCATGGTGTCCCATACCACCATACCCACACCCTAGAGGTGTGTGGACTCCACAATTGGCCAAGAGTCCAAGCGCCTCATAAGAAGAATGAATAACAAATGAGCCCATGGATCCTATTTATAGTCTCTTTTAAGGAGGTGATCCAATTTACACTTTGGGTAGACACTCCACACTTAGCTGGGCAATTTGACTATGGGCACCCATCATTGATGTCCTTTGGTTTTGGGGATGTAACACTTCCCCCTTATTCTGAATTGTTATCCTCAACAATTTCCTCAGCTCAAACCGAGGAGCTGATCTCAATCAAGAAGGGGGGGGGGGGGGGGGGGGGGGGGTGGTGGGTGGGTGTGTGTGTGTGTGTGTGTGTGTGTGTGTGTGTGTGTGTGTGTGTGTGTGTGTGGAGAGGGAGATACATACATATGTCATAACTCACTATCATAATTTTTTATGGATAAACACCTGATTCCTGTAATTCTATTGTACAACCTTGATACTACAACAGAAGAAGCTATGCAACCTAGTTCAGTGACTCGTAGAGTTGATGAAAGAAGAAACATAAATATTTATTAGTAGCCGAGTCTGTCATGACTTTTCGTTACAACAAATGAATGACGTGAATTTTTCTTCTTATAATTGATATGAAATCATGAAAGAAAGAAGGATTGACTTATTCGGGAGTTAAGAAAGGCAATGGAAAAATATGGAAACACATGGAAAGTCATGAGTATCACCTTTCATTAGAACATTCAACTCCATCATCTTGTTGCTATCTTTCATGTGAATAAAAGCTACTTAGAGTTGCTTAAGCTACTCACGTTCACTTTGTTCATGTTTCTTGTATCCTTGTGAAGATGCTTATCCAATATTATGAGTGTTAAAGCTGTACACATTTGTAGATCCAGGAGTTCAATTCTGTATGGCATGTATCTTACCTTACTGCACTGTTGTTTCTGGTTTGCCCCTGTTTTATTTTTGAACCATGAAGCTTTCCCGTAACAAGTATTGCAAGCATTAGTTTTTTGAGAGCATTGTTAAGCATATGAGCGCTTTGTTGAGTGGTATATGCTGCATTTGATTATATGAGCTGACATGTAAGTCAACTCTCTCAAGTTTTTGGACAGCACACAGAGAGAGCAGCAGCTTGAGTTTCCCTCTTATTACTACCATGCTTCTTATGTTCCAACTTTTCTTTATAGAACCTTACAACTTTAACCTGAATAGAACCTAAACAAACTGGATTTCCAGTTCTCTACTGAACCGAACCGAACCGCAAGAATGAACCTTACCTTCCGGTATGCGAACTGGGGCAACTCTGCTCCTAAGGCATCATCAAATCATCCTGCTTCAGCCACCCCTCCACGCAGCTTATGTGCGATATAAGCACCATGATTCCTCCAAAAAAGTCTAGCTCATAAGACCCCCAAGTTATCTTCTCTATGATACATCAAGAACTACAACCTCTAGAAGATGACTCCCTACGCATGTGAGTGTCGACACATCTCAAACGCTCGAGTTACCCTAAGATACACCCCTATCTTGTCACTCTAGAGAACATGAGGCTAATAGAGTAGGAAATCCTGAAGATAATGTAATGGTAGGCTGTCTTTTGAAAAATAACAAAGTCCAAGGTCATATTCGTGCTTTCCCCTCACCCTCAGCAGTGCAAGTAACCAGGCAAACACCAAAATGCCTCATATGAATCCTACGACAACGAATAAGCTTCTCACGTGGAACCTCAACACCAACTCACTACAGAATGTGAAGTACCATGAAGAGCAAGCTAATAGCGAGGAAGGTTACTCACCAATCCCGATTGTGTAGAGGGGAAGTATATCAAGTATATTCACATTGCAGTTGCATGCACAACCATGTAGTAATGTGGGCAACATATCCTAGGTGAGAACCCAGAGAGGTATCAGCAAAGCATAGCACTTAGGGAACTACCAACAAGGGAAACATCTTCCATCGAATTTGTCTCCATCTCTATTGTGTCTGCGAAGGTATCCTGATGGCTATGCGATCCATGATCACCCTTCCTTGAAAGAGGGCATAATCATGCTCTCCTAACATGGCCTTCATGGTCACGAACGTGTACTCGTCCATCCCCTAAGAATGACGTGTACACAGGTTTTACTTTACAAGGGAAATGGGTTGCTAGATCACTCGTCAGTGCCCTCAAGTGATGCACGCTACACATGCAATACTTCCATGAGAAGTTAAGCATCATGGTCACCAACCAGCTCATCCTATGGAACTAGGAATCAAAGCCCACGAGATAACTTAAGTCGAAAAAAGACAACTTCTATGGCGTTGCAATCCCTCTAGGATTAAAAGGAACTATCCCATGATAGAGTTCATGGTGGTGCTAACTCCCCACTAATCAAACCCAGTACATGCATACGCTATGTGCTTAGCCTCACTACAAACAGATACACACCTCAACAAAATGGTGTGGCCGAAAGAAGAAACACGTCTATCTTGGAGATGGATAAGTTTCTTGAAAAACAAGGATACATGTGAATGCAGATACTTCTTTGTATGTTAAAATTAAAGGATCATTGATTGTTTATATCTCAATTATGTGGATGATTTGACAATAACAAGAAATGATGAAGATGAAATAGAGAGAATCAACACAGAACTTGAATCTAAATTTAAAATTTCGGATTTAGGAGAACTGACCTATATCCTTGGAATCGAAGTTACGAAGAAAGAAGATGGTGTATATCTTCTAAAATCAGATCTGTTGAAGAAATATGGCATGGAGATTGCAAGAGTATCCGTAATCGGATGGAACCCAATGTGAAGTATAGTGTTGAAGATGGTGAACCTTTAGAAGATCCACTTATCTACAGGTCTTTGATTGGTTCTCTTATATATGCAACTGTCGCAAGGACGGAAATTATATTTAGTGTAAGTATGATGTCTCAATTTATGAACAAACCCACGGATGTACATATGCAATGAGTTAAAAGGATCTTAAGATATTTGAAGGGTACATTAAATGAAGATTTGGTCTATAAATATCATGAAGTTATGGATTTGAAAGCATACAATGATACAAATTGGGCTGAAAATAAGGATGATAGAAGGAGTACAGGAGGATATTTCATATTTGCAAGTAATATTTTGGTTTCATAGAGTTTAAAAAATAGCCTACAATAGCACTTTCAAGCAGAGAAGTTGAATATAGGAGTCTTACAAATGCAGCATATGAGGTTATGTAGTATTTGAAGCTTTATGAAGACATGAATCTATCTACATCACATCCATTAGTCTTTGGAGATAATGTAAGTTCATTACAACTCGCATCTAATCCAATGTAATATGCAAAAACCAAACACATTGAAGTACAGTACCATTATATCCAAGAGAAGGTGGTGAATGAAGATATTGATATTCGGCATGTTGGAACTAAAGATCAATTAACATACATACTCACAAAAGCAGTGAACCCTCACAAGCTCAAGCGAATTAAAGTTCTACTTGGAGTCAAAGCTTTGGATTTAGAGCTTGAGGGGGGCAATGCTACATAAATACAAGCTCTAAAGTTGTTTTTAGGCTTGTGGATCTTGTTATTTACTAAAATTAAAATATGGAAGGTACACACATGTTTAAATTTAGAGAAAAAGTAGATAAAAGTAAGAAGGAAAGTAGACGTGTCTATTTTTAGAAAAGCTAGATACTTGTGTTGATAGCCTCTCAATAAAAAGAGTGATTTTCTTAGTGTAAGTGGCCAAATTGAGTAATTCTTGTCACGTTACGAATCTTGCAACTTGTACTATATATATAAATCAGTTTTTATACAACACGTAATCAAAAATCTCATGCAAATAGGAGTTTTCTCAGATCTAGTCTCCGTTGAGTATGTGGTGTCTCACTAGAGACATACCTCTCTTCATACTTCATGTCTCAGACAATGTGAGGTCTTTTTGAGTGATTTAACTTGGAGATGATTCCTTATCTCTCACACTTCCATTCTATATCAGAATTCATCATTAATTTTCGAGTTTTCCATTTGCTCTACTTCAATCTTCAAGTCAAACAATTATGCATATCTTGTTGTGACAGGTCTTGACAAGGTTTTGATACCTTGATTTCAAACTACTAGTTTGTGAGCTATACTCCAGCTATAGTACAAAGGAGAGGTTTAAATCGTAGATTTAAATCATTTAAATCGTAGAGGTTTTTAAAAATAAAAATTAAAATCGAAGGTTTTATTCATTAAGAGAGATTTTTAATTTTTCTTATATTTGAGGTATAAACAATCCCTTTTCACTCATGTATACATTTTAGTACCAAAAACACATAAAATACCTACTCTAAAACCCCATCCTATTACATCATTACATCCATGAGCCAGGATCGTAGTGACACATGATACCATACATCATAAAACTTACATGATGATAAATCATGAACATCATATCCACATTGTGATTTACACCAAAAAAGAGATTGTGATCAATGACATTTCATTACATGAAAACTAAAAGATATACATGAATGTCAATAGCTCATGGCACAAAAACAATATATTAAGTGGCAATGTCATACAAATAAGCATAGAGTAATCACTATCATAGACTATAATATCACTTAGTCACTGAAAACTGTCAATACTAGAATCTAAGATGAATCATTAGTCATGACTCCCCAACGTCATCCATGGAGTCGTCATCTATGAGATCCTCATCACATGTACTAGCCCATGATGAGGTACTATCGGACTCTGAATGTCTAAACTGAACTACAATCATTGTAGCGTCTAGGCCAAGATCATCTCCGGTAGAAGACGAGGCTGATAACTCCTCGCAATCATGTGCATGCTCTATAGAAGTCCTAGGGCCACCAATATCACAACATTAGATATCCCACCACATTGTCCACGACCTTGTCCACCTCGTCTCGAATAATACTTTCATGGTCGACTAGTAGATGGCAATGATTGATCATCTACACATAATATAATATTTTCATAAAACAATATATTAGAATTGAGAAACTAGAATGTAGAATGAAAAATATTATTATCTATATATTATAATTTAAACTTTGTACCTATGTGAGGCCTATCCCTTCAAGTGTGACTACACTTATGACGCACATGTCTCTTAGACTCCATTGCAAGCATGGCAAAGATCTCTATCTCCTTATGAGGGATTTGAGGAAAATATCTTTGACAAGGCTGATATCAATAAAATCTACATTAACCTGCAATTTAAAATTTACAAAATTATAGATTAGAGTTTACTAAATACAACTATAAATTTTAAACGCATGACTAAATGCCAGAGAATTTATTTACTTATAAAGGAGCAATATTATGTCGTTTAGTCTCTAGCAACTTGAGATTGTAATGGCAACACATTAACTTCTCAAGTTTCGTTGGCTCAATCTATTCCTCTTTGTGTGGAATAGAGCCCATGTGCTTCAATTCCTCTCTGCAAGTCTTGTACTACAATCTTGCAAAAGCATTTGCAAGGAAAGTCTTCTCTACGATTCGCACATAATTAAATTAATTAGACTTGATTCTTTCATAATCAGATTAAATATTTATAAAAAAATCACTTACTAATAAAGAAGTACTAACTCCATATTTCTCCCACCACATGACAGGATAAAGTTGATTCTCTCGTAGTCGTGTCATAGGCTGTCCAAAATATTTCTCCATGCTACAAAACTGCGCTCTCTCATCCTCCAATTGGGACAAGAGGCTACATCACCACATGTCCATCCTATGATGTACTCAACCCAACTATCCTCAAGAATCTCATTTGTGCATTGCTCTTTATTCCTCCATAATGGGTGAAGAATATGAGCAATTGCATGGAATGGTTTATGAAACCAATCCCATCGACTTTGGAGAGTTTCACATAAACCCTTCTTTCTATTAAAAAAATAGAAAACATATGTAAGCAATTATTAATAATCATGATTACATCTCATATGAATCATGATTATTATTAGTTATTAATAATCATGATTCATGATATATGTAACATAAAAAAATAAACAAGTAGCGAATTGCAATAAACTTACTCTCTCTTTGAAAGTCCATCGACTCGCTGAATGCAATCTTATATACGGTTGTTGTACTCTTATATACGGTTGTTATACTCTTATATACGGTTGTTGTACTCGTATACAAGGCCAAGAGTAGTACCTTCCATATCTGTAATGCGGAGCTTAGTGTATCCATGCCGAATGGAAGTTACCAATATCTCTCACTTCACCCAAAGATCATCCTCCCATGACGAGTAATGAAAACTTTATGTCTTGCTCTAGCTTCTATTAATTGATACCATTCTTTTGAAAAGCATGTGCATAAAAGACCCTTCCTCACTCTATGTACCACTATGTACATGTAACAAAAACACCTGAGAGAAGGTTTTTGGAAATCTAAGGAGTAGTGAGCACAGAAAATGTTTAGGACTTTTGGGTGCTAGTGACAAACTTCACTACAAATTTGGCTTTATCTAGGATGGCTTACCCATGGAATTCCCCCTGTCTTCCATGAGTAGATCTAAGCTATGTGATGCACAAGGTGTCCATTTGATTTTGGGATACATATCCTCAACCATACGCCCCATGGACACACAGTTAGATCCATTATCAAGCACAGCTTTCACCATGTTTTCACTCCCCACATCCTCAATGGCTTTATGCACATGGGAAAGTATGAATTGGTCAATAACCACTTGCTAGGTGCATGTGCAAGAATGGCACGTAAGAACATTATACCCTTGCATGAAGAAATAAGAATGTTGTAAATATTCCTCTTCCTCATGTCTGACCAACCATCACATAGAATTGAGCAGCCATACTTTTTCCATGAACTCCTTAATGACAACATCTATGTCTCAACTAATGTTTTTTGTTTGGAAAGCTTTGAGGTATGTAAGACTTGCTTTGATCGACCCTTCCAAGGATACCCAATCCTACTCATAGCTTTCATGGCTCTTCTCCAAGCACGTGTGTTTGCCACTTGAATGGGATACCACATTCAATGAAGAGCTTGATTATTTCTCGGGTTGCTTCATTCATTGATTGTCTTTGTATTTCAGCCCTCATACTACCTTTCACAAATATATTACTCTCTAGAATCTTGGGTCTAGAATCCACAAAGATACTCACTGAGCTAATGCTTTCAGTGCATGGCTTTTTCGATACATTAGGGTTATAATCAACGGCATCAATGGGATTGGTTTGTTCTTCATTGCTATGTGACAATGAAGACGAACCAAATGGCATCTTACCCAATCCTTCTCTTGATTGAAGTTGAGCAGTTAGCTCCTCAATAATCCTTGGGAGAATAGAAGAGCATTTTCCAATGCCTCCATCTTTTAAGCCAAGGAGATGAGCTTTGATACGGGATGCGACGCCTATGTAAACTCCTATGCAATAATTGCATTGCCATGTATTCTTCCCAAGCTCTTTCACATGGTTTCAAATAACATTAGGAGTTCTTCCCATGATGATATAACTCAAAGGATAAAAGTTGAAAAGTCTGAATTATATAAAATCTCTCTCTCAAGAGTCAAGGCCCAAAGGTAAAGCACGGATTCTCTCTCTCTCTCTCTCTCTCTCTCTCTCTCTCTCTCTCTCTCTCTCTCTCTCTCTCTCTCTCTCTCTCTCTCTCTCTCTCTCTCTCTCTCTCTCTCTCTCTCTCTCTCTCTCTCTCTCTCTCTCTCTCTCTCTCTCTCTCTCTCTCTCTCTCTCTCTCTCTCACACACACACACATTCATGATGGCAAGTCACAAGTGAGCTAAGAGGATGAAGGAAAGTGTGCGAAGCTGCCAATCAAAGAACAAGTTTGTCGTCGAATTCAAACGGCTGAGTATACATAAGAAGACCTATTAAAAAATTCTTCAATTTTCGATATAAAAATTGTCCCCTTCAATTGAAATCATGGGGTTGATTTAAATGATTTTTGTTTTGAAAAAATCGTACAATTTTTTCCACTATGACTCCAGTTTATTTGACGATTTTTTTTTTTTATACGGTTTTCTTTTTTTACGATTTTTGTTCCTAAAGTATGCTCCATAAAGTCTACTTTCATGTTGTATAATTGATTTTAATAAATTTTGCTAAGAGAATTTCTTGTGATGATTTTTCTACACTAGACAATCTCTATTTTCTTAACAGTTTGCAAGCACATTTGATCTTTGAAGTTTGGCAAGATATGATCTGAGAAGATGCCTATTTGCATGAGGTTCTACAAAAAGAGATCCCCGTATATATATATATATATATATATATATATATATATATATATATATATATATATATATATATATATATATATATATATATATATATATATATATATATATATATATATATATATATATATATATATATATATATATACCATAAATTGCAAGCTTTGTAACGTAACAAGAATCACTCATTTTGGCCACCTACACTAAGACAACCATTGTTTTTATTGAGACGTCAATACAAGCGAGTAGCTCTTCTAAAAATAGACACCACTACTTTCATCCGCACTTTTATCTACTTTTTCTCATAATTTAAACATGTGTGCACCTTCCTCATGTTTTTTTTATTAAACAATAAGATCCACAAGCCTAAAAACAAATTTAGAGCTTGTATTTATGTAATATTGCCCCCCTCAAACTCTAAATCCAAAGCTTTGACTCCAAGTAGAACTTTGATTCGCTTGAGTTTCTAAGCATCCACTGCTTATGTGAGTATGTATGCTAATTGATCTTTAGTTCCAAAATGTTGAATATCAATATCTTCATTCACCACCTTCTCTCGAATATACAAGTAGTGTATGTCAATGTGTTTGGTTCTTGCATGGTACACTGAATTAGATGCGGGCTGTAATGAACTTACATTATCTCCAAAGAGTAATGGATGTGATGTAGATAGCTTCACGTCTTCACAAAGCTTCAAATACGACATAATCTCGCATGCTTCATTTGTAAGACTCCTATTTTCAGCTTTCATGCTTGAAAGTGATATTGTAGGCTGTTTTTTAGAAATCTATGAAACCAAATTATCACCTACAATTATCAAATTTCCACTTGTACTTCTATCATCCTTATTTCCAGCGCAATCTGCATCACTATATGCTTTCAATTCCATAACTTCATAATATTTATATCCCAAACCTTCATTTAATGTACCCTTCAAATATCTAAAGACCCTTTTAGTTGCTTTCATATATTAATCCGTGGGTTTATTCATAAACTCAAATAACATACTTTCAGTAAATGTAATGTCCGGCCTTGTTAAAGTTGCATAAATAAGAGAACCAATCAAAGACATGTAGATAAGTGGATCTTCTAAAGGTTCACCATCTTCAACACTATACTTCACATTGGGTTCCATTAGATTACTGATACTCTTGTAATGCTCCATGCCATATTTCTTCAACAAATCTGAAAGCAGATATATACCATCTTCTTCCTTTATAACCTCGATTCCGAGAATGTAGGTCAATTCTCCTAAATCTGAAATTTGAAATTCAAATCCAAACTCTCTTTGATCTTGGTTATTTCACCTTCGTCGTTTTTTGTTATTATCAAATCATCCACATAAATTGAGACATAAACAATCTCGATTTTTCTTGACAAATTGAAGGCAAGTTTAATCTTTGAAGTTTGGCAACATATATTTGATCTTTTGAAGATCTTGGGAGGTCTATAATAATCTTTTAAGAAATTAAGGCCAAGAAATTGAAATTCAAAAGTCAAGAACCAAAAAAATATAAAATAAAAACCGAATTTACACTAAGATTTGAGTTTTTTACCTATGCAGCATCACATGAGGCCAATGTACTTCCTCTATGTTGATTATATAGAAGTGACTACAAGGGTTGTAAAACTCCACCAATACCTCCACATCCCTCCAAAAAGCCATCCAAACATATCATTGGAAAGTTTGCTTCTCGACTAATGTGTCCATCCCAAGCAATCCACTTTGTACATACCATTGTCTACATTGAAGCATGCCTCACCCTCAACAATATCTCCATCATAGTTACCGGAAACGTCATTTCCGATGGTCCGAAACGACACTGATGTTTCTGCATTCCCTTTCCTTTCGAAAACGTGTTTTCCGGTCTCTCTTTTTTTTCCCCCTCATTTTATCGATTTTGACTAGAGTAGACCTCTCCCAAATGAACGCTATTGTTTTTCCGAGTCGCGACCTTGCTCGAACATAAAGTCTTTGTTTGCCATCGTTGTCATTGCTCATCCCGATGCTACCAACCCACAACCCCAAGGCTCAAGCCTTGGCACTTGCCCTCGAAGCCTCGGCCCAAGCCTTATACAAGCTAAAGATTTGAAGTGCACATAGTATACTCAGCACTGCAAGCTGTAAGTAATATGTTTTATAAATTCTCATGTATGATGTAAATTACTAAATTGTAATGAATCATGAACCGTGATGTATGAACTCTATAGTACTACATATGCACAATAGTACACTACATGCACATTGCATGCAACATAATGTGCATTCATAGAATAATGAATCATAAGTGACATGATAAGTTAGATGGTCATGTGTATCATTATTCTTGTATAGCTTATAATTGTTCAAATACGTGCATGATTCGTGATTCATGAAGCATGTGTCTATATGTGTGTGTCATGAATCATGTGTGAGAGAGAGAGACACACGTGTGTATGTACTATGTGTTAAAACTTGAGGGGAAACAAATACATGTATGTGTAAAATCCTATCAAAGAGAGCAATTTGTAAATCCCATATAATTTATAAGTGTGTGTGTTTTTAGTGTATGTGTGCTAGTGTATGTGACATATGTGCATTTGTATGTCGTATGTTTATGTATAATGTGAAATGTATGCATATGTGGCATGTGCATTGCATGTGTGTAATAACTAAAATGAAATATAATATGTCATGATTCATAAGAGTATTGAAGTTTTGTATTCCTGAATTTCAGATATTATAATCAGCATTGACCATGGCTCCTGATCATATTCAAGAGGAGACGGTTCTAGAAGATAGAAATGCTCTTTTAGTGGATATGAGAAGATCGGATCAATCACAAGGATGAAAGACCACCTTGCAAAAGTCTCATGCAAAGACATTGCATCTTGCATGGCTGTCCCGGACGATGTCTTTGCTGCTCTTCAAGGATGGAGAAAGATGAAACTAGGAATCCATGATTCTACAGATCATGATGAGTCCCAAGAAGTATGGTACTCTATGCCATCAACAGTACCTTGCAGCTCTAATGTTTTTATGAGAAAAAGACAGAGAAGTGTAGAGGGAATTAGTGAAGGACCAAGTGTCGTACGATCTCCTTTGTCAAAGGGTCCAAATATATGTAAGAAAGGATCACTTAGAGCAGCTAGCTTAAAAGCTAGTATGCAAAAAGTGCATATAAAAAAGGAAACAAAGGAAATTAGACAATTATTCATACAATGTGCCATTCCTTTTGATGTTGCAAAGACCATAGAATGGAAGAGATTTGTCAAAGCCACATCCCGCATTGGCTATGAGTGGGGAGAGGGGGTCCATCAGGAGAAACGCTTTGCACTACATAATTGCAAAGAGAAAAAGCATGCATTATGGGACAACTTGATTACTACAAGATGCATGAAAAAAAAAAAAATGGATGTAGCATTTTATGCGATGGATGGTCAGCATCGGAAAAAGAAGCGTATGTAATGTTCTTGTCTCTTCATGCATGGGAACAATGATTTGGAGAGTTATTGATGCATCTGTGGTTGGTCTCACTATTACGTAATATTTAATTATAAATTTCATGCTTTCATTCTTTCATGTATCTTGTATCATGTCAAATGTGCTAACTTCATACTTTGGTATTTTACACGTGCATTTTTATACACTCATATAAAGAAGATGATTGAGAATATTGGATCAAAAATTGTGGTCCAAGAGATTACAAATAATGGAAGTAATTATGTCCCTATGGAGAACATTTTGCAGGATGAGTAAAAAACAATTGTTTGGATCCCATATGCATCACATTGTCTAGATCTTCTCATGGAAGATATAGGCAAAATTGAGTGGGTATGTGTGATCTTCAAAAGGACAAAAAGTATTGTAAAGATGGTTACCAAAAGACTAAAAGTTCTTTCTATGTATCTTGCTAATAGCACTTTGGAGATTTTGAAGCCATCCGCAACACGATTTGCATATAAGTTCATTATCTTAGAGCATCTTATTCATGTGCGTCCCAATTTGATACATACCATTAGTTCTAAGGAGTGGATAAGATGGAAAAAGAGCACAACATCCAAATTCATGGAGTTTAGAAGAAGTATTTTAGATGAAGATGGGTGGCTTAGTACAGAGGCATTCGTAAAGACATTGCAGCCAATCTACATAGTATTGCGCATTACCGATATGCAAGGGAGTACTCTTTAACTCTTATATGAGTATATGGACAAAATATGAGAGTCCTTAAGTAAGAACACATATTTGGCTCTTAAGAGGTAACTTGTTAATTTGTAATACTAGATTGTAACTTGCTTTTTAATTGAATTGATCCATGAATGGAAATTGAAGATTTATCTGAATTGTTATGTAATAAGGATTTCTTGTTGCATTATGAATTTTGCATGATAGATACTACTCGAGAAGTATTGGAACTCACGTTGGAATTGGTTCCATAAACTAGTTCATGCAGTGGCACATATATTGCATCCTCTATGGCATGGTTCTCATCAGCTTGGAAACGATGCGTTGGATAGTGGTTTTCAAGAGTATGTTGAGCGTTGGACGCGTATATAATATGGATAATGAAAATTGAAAATGATTTTTGTTTATTATGAATTATAATTTATGTATGAATCATGATTTAATAATTCATGATTATTGACTTTTTATTTATGGATAACGAATCATGATAGATTGAGATATCGACCTACAAACATGCATTGACGATGAGATGTTGGTATCTAGAAACCATCGTGGCAAATGTGAAAAGCCCACTGCACTTTTGTCCGAGTCTTAATTAAGACCGGTTTCGTAGTGGGAAAAATATCGTGATAAAACACCTATTTTCCTTAGTGACAACTATGAAGTTACCAATTTAAGGAAAGTAGACCATTGACACTAAGGAAAGTACACCATTCCGAAAATAGGTGTGTTATTACCATATTTTTCCCACCACAAAATCAATCTCAATTTATCAGAAGTAGAGTAGGCTTTCCAAATTTGCACCATGGTTTCTATCACGAGCATCTCATCCTCAATGCAAATTTGCATATCGATATCTCCATCTATCATGGTTCATTGTCTATAAATAAAAAGTCAATAATCATGAATCACTAAATCATGATTCATACATAAACTATAATTCATAATAAGCAAAAATCATTTTCAATTTCCATTATCCATATTATATATCTATCCAACACTCAACATACTCTTCAAAACCACTACCTAACTCATCATTTCCAAGCTAATGAGGACCATGCCATAGAGGATGCAATATATGTGCCACTACATGAATTGGTTTATGGAATCAATTCCAACGTGCATTCCATACTTCTCAAATACTACCTATCCTACAAAATTCATAATGCAACAATCCTTATTAGAGAAAAAAAAATCGAATAAATCTCCAATGTCCATTCATGGATCAATTCATTTAAAAAGCAAGTTACAATCTAGTAATTTACAAATTAACAAGTTACCTCTCAGGAGACAAATATGTATCATTACTCAAGGACTCTCCTATTTCATCCATATACTCATATAAGAGTCCAAGAGTACTCCCTTGCATATCCGAAATGCGCAATACTATGTAGTTGGCTATGTAGATTGGCTGCAATGTACCAATGCCTCTGCACTAAGCCATCAATCTTCATCTAAAATATTTCTTCTGAACTTCATGAATTTTGGTGTGGTGCTCTTATCCCATCTTATCCACTCCTCAAAACTAACGAAACATATCAAATTGGGATGCATACTAAAAAGACGCTCTAGGACAATGAACATATATGCAAATCATGTTGCGGATGGCTTCAAAATCTCCAAAGTGCTATTAGCAGGATACATAGAACTGTCATGGACGAAGGAAACCATCCTGAACCTAAGATTCCATGTGAACCCTGTATCTCATGATTGGTTCAGAATTAGGAGAAACCAATGCTTCCATTGCGTCCGGAATGTGCCAAAACCCCAAGATCGACTGTCTATTCGCTGAATTCTGACATTGGGAGGTCTTGTTACAAATCGATGACATCATGATGACATCATCAGTTCGCAACCGCCTTGGGAACCGCCCTTGAAAACCTATATAAGGAGGGGTTGGCCACATTCATAATCAGTCTTGCCAATGCCAGTCTTGGGAGCTCAAGGAGTCGTGACCTCGAAGTAAGTACATTCAAGTTCCAGTTCAAGTTCTAGTCTTGTTTCTAGCTCTAGTCTTGTCTAGTCTTGTATTGTGGACATCCTTTCTTGTCCTATTGTAATCTCGTAGTACGAGATCCTTTCTAGTTATTTCTTGTATCCAGTTCATATCCCTGAGGGGATTTCTTGTAATCGAGATATCTTGTTTCCTACCTACGATCCCGGGTTGTGGGATCTCCTGTATCATCTCTAGTCGAGTTTTCCATACCTATTGGTCCCGGGTTGTGGGACATCTTGTATCGATCGTATATTCTTGTAGCATTTTCCCTTCGTGGGTATTCTTGTAATCAGAACTGTGTTTCCGAAATCTTGTCTTGTGTAGTCAGAGAGCACAATCTAGTGCTCCCCTGACATTTTGGCAAGACTATCTTCTATCCAAGACCAGACATCATGGAGAACGCTTATGAACAGATCGTAGCATCACTTCAGAGTCTCCAACAACAAGTCGAAGACCTAAGTCGTCGACAGACACAAGTCGAGATGGGACATCCAGTGCATGTAGGTACACTCCTTCAAGAATTACAAGAACGAATCGGGAGTCTTCAAGCGAATCAAGGGAGTATTCAAGTGAACCAACGGCCCAGTACATCATTTGTGAAGGAACCCAAGATTTGCATGCCAGAAAAGTTCAATGGTGATCGTACAAAGTTTCGAGGATTCTTGCAACAAGTCAAATTGTACATTCGCATGCAGCCTGATAGATACCCTGATGATGCATCCAAGGTCGGTTTTATTGGAACCTTGCTCTATGGTCAAGCTTTATCATGGTTCGCCCCAATCTTGGAGAAGGATATGGCCGTACTTCATAATTATGAGGCATTTCTTGGAGAGCTTGTCGCCACATTTGGAGATGCAGACACGAGTCGAGTGGCAGAAACAAAACTTCGAAAGCTACGTCAAGGTAACCGCCCTGCCTCTACCTATGCATCAGAATTTAGGCAATTGATATGTGACCTCACTTGGCATGAAGATTATTTCATTAGCCAATTTAGATGGGGCTTAAGGGATGACGTGAAGGACCTTCTACTCACGATGCCAGAGGTGAAGACATTGAATGAATACATCAACCAAGCCATTCAATGTGATAACCGTCTTTTTGAAAGGAAACAAGAAAAACAAGTAGAAGGAAGACCTCGCCAATGGAAACCTTTCCAGCCTACTCCTAGAGATGACACTATGCCCGAACCTATGCAGATAGATGTAACTAGGTTCCAGCCTCTAACACCACAAGAGAAACAAAGAAGGAGGGATAACAAATTATGTCTATATTGTGGAAACCCTGGCCACATTGCAGTTAATTGTCCCAACAAGAGAACAAACTCCAAAGTCGCAGCCACCCTTGTAGAGCAGGGAAACGAGGAAGTCCAGTTGTAAAAGAGACCATACAGCCGGACCATGATATACGAAAGGGTCTCATAATTCCATCCACACCCGTAGAAACATGTCTTGCCCCTGTCAAGTTAATCCTGTCTAAGAAGACCCTTTCCCTCATAGCTCTAGTAGATTCAGGAGCGTCCTCATGTTTCATTGATGAAGGACTCGTTAAGAAACATGGAATTCCAGTACTTCGAAAGAACAGACCAGTAGTAGCCGAAGTAGTAGATGGACGGCCTCTAGCATCGGGGAATATAACCATGGAAACCATACCACTAAGAGTACACCTTGGTGACCATGATTCACACATATGTTTCAATGTAATATCGAGTCCAGCAAATATGGTTATCATCGGAATGCCGTGGTTAAAGAAACATAATCCAGAAATTAATTGGGAAAAGAATAAAATCACCCGTCGAGATATCCAGAAGAACCCAACATATGTTGGAGCTAAAGCCTTCATACATGCAGTAAGGAAGGAACCTACATATATGATCTATGCCATACCAGCTCAAGAATCCAAGAAAGATGATCCAGTACAGCTACCCAATCAGTACAACGGCTTTGAAGATGTTTTTGAAAAGAAGAATGCAGATATCCTTCCAGAGCATAGACCTTATGATTGTCCCATAGATCTTCAAGAGGGAACACAACCACCCTTTGGACCAATCTACAGACTATCTCCAGAGGAACTTACAGAACTACGCAAGAACATTGATGAGAATCTAGCAAAGGGGTTTATCAAACACTCGAAGTCTCCAGCAGGAGCTCCTATTCTATTTGTAAAGAAGAAGGATGGGACTCTCCGGATGTGTGTAGATTATCGTGGATTGAACAAAGTCACTATAAAAAACAGATACCCTCTACCACTCATATCAGAGCTCTTGGAACGCCTTGGAAAAGCAAAATTCTTCACGAAAATTGATCTTCGAGGAGCTTACAACCTTGTCAGGATCAGAGAAGGAGACGAATGGAAGACAGCATTTCGAACAAGGTATGGGCATTTTGAATATGTAGTTATGCCCTTCGGTCTTACAAATGCTCCAGCTGTCTTCCAACATATGATGAATGATATTTTTCGAGAATATTTAGATGATTTTGTTGTAATATACCTTGATGATATCTTGATATTTTCAAAAAATCTAGAGGATCATGAAGATCATGTAAAGATAGTCCTAGAGAAACTAAGAGAAAAAGGATTGTATGCGAAATTGGAGAAGTGTTCTTTTCATAAGACAGAAGTGGAATTTTTAGGGTACATAGTATCAGATAAAGGAATTTTTATGGACCCTAAGAAGATTGAGACAATCCTTGATTGGCAACCACCTTCATGTGTTCGAGATGTACAATGTTTTTTGGGGTTTGCCAATTTCTATAGGATATTCATCAGAGATTACTCCAAGATAGTGACACCTCTTACCAAGCTTACAGGGAACTCCAAATTCTCATGGACCGAAGAAGCAGAGAAGGCCTTTCAGACCTTGAAATCAGCATTCACTACTGCTCCAATCCTAGTTCATCCTGATTCTAGTAAGCCCTTCTTCCTTGAGACAGATGCATCGGACTTTGCTCTAGGGGCCATTCTTTCCCAATATGGAGATGATGGACAACTACATCCAGTTGCATATCATTCAAGGAAGTTTTCCCCTCCAGAAATTAATTATGAAATTCATGATAAAGAACTCCTTGCCATAGTAGACGCGTTTGATACCTGGCGTCACCATCTAGAAGGAGCAGCTCATAAAGTCATTGTATATTCAGATCACAAGAACCTAGAGTATTTTATGACCACCCGGATCCTCAATAGAAGGCAATCTCGATGGAGTAACTTTTTATCCAGATTCGACTTTGTCATCACATACCGTCCAGGACGTCATCAATGTCAGTCAGATGCCCTATCCAGAAGATCTTACCTTGCACCAAAGAAGGGTGAAGAGGCCTTTGATCAACAAGAGAGTGTATTACTCAAGCCCGAGCATCTCCAGTTAGCAGCTATCTCTTCAAGCCATCATGAAGATTCAGCCTTGAATCAGTTGATCCGTGAGAATCTACCACAGGATGAATTGTTTTGTAACGTTAAGCAGAAAGCTCAAGAAGGAAAATTCCAAGAAGTAAACGAATTTCAGGAAAAGGATGGTTTACTACTCTATAAGAACCTATTGTATGTCCCTCCAGGAAAGCCCAGGATCCAAGTACTTCAACAACGCCATGACAACCTTGCAGCAGGACATTTTGGAGTAAATAAAACAATAGAACTCATATCAAGGGACTTTTGGTGGCCTCAGATGTGGAAGGAAGTCAAAGAATACATTCGAACCTGTGATACTTGCAATAGATCTAAGGTACCCCGACATAAACCTCATGGCCTCTTGCAACCTCTACCTATTCCAGAAAGGCCATGGGCTTCATTGTCGATGGATTTCATCACAGATCTACCAAAGTCAGATAAGTATGATGCCATTCTTGTTATTGTGGATAGATTTACAAAGATGGCACACTTCATTCCAACTACCAAGGCAATCACAGGTGCAGCCACTGCCAGACTTTTTCTTAGGTACATATTTAGGCTTCATGGATTGCCTGATGACATTGTCAGTGATCGAGGTCCACAGTTCATATCCAGCTTTTGGAACAGTCTTTGCAAGCTCCTTGGTGTTCAAGTTAAACTATCTACAGCAAATCATCCACAGACTGATGGACAAACAGAACGAGTAAATCAAGTCCTGGAGCAATATCTCCGTTGCACTAGCAACTATCACCAAAATGATTGGTTTGAGTTGTTACCCTTTGCAGAGTTTGCCTATAACAATAGTGTTCATGCATCTACTAAGCAAACTCCCTTCTTTGCAAACTATGGACAACATCCAAGGATGGATATACAACTCTCAAATCATGTCAAGAACCCAGCTGCCAGAGACAAGGCCCAGTACCTGATGGACATTCACAAAGAACTGAAGGAAGAGATCCATAAAGCTCAACAACAATATAAGTACTATGCAGATCAACATCGTGTCCAGAATCCATCGTATCAAATTGGGGATAAAGTATGGTTACTCCGAAACAATTTACAAACTTCAAGGCCTTGTGCAAAGTTAGATCATCAAAAGTTTGGACCATTTACCATCTTGGCCAAGATTAATCCAGTCACCTTCAAACTCCAGTTACCGAGTACCATGAGAATACATCCAGTTTTCCATGTATCCATGTTGGAACCATATCAGATTTCACCATTGAGGGGGGAGAGACCTAGTCCTTCACCACCTATCGAGATTGATGATCATGAAGAATTTGAAGTCGAGCATGTCCTAGATTCCAGAATATCCCGGGGAAGATTGGAATACCTTATTCATTGGAAAGGGTATGACATCAGTGATCGTACTTGGGAACCTGCAGAAAACCTTCAGAGAGCACCAATCAAGGTTCGAGAATTCCATAAGAAAAATCCAACGAAGCCGAGACCAGATAACATGACCGCTCCTCGTGGAACTCGTCGCTTGAGGGGGAGGTGATGTCATGGACGAAGGAAACCATCCTGAACCTAAGATTCCATGTGAACCCTGTATCTCATGATTGGTTCAGAATTAGGAGAAACCAATGCTTCCATTGCGTCCGGAATGTGCCAAAACCCCAAGATCGACTGTCTATTCGCTGAATTCTGACATTGGGAGGTCTTGTTACAAATCGATGACATCATGATGACATCATCAGTTCGCAACCGCCTTGGGAACCGCCCTTGAAAACCTATATAAGGAGGGGTTGGCCACATTCATAATCAGTCTTGCCAATGCCAGTCTTGGGAGCTCAAGGAGTCGTGACCTCCAAGTAAGTACATTCAAGTTCCAGTTCAAGTTCTAGTCTTGTTTCTAGCTCTAGTCTTGTCTAGTCTTGTATTGTGGACATCCTTTCTTGTCCTATTGTAATCTCGTAGTACGAGATCCTTTCTAGTTATTTCTTGTATCCAGTTCATATCCCTGAGGGGATTTCTTGTAATCGAGATATCTTGTTTCCTACCTACGATCCCGGGTTGTGGGATCTCCTGTATCATCTCTAGTCGAGTTTTCCATACCTATTGGTCCCGGGTTGTGGGACATCTTGTATCGATCGTATATTCTTGTAGCATTTTCCCTTCGTGGGTATTCTTGTAATCAGAACTGTGTTTCCGAAATCTTGTCTTGTGTAGTCAGAGAGCACAATCTAGTGCTCCCCTGACAAGAACGAACTTTTTGCCTTTTGGTAACCATCTTTATAATACTTTTTGTCCTTTTAAGGATCACACATACCCACTCAACTATATCTTCCATAAGAAGATCTAGACAATATGATGCAGATGAGGTTCAAATAATTTTTTTGTACTCATCTTGCAAAATGTTCCCCATACAGATACAATTACTGCCATTATCTATAATCACTTGGATCACATTTTCTGATCCAATCTCCTCAATCACCTTCTTTATATGACTATATAAAAATGCACCTGTAAAATACCAAAGTATGAAGTTACCACGTCTGACATGATACAAGATACATGAAAGAATGAAAGCATGGAATTTATAATTAAATATTACTTGTAATAGTGAGAGAACCGTAGATCATCAATAGCAAAACATTATTACCATGCATAAGGAGATAAAAACATTATTACCATGCATAAGGAGATAAGAACATTATATATGCTTCTTTTTCAGATGTTTGACCATCCATCGCATAAAATGCTACATCCATATTTTTTCCATGCATCTTATAAGTAATCAAGTTGTCCTATAATGCATGCTTTTTCTCTTTTCAATTCTATAGTGCGAAGGGTTTCTCCTTATGGACCCTCCCACTCATAGCCAATGCGGAATGTGGCTTTGATAGATCTCTTCCATTGTGTGGTCCTTGAAACATTAAAAGGAATGGCACATCGTATGAATAATCATCTAATTTCCTTTGTTTCCTCTTTT
>MU260287.1:85000-162500 GCA_020310875.1 Ceratopteris richardii
TGGAGGGCTATCTCTGAACCTTGGTAAAACCAAGGTTAGGATCTTTCATACATCGGCATAGGTGAGGAGACATAGTTCTTTCACAAGAGCAGGCGGACCGATTGAGGTAGTCGGATCATATGTCTATCTAGGAGTGACATTCACAGACGCCTCTGGGGTTTTCCCTATGTCTCAGGCAGCCCAGGATCGCATCACAAGTGGATATGCAGCACTAGTCACCAGGCACACTTTCAAGAGCCCTCCACAAAGGGGTGGCTCTTTGACACTTTGGTTACACCAGCACTCATATATGGAGCAGCCATATGGGGGCCAGGATTAGCTACATCAGCATGGACAGCATTGGAGAGGCCACATATTCTCATGATTGCCAGACTCATCCGCAACAAGCCTTCGGTACCACATGATATCATCAGAGGAGAGCTCTCTCCACCACCAATGCTATTAGAGGCACTCTTCCACTCTTCCAGACAATATGCCTAGTACACAAGATCCGGAGCATGAACACAGAGCGCATCACTTATCAAGCTTTCCATGAGGCACGCGACATGGCATTAGCAGGAGACACCTCCTCATGGTATGCACAGGCACCAGGCACCAGACTGGCTGGCGTATCATGGGTTTGACATAGACAAGCTACCACCACTGGAGTACGACTTGCGATCCCCACCTATTCGCTCTCCCACGAGGAGAGGAATAGGGTCATTCGATAGGAGATATGGCATGCATACATACATACATACAGAGGACATGGATTAGCCCCATGGATATGGCATACATACATATATAGCAGGAGAGGAATAGGGTCATTCGACAAGAGATATGGTCATTCGATCATTCGACATGAGATATGGCATACATACATACATACAAAGGACATGGATTAGCTACGGGGATACATTGCCACCGAAAATGCTCCACTACCGCGAGCATTTTCTACAAATCTAAACCAGGGCTTCATTGAGACTCCAAGATTCATGCAGACATACTACCACACCACCTCCTAGTCTTCATTGGGCAACATCGAGTTTCATCACATGAGCTCGAGATTGAGAGTGGTCAGACTAGGGGAGTACCTAGAGAGGAGAGATGGTGCCCGATATGCCATACAGAGATAGAGAGTGAGGAGCACTTTGTTACCAAATGCCGAGCATACTCAGATCTACGGGCACAATTCCACATAGGGGAGTCCTTACAGTTGTGCATGACCACTAGAGGCCACCGGAGGTTGGGACGTTTCCTCATGCCCGCATATGAGAGACGAGAGCAGTCGCTACAGCCCATGCATCAGACACGGGTGAGTACCCAGCAGACCATTACTCAGTTCTTTCAACAAGATGGGCTACATCGAATGGGCCCCCCTTCCAGGAGAAACTCACCCTCGCATAGACAGGGGCACAAAGAGTGCGACGTCAACCACATAGAGCTGGATACGGACAACCACGACTATACCAGGAGGATATCTCACGCATCATGATAGCCCATGACCACATGCTAGAGCACAGGTGCACCACCACCACCACCTGGGTAGCCTTCCTTCAGGAGGCACTCAGACCGCCACCGATGTATCACATACTCCACCCACCTCCACCCATTATCTGTAGTTAGGATATACATATTCACTCCCGTCATGGGGCCCAAATGTATTAGGTGACCATTATCTTCAGCGTCAGAGCCACATCTCCCCATGCACCACTACATTATCCCCACTACCTCTCCATCACCTCGTACACTATCCTGTGGTTGTTTCCAGCCTTTTTCACCCTACAAAGTTTTGTGTAGCTAGTAGTATTCTATTTTATTTCTACACATGGGTTAGTGCAATGTACATGGTTTTGTCTCATAGGCCAAGTTTGGCCCTTGGAAGACGTTAATCTCTCTCTCTCTCTCTCTCTCTCTCTCTCTCTCTCTCTCTCTCTCTCTCTCTCTCTCTCTCTCTCTCTCTCTCTCTCTCTCTCTCTCTCTCTCTCTCTCTCTTCTCTCTCTCTCTCTCTCTCTCTCTCTCTCTCTCTCTCTCTCTCTCTCTCTCTCTCTCTCTCTCTCTCTCTCTCTCTCTCTCTCTCTCTCTCTCTCTCTCTCTCTCTCTCTCTCTCTCTCTCTCTCTCTCTCTCTCCCCCCCCCTCCCCCCCCCCTCCCCCCCCCCTCTCTCCCTCTCTCTCCCCCTCTCCCTCCCCCCTTCCCGTTGAAGCTTGCCATATGTTGCTTCTCGATGCCCTGCAACAGCCGCTGGTCGGCGCCCTGTAGCAACTACTCGCCCGCGCCCTGACACCCACTCATCAGCGCCCTGTAGCAACCCCAAATCGACGCCGTGGAGGAGTCCCCCCATCGACGGGTGAACCCCTCTCCCATGATATCCTACCATTGCACCGTCGTGAATCTCTATCGCGAACCCTTCGCTAGTGTCTCCTATCGGGAACCCTAGTTCCCCCATAGATTCGAGCCCTGGCCCTGCCCACCGACCTTAAATCCTAAATCTTCTCTGCCTCCCTCCCACGACCGGCTCATCCCCTTCGTGTGCCCCAACCATGCACAGATTGAAACCCTAGATTTCTAGGGTTTTTTTAGCATATGACCCTCTCATGTTCCCCAAAAAAAAGGATAGCATTAAACAAAGAAGATGGCCAAAACAGAGGACCTAATTAAAATGGAGGACAAATTTAATATTATCATCAAAGATAACAAGAAGACGACAAACTCGACCATCACTTTAATCATCAAACGTATCTCCAAACTCAAGAAAGAAGTGGAAGGCTTCACCAAAGAACCTGAAGCTTGGGGAAAAGGGAAAGAAGACTGAGAAATGGGGAGATTGAAGGAAAGAGAAGTGTGGCTCAAGAGGAAAGAAGATTAGGTAGAAGAGAAAAAGATCATGCAAGAACAAATCGAGGCCCTTATCCCTCACCCCGAAAGAAAGTGAACTTGGAGCAGACACAAGGGAAGCGCTTAAAATGGAGCTCACCAAAGCCTTGACCACATTCATTGACACCAAGCTCGAGGCAACCAAAGAAGGATGGGTTGAAGTAGTGAAGAAAAACATCAAAAAAGAGGCAAAAGAAGAAGCTCTCATTGTACATAGCACCATTGAGGAGGAGGCTGCAACGAGTTCGACGTCTTTATGTGCCCGTCACGAGTATATTAGAAAAAGAAGGCTCCACCCTCAAGGTGGATGGGAAGACACTATGTAAGAAGCTTGGTTACAAGGAAGAGGAGGCCCTCCCATTCATCAAATGTTGGAGCGCACGAAAAGATCTTTCAAAGAAGAGAGAGCTCATTTTGCACTTCCCCTCCGAAGCGGTAAGATCCACCTTCATTTGCAAGAGTGATTTTGAGGGGGCTTGAAGGTCCCCCTATTTACCTAGATGGCGATCTCAAACCCATGCAAGTAGCACGTCGCTGTCCATGCATGCCAAAAGTACACAAGGCTTGTAGAGAAGGGAAGAAGGCTTCATTCAGAGACGGTCGGGTCATCATTGATGGCAAAGCCATACTATAGGGATTCACGGCCTGTGAGACAATTGAGGAGATACACCTTTGCAGTGTGGAACTTCAATGGCGATTTATGGACACATCTAGACAGACTTGAGGAGGTGAGCAAAGATTGAGATATTATTTTGCAGGACAGCCTCGATAGGAGCCTACCTCGGGTGCGAAAGTAGCAATACTCTTCAAAGATGGACTTCAGTGCAAGAAATAGATAAGATGGACTTCAAAGAAGGATTCAGATCGTCGCACCAGACTTGCGCGCGAGATGCCTTTGGATTTGATTATAGCTCTCACAAGAGAGGACCATCTACATTGCGTTGTGCTATTTTGCCCCTTCTGGCTCTCGATTCTCCATCATGGATCAGGAGGAAGGCTCAGCTTATACTTGTCTATCAGAGGAGATTACGAAGTACTCTACTCTAGGGGAAGTCTTCCTCATGGGAGACTTCAATGCAAGGACAGGTAGCAATCAATGCGAGGCTTTGACCCAAGAGATCCACTCATATTACCCACTATAGAGGAGGAATCTATGGCAGGAGCTTCAGCCAATTCTACACACAGACTCTACAGTACCCACCTACTCAGACTCGGGTCCAAACATCGTCTCGTTATTTATAACAGGATGAGACAATGGCCTACGTAAGGAGGATTGACATGCATACTACACTCAATTACAGACGAGAAGGGAGCATCGTAGATAATATCATGGGACCCACCGAGGCCACCCAGGTACTCAGTTCCTTCACCATCCGACCTATACCCATCGGAGCATATCACGCATATCCCTCAAGGGGGACATCCACACACACACGCCCATGACATGTCCCCCACACACCACCGTCCACTTCACACACAAGCTTGCTCACATATACTCAGCTCGTGTTGAGGAAAAACTTCTTTCACTTCCTCCTAACACCCCACTACCTATACTTACCTCACATATAGCATCCATCCTTCGAACAACCGCCATCGGTTCATTCCCACACCACCCATTTTGGTCACACACCTCCCCCTGGACCATGCTGCAAAATCCCTAGTAAGATGATGAGTGCAAGAGTCTCTATCGTCGACTACGAGCTCACAGAGCACTAGGAGAGATCACAAAGATGGAGGCTAGAAGAAATATGAAGATCCTCACATGCCAAAAGATACAAGTCTTTGAGGCACATGAGCTTGAGCTCTACCACCTACTTATGAGCAGGGATTGCATTGCTTCATGGTGCAGTCTACGAGAGCTGCAATCAAACACACCTATTAAAAAAGCTTTTCTGGCCTCTCCAAAGCTTGGGGATACCATCGGAGATTATTTGGGCCATCTATACACTATAAGCAGCTCACTCAGAGGGTTCGATGCCCAGGGGGATTATCAGAAGCCATTGCTAGCATCGTTTGGGTTAAGCAAGGTTACCCTCTCTCTCCCACTCTATTTGGGCTCACCGCTCTACATCGACGAGATTGAGGACTACATCCTACGAGCTTGTGGTGAGGGTGGAGACCTAGTAAGTACACATGTACACATTTAATTATACGCTGATGATATTGTATTGATTTCAGAATCCATCGAGGGTCTAGAGCGCCACTTGGGTGCCTAGGATGAGTTTTGTATACAGAAGGGATTGAATGTAAACCTTGGTAAGACCAAGGTCATGATCTTCCACACCTCTCCTATGTGTCTACCTAGGGGTTACATTCACAAACCTACCCGGTCCCTTCAGTATGAGACACGTAGCCACTCATAGGCTCACACGGGGATTTGCAGCTTTGGCCATGTTAGACAGGAGGGGTCATCAAGCACACTTCCAAGAGCCCTGTAGGAAGGGATGGCTTTTTGACACACTAGTCACACCAGCCATGATGTATGCAGCGACAGTTTGGGGTCCAGGTCTCACAGCCTACCAGTGGAGTGCGATTGGGAGGCAGCAAGTATGCATAATCTCGAAGCTATTCCGTGGGAAACACTCACTACCACATGACATCATCAGGGAAGAGATGGCCACACCTCCCATGGTAGTATAGGCATTATTCCAGATTATACATTTCATTCAGAGGATGAGGGAGCTCCTAGCATATAAACTCACTCGTAGAGCATTTGAGGCAGCGATACAAGCCTCTAAGTCAAGGTATGAGAGAGCTTGGTATTCTCAGGTTAGGGCATGGTTTGATGGACATGGATTGGATATGGACAAACTACCACCCTTCCAATATGACCTAAACTCTCCCTACATTCGCCTTTCATGTAGTGAGAGGAACACGACAGGATCTCTAGAAGTTGTACACTTAGTCAGACATGGTTCACGTCCGGCCTTGGATCCAGACTGTCACACTATCAAGATCGGTTCTTGGACTTTCTAGTAGACGGTTCATCCAAAAACCATGCTACATGGACACATACATGCCTCATAGCTCGATGGTAGCGATTGGCCAGCTGAGGGTCTCATCACACCAACTAGAGATTGAGGCTAGTAGTGGAGCAGACACCCCAAGAGAGGAGAGGATTTGCCATGTATGTGGAGTAGAGATAGAGGATGAGGAGCATTTTGTATGTCGATGCAAGGCATATGATGATGTCGGGAGCAGATACGGGGCTCTATTCACAAGAGAGCCTACCCTTAGTGAGATCATGGCCTCTAGAGATCAGCGTCAATTAGGGCAATTCTTACTAGAGATACAGTGCCATAGAGATGCCCTTCTTCAGCCCACCACAGCAACTCCGACCGGCGGGAGACAGACACAACTCACTGATTTCTTTACCCCATGACATGAGCTTGCTCCCCTGCCTGTTGTAACTCACAGAGGGGTGACTCTTCAGCAAGCTGAGGCCTCTCATGCTAGGAGATGACCCCGAGCAAGAGGCTATCGGACACAAAGATTGCACAGTCGTCATATTGTAGATATAGATACCCGCTATCGTTAAGCCATTGAGGACAGACTTACCGAGATGATGTCCCCACTACAGTCATTCGGGCAGCCCTGAACCCGCCTCCACCTATGTACCACATACTACATCCACATATGAGCACTAGTTGGGGGTTTTGGGCCGCTTAGATGCATTCTCATACTTGTATCACCCCATACTTGTATCACCCTCTTGCATACAGGCTACCATGGAGATTGCACTCTTTATACCCTCGATTCTAGACTCTCCACACGACGTTTATGGAGACTCGTTTTCTTTTTACCTAGTTTTGCATCAGTTTTTATTTTCAACACGTTTTGTCTTTCCGTTTGATCGGAGCCATAAACTATGTAAATTAATTCTATCTCATAAGTCGAGTTCGGCCTTCTAATAGACGTTAAAAATCTCTCTCTCTCTCTCTCTCTCTCTCTCTCTCTCTCTCTCTCTCTCTCTCTCTCTCTCTCTCTCTCTCTCTCTCTCTCTCTCTCTCTCTCTCTCTCTCTCTCTCTCTCTCTCTCTCTCTCTCTCTCTCTCTCTCTCTCTCTCTCTCTCTCTCTCTCTCTCTCTCTCTCTCTCTCTCTCTCTCTCTCTCTCTCTCTCAAAACATGGAAGGGCACATGACCATTTCGGTTTACACGCAGAAGTGTCTGTGCACGTTGAATCCTGCCTCTCAAATCCGATGAAATTGTGGACATGGCTTGGATCTCGGGAATTCGACTTAGTGGATCGAGCATGATGTTCTGCTTACCCGGCTTGTGAAGTATCTCGATGTCGAACTCGGCAAGAAAATCTTGCCACCTTGCTTGCTTCGGGCTTCACTTGGGTTGTGAAGTGAAATACTTCAAAGATATGTTGTCGGTGAAGACCTTTGTATGTTTGTCCAAGATGTAGTGCCTCCACTTGCGTAGGCAATGGACAACTGCAAACATTTCTTGCTCGTGTGTGCTCCATCTGAGCTCGGGTCCGGTGAGCTTGTGAGACTCATATGCAACTGGTTGTCCGTCCTGTAAGAGTACGCCGCAAATGGTTGAGCCGGATGCATCGGTGTGAACCTCGAATGGCTTGTCGAACTCTAGGAACTTCAGGACCGGGGCATGGCACATGGCCACCTTCAATGCTTCGAATGCTTCTTCTTCGTCTGATCCCCATTTGAATGGTTCCTTCTCTTTGACCAGCTCTAGAAGTGGAGCCGAAATCTTGCTGAAGCCTTGGATAAAACGGCGAAGAAATTGGCTGCTTCGATTTTCTGGGGATCGACATGTAGGCCAAGTTCAGAGACAATGAACCCCAGGAATTCCACCTTCTTCATGCAGAACTCGCACTTGCTTGGCTTGGCAAAGAGTCGACATTGCCGTAGTCGTTGCAAGACAGCCCGAACATGCTCATAATGCTCCTCTATCGTGCGACTATAGATAAGTAGATCATCGATGTAAATGATAAGGAAGAGGTCTAGCATGTCCCGGAAGCCATCATTCATCTCCCGACAGAAAGTGGCCGTTGCACCTGTAAGTCTGAACGGCATGACGAGCCACTCATAGCTTCCGTAGCGAGTGCGGAAGGCCATCTTCTCTATGTGTTCCTGTGCCACCCTGATTTGATGGTAACCAAACAGGAGGTCGATGCGCGTGAAGTACCGTGCCTTGCCAAGGCGATCTAGAAGTTCTTCCATCACGAGGACGGGATATTTGCTCTTAACCGTGCCTTTGTTGAGTGCGCGATAGTCGATGCGTAGGCGTAGGGAGCCGTCTTTCTTCTTCACAAAGAGAACCGGGGCACCGTAAGGTGAGCTCCTTGGTCGGATGTATCCTTGTGCCTCTAGTTCGTGTAGTTGCCATTTGAGCTCTTGAAGGTCGATCTCGTTCATTCGATATGGGGCTTGCGAAGGGGGCGATTGATCCGGAAGCGTGTCAATCCGATGTTGAACATTACGTAAGGGCGGGAGACCGGATGGAAGTGTGTCTGTGAGTACATCTATGAACTCTTCCATAAGCATCGGGAAACTCGGGTGCCCAATCTTCGACACATCGATCGGTTTTGGTCCCGTTTCCTCTGCCACCGGCTTGAGAACGCATAAGTGTGCTATCCCGCCTTGATAGAATGCCCGTCTAAATTGTTTATGAGATAGAGGCATGGGTGTGTGTGTCGAGGTCGACGCCCTTGCATGTGCTTTCCCTTTGCCTTTGTGTATTTGCTTCGGTTCCGTTTGTTCACTGTCGGATGGCCCGTCCGCACGAGGGGCACGGACCCGGTTGCAGTCGACGACAAGGGCCTCTCCATTCTAGTCTAAGAGCACTTTGTCTACCCCTTTGCCGAAGAAGGAAATCAAGTGTTTGTCCATAAACTCGAGGCCTAGAATAACTTCGAACGTTTCCATGGGTATGATCAGGAAGTTTAGATGACCAAACCACTGGCCTAATGTGACCGGGACTCCATCAGCGTGCAGTACATGACGGTCTTCTCCCTGGGCAAAGACGACGGACATGCGGAGCCGTTTGCTGAGCTTCAGTCCGAGGCGTTGGGCGCACTGGGGGGTCATGAAATTGTGTGTGGCTCCTATGTCTAGCATCACTGGCATCCATTCACCTCTGACCTCTGCCATGATAAAGACTTGATGTATGATAGGTAAAGCGACAGAGTGACATTGAGCTTTCCCCTTTGACGTTGACAGCTTGCGTGGTGAGTCCTCCGATTCGTCGCTATGAATTTCAGTGATCTTGGGCCCATACGTGGATGCCTCTTTCGTCTTTGTGGCTTGCACTCGGGTGTCAAGGCGTTTTCTCCAACAACGTTCTCTGGGGTGGCTGCCTTGGCAATGTTTGCACACCGGTCGAGGGTCTCGCCAGTTTTGGTTGCTTCGGTTGGGTGATCCTGAGCGGGTTTCCGTTGGGGCTGGGAAGGCTTTGAGTCCTTGGCCGCGTTGGTTTTCGGTTTGCCTTCGATATGTTGACCCTTGCTCCTTGTTGGTGGAAGTGTCTTTGCGGTTGGTCTGACCTCCATCGCTTGGTCGTGCAAGCCGGTTGGAGTATGCGTCATTGAGTCATTCTGCTATGCGAGCAGCGTCCTCCGAGGTCTGGGGTCTTGTTTCTCCACCTCTTTTCTGTAGTAGGGGGAGCATCCATAGAGGAAACCGTGCAAGCGGTCGAACTCGGCCATGTCGGTGATCCGAAGCATCAGCTTGCGGTACCGCGATACGTATGGCCCGATGAACTTGTCTTGACGAAGGTTGTGCCATTCACCCCGTGCATGGAACGCTTCATTGCGACGCACAAAATAGTCGATGATGGCGGTCTTGAAGTGGTCCCAAGAGGCCAAGGCTTGCTTCTTTTGCTCCACCATGTACCACGCAGAGGCCTCGTCTTGTAGGAACTGGCCGACAATGCGCATCCAATTGTTGCGGCCAACCCGGAGCATCTGGAGGTAACTTTCCATCCCCTCGATCCAGCGGTTGACGGCTATGGAACTTTGGCCAATATCTTCTAGTCTATCTATGCAGTTATGGACGGGGTCAGGGTTGGGTGGGATTTGGTCGTCCTCTGCTTGGGTGTGGATCTCGACGTTTAGCTCGGCCTCCTGGAGGCGTTCATGTAACTCGGCATTCACCAAGAGCATGCGGTTGAGTTCCTCTTCTAAAGCTACCCGTCGGGCTTTGTGACGTCGGCGTCATTCGGTCACATTTCTGGCGCGTTCCGTCCCTGAAGTTGGGCCGGCCGTGGCTGGCCATGGTGGCGTGGAGCCAACCGGCGGCAACCAGGGAGGGAGAGGGTACCAAGGGGCACAAGAGAGGCTAGGGCACGCGGGCACCTTAGGGGGGGGGGGCAAGGGGGTGGCCCTTGCTTTGAGAGGGAGGGAGGGAGGGAGAAAGAGCTCTTGCGACGTCAAAGAACTTCCCACGGATGGGCCCGGGATGTTAGATGGCGCTGCCAGCACTGGTGTGACAGTCCACCGTCCAAAGGCTTCCCCTAGGGTCATTGCTCTAATACCACTTGAGACGTTCAAACCCACAAAGACACAAGCCAACAATGAGGGACACCAAGAAGATTGCCAAGAACACGGTTATATTCGATTAGCAACTCGTGTTTACAAGAAGGCAATGAGAGCTTGGTACGAGCAGTACTAGTACCCATCATAGTTGCGCACAATTTGGCGCCACAGGGCATACCCCCCAAGCACTGAAAAGGGCTGGATAGAAATACAGGCTGACACCCCCTCCCCTCCCCACCCCCCCCTCCCTCCCCCCCTCCCTCCCTCCCTCCCTCCCTCCCTCCCTCCCTCCCCCCCTCCCTCCCTCCCCCCCCTTCCCCCCCCTCCCCCCCCTCCCTCCCCCCTCCCTGGATAGGAGATGGGTTTCGACTAAGGTAGTTAGCCGGGTGAGAGTATCTTCTAGTCTATCTATGCAGTTATGGCCGGGGTCAGGGTTGGGTGGGATTTGGTCGTCCTCTCTCTCTCTCTCTCTCTCTCTCTCTCTCTCTCTCTCTCTCATCTCTCGCTCTCTCTCTCTCTCTCTCTCTCTCTCTCTCTCTCTCTCTCTCTCTCTCTCTCTCTCTCTCTCTCTCTCTCTCTTCTCTCTCTCTCTCTCTCTCTCTCTCTCTCTCTCTCTCTCTCTCTCTCTCTCTCTCTCTCTCTCTCTCTCTCTCTCTCTCTCTCTCTCTCTCTCAGTGACACGATTATGGAGTATACCGGGATGGGCGAAGTCTTCCTTGTAGAAGACTTCAATGCCCGCACTCAGAGCCACCAGTGTGATATCTACGACTTTGACGACCCGGAGATGCTTCATACCATAGAGGATATATCTACACTCAAAGCCTCAACCGACACCGCCACACCCACCTCATACGGCCGACACCTACTCCAGATGGGAGCAGCACACCGTCTCATTATATATAATGGGATGGCGACCTGGCCCACCTCGGGTGGTCTCACCTGCATTCCACCCACGACACCGCAGGGGGGCAGTGTGGTAGACTATGTTATCGGACCCCCGGAGGCGACACATCTCATCACCTCATTCACTATCCCACCCATACCGATTGGAGCTGATCACGCATATCTTGCCCTCTCCATACGCGGCTCACCATGCATATCCCACCCCGTCACCATACAGCCACATGCTCACACCACCATTCACTTTAGACATGAGCTAGCACATATCTATAGCTCCCATGTTCGAGAGCGCATCTACTCCCTTGATCCCTCTGCCTCATTGGACACCCTCACCGCCCACTTCTCCTCGATCCTCCACACATCCGCTACTCTTAGCTTTCCATACACCACCCACAGCACTGCACATTCGACACGGCTGGGGCATACACCCCAGAATAGATGGTACGATGAGGACTGCAGGTGACTATACCGACATCTCAGAGCACAGAGTATCCTTGGATCCATCACAGAGAGGGAGGCACGACAACAGATGCGAGCCCTCACACGCCGGAAGCGGCGAGCTTTCGAGGAGCGACAGGAGGCAGAGTTGTTCGACCTTCTCATGAGTAGGGATTGTGCCACCACGTGGAGGGCCCTACGTGAGCCACGCCCACCTACACCCATAGTAGATCCTCATACTTGGCACACCTACGCCCAGAGGTTATATGATGTCCCACGACAGCCACCATTGCCGATCCCTCCCACACCGCGTCCTGTGATATCCACCCTATTCACCGGAGGCATGGTACGACATGCCATCCATAGACTACAGCATAGCCGCTTAGCAGACCACACGGGGCTACAGGGCGAGCACTTTATATACGCAGCAGATGTAGTTTCCCACCTGATCGCCCATCTCTTCAACCCTGCTCTGGTTGAGGGATTACCTCACTCGTGGACTATGCATACCATTACGCCTATCCATAAGTCCGGCGATATGATGGACCCAGGGAACTACAGGACTGTTATGATAGGCCAAATTCTGGCCAAGATCTATGGGGCAGTACTAGAGGCAGAGCTGAGTACACACGCTGAGGAAGCTCGGATTAGAGCACCCGGCCAGGCAGGCTTCCGCTGCATTTTCTCCACCATCGACCACATCTTCGTGCTTCGTTGCTTGATTGAGAGCGCGAAGGGGAGGAAGCAGAGACTATGCTGTTGCTTTGTGGATTTCCGCAAAGCCTTCGACATGGTCCCTCGAGAGAGACTACTACGGAGCCTCCAGGAGTTACAGCTACCATCAGACATGCTATGGGCCATCCATGCTTTGTATACACGGGTCACAGGCAAGGTACGCTGCCCCAGCGGCCTATCAGACAGCCTTGTTAGCACCATTGGTGTGAAACAAGATTGCCCTCTCTCACCCACTCTCTTCGGTCTCTACATCGATGAGATCACGGAGTATATACAACGCGCAGGAGGGCTAGGAATAGACCTCGGAGGTATGCCAGTACACATCCTATTATATGTTGATGACATTGTCTTACTTTCAGAGACACAGGAGGGGTTGCAATCACATTTACAGGCGCTCGATACCTTCTGCATGGAGAGAGGACTCACAGTGAACCTTGGCAAGACCAAGGTCATGATCTTCCATACCTCTAGGACAGTACGCCATCGTGCCTCTTTCACTGCAGCTGGAGGACAGATAGAGGTAGTGGACTCCTACGTCTACCTAGGTGTCACCTTCTCGGGCAGCACAGGGGTATTGTCCATGGCCCAGGCAGCGAGAGATAGATTGACGCGCGGCTATGCGGCACTTGCAGGATTGGAGAGACGCTGCTTTCAGACACATTTTCAGGAGCCTCAGACTAAGGGGTGGCTTTTTGACACTCTAGTGACACCCGCATTGATATACGCAGCAGCAGTATGGGCACCAGGGATCACGGAGGCACCAGCTGAGAGAGTGGCCATCGGGCAGCTCAGAGTATCAGCACACCAGCTCGAGATTGAGGTTGGGAGAGCGACACATACCCCGAGGGACGAGAGATTATGCAGGATATGGCGAGAGGAGGTGGAGGACAAGGAGCACTACACATGTAGATGCCAGGCATATGAGGACATCAGAGACCGCTACCCACAGCTCTTCAGGGGGCCCAGAGAGATCAGGGCTCTATTGGGGATAGAGGACCAACGCGCTCTAGGTCGTTTCCTAGTAGAGCTCCAGCACCACCGTGTGTCACTTCTCCAGCGACAGATGGAGATACACCTAGCCCCCCCACCCTCAGACTTATATTACAGATTTTTTCAGACCCACCGCCACTCAAGGACCCAGCTCGATACAGGGTGTCACATTACACAGAGCAGAGGAGCTCAGACGACAGCGTCGACGACCAAGACCCCCACTCCGGAGAGCCCATCCACATCAGAGAGAGATTCAGGCGATTCACGCACTCCATGACATGGAGATACGGAGACATCAGCAGCGCACCCTGCCGATTTGGACATTCAGAGCATTTTGAGGATCGCCATGATGCCTTACCCACCGATGCATTATATCCTACACCCACTCCAGGCACCTAGAGGGTTGTGATACCATCGAGCCTCCCCTCCCTATGCATATCATATTTGTATCTCACTCATTGAGCATATAGAGTGCATACCCATAGCACCCCACACCCTTAATGCCAGTTATTATCCACTTCTTTTATACCCGTTTTTTGTACTCACACTTTATTTTCCTTTTGGGATCACAGTGGATTGGATCATACTGATGTATATGTTTTGTCTCATAGGCCGATTTTGGCCTCTAATAGACGTTAAAAAGTCTCTCTCTCTCTCTCTCTCTCTCTCTCTCTCTCTCTCTCTCTCTCTCCCTCTCCCTCTCCCTCTCCCTCTCCCTCTCCCTCTCCCTCTCCCTCTCCCTCTCCCTCTCCCTCTCCCTCTCCCTCTCCCTCTCCCTCTCCCTCTCCCTCTCCCTCTCCCTCTCCCTCTCCCTCTCCCTCTCCCTCTCCCTCTCCCTCTCCCTCTCCCTCTCCCTCTCCCTCTCCCTCTCCCTCTCCCTCTCCCTCTCCCTCTCCCTCTCCCTCTCCCTCTCCCTCTCCCTCTCCCTCTCCCTCTCCCTCTCCCTCTCCCTCTCCCTCTCCCTCTCCCTCTCCCTCTCCCTCTCCCTCTCCCTCTCCCTCTCCCTCTCCCTCTCCCTCTCCCTCTCCCTCTCCCTCTCCCTCTCCCTCTCCCTCTCCCTCTCCCTCTCCCTCTCCCTCTCCCTCTCCCTCCCTCCCTCCCTCCCTCCCTCCTCTCTCTCTCTCTCTCTCTCTCTCTCTCTCTCTCTCTCTCTCTCTCTCTCTCTCTCTCTCTCTCTCTCTCTCTCCCTCTCTCTCTCTCTCCCTCCCTCCCCCCCCCCCTCCCTTCCTCCCTCCATCCCTCCCCCCCCCCCCCCCCCGCTCCCTCCCTCCCTCCCTCCCTCCCTCCCTCCCTCCCTCCCTCCCTCCCTCCCTCCCTCCCTCCCTCCCTCCCTCCCTCCCTCCCTCCCTCCCTCCCTCCCTCCCTCCCTCCCTCCCTCTCTCTCTCTCTCTCTCTCTCTCTCTCTCTCTCTCTCTCTCTCTCTCTCTCTCTCTCTCTCTCTCTCTCTCTCTCTCTCTCTCTCTCTCTCTCTCTCTCTCTCTCTCCCCCTCGAGATACATGCAGACATACCTTCCCCACCACCTCCGAGTCGTCATTGGGCAGCTCCGAGTCTCATCACATCAGCTCGAGATTGAGAGGGGTCGATCCAGGGGAGTCCCCCGTGAGGAGAGGTGGTGCCCTGTATGCAAGACAGAGGTAGAGAGTGAGGAGCATTTTGTTATCAGATGCCGAGCATACTTAGACCTACGAGCACAGTTCCAGCTAGAGGAGTCACTCCAGTTGTGCATGACTATGGGAGACCAACGACGCTTGGGGTGCTTACTCACAGCAGCATACGAGAGGCGAGAGCGGTCACTACAGCCCAAACATCAGCCACAGGTGAGTACCCAGCAGACCATTACCCAATTCTTTCAGCGAGCAGAGCTACATCAGAGAGGTCCTTCTATAGGGCTCACACTCCACCAGGCAGCAGCACAGAGAGCACGACGTCGACCACGCATGGTAGGATGTCGTCGACCACGACTATATCAGGAGGATATCTCACGCATCAGGACAGCCTATGACCACATGATGGAGCATAGGCATACCACCACCCCGTGGGTTGTCTTCCTTCAGGAGGCACTCAGACCACCACCGATGTACCACATACTACACCCACCTCCCCCCATCACCGGTAGCTAGGGTGTTTTGCTCACTTATATTATGGATCCCCCTGTATTAGGTGGCCACTATCTGCTGAGTCAGAGCCACTTCTCCCCAGCCTTTTACCAGCCCTAGATAGCTTTGTGTTTATTTCATTTCATTTTCTACACATGGTTACTACACTTGTACATGTTTTGTCTCATAGGCCAAGTTTGGCCTCCAGAAGACGTTAATATGACTCTCTCTCTCTCTCTCTCTCTCTCTCTCTCTCTCTCTCTCTCTCTCTCTCTCTCTCTCTCTCTCTCTCTCTCTCTCTCTCTCTCTCTCTCTCTCTCTCTCTCTCTCTCTCTCTCTCTCTCTCTCTCTCTCTCTCTCTCTCTCTCTCTCTCTCTCTCTCTCTCTCTCTCGTTGGGTGTGTGTGTGTGTGTGTGTGTGTGTGTGTGTGTGTGTTTGTTGTGGTGGTGTGTGTGTGTGGTGGTTGGTTGTGGATTGGGGAGGGAGGGGGCCTTGCTATTAGATCATTCTTTCATGAGTGGTGAAACTAATTTAGGACCACTTGTAATATTATAGTTTACAATTGAGGGAGTAATTCAACCTGTACATTCTATCATATTTCCAGCAGGTACAAATACAAAATCCAGTATCTTATACTTGACACAGAAATCTGTTGAAGATCGACTGATATCAAACACTGAAATCATCCTTCCCCAACCTCTCTCTCAAACCCCTCGTGAAAACAAGTTGGAAAACAACCTGATTCATAAATAGAGTGACAGATATGCAGACAACTAAGATGGTAAAGGCTTAGTGGAAATAGAGAAAAGGATGGCAATGTGGATATTTTACCCGTATATTTTTTGTACTCGTCACCATCATAGAAAAGCTTTACAGTTGGATAGGATCGAATACCAATTTTGCTACAGGTGTCTTTGCTTGATGTGCAATCCACATGACCAATTTCGACACTATCTTCAATGTCCAAAGTTTTGCCTAGTTCTTCCCATACTACTTGCGCACTTGAGCTGTGGATAAAAAGTTCAAATCAAAGACAATACTTAATTATGTTAACGTTTCTTGCAATAAACTACACGCCACAAAAATATAAGCTCAAAAATGTTTGGCAGATACTCAAACAGCATAGCTTGCACAATATGACTATAATAGTGAATAACAATCTCAACCAGTCATTTGAAAAATAGCAACACCAGAGCATCTGAGTCATGACACTCCTAGTCCATAATCAGCTTATGACTATAAAGAGATTATACACAGTGCACACATAACAAGGGATCCATAATGACAATTCAAGAGTGTCAGTCTTGTGCAAGAGGGAAATTGAGCCAATTACAGAAAAACCAATATTTCATTTATTCCTCAGAATGGCTATGTGATTCAAATACTTCAGTGTAATGTGTTGAATCTCTTTTTCAACTCTTGATCTAGGTGTAGCATGTGATCTCCAGGTTGATTTTCATGTGCAACGACAACCACGTATGGTTGGGTACCAACAACCACGACTGCACGAGGGGATATCTCATGCATCAGGATAGCCCACAACCACATGATGGAGCATAAGCGCACTACACGACTTGGGCAGCCTTCTTTCAAGAGGTACTCAGACCGGCACTGATGTACCACATACTCCCCCCACCTCCACCAATCATCAGGAGCTAGGGTACACACATTCACTCCCCATGGGTCCCACTGTATTAGGTGGCCATTATCTGCAGAGTCAGAGCCACGTCCTCACGCACCACTAATTTGTCCCCACTACCCCCTCATTACCAGGTACACCATTCTTTTGTGGTTTTTCAGACTACACAGTTCTACGTAATGAGTATTTCCCTCTTTACTTCTACATAGAGATCACCACAGTTGTACATGGTTTTGTCTCATAGGCCAAGTTTGGCCTTTGGAAGACGTTAATCTCTCTCTCTCTCTCTCTCTCTCTCTCTCTCTCTCTCTCTCTCTCTCTCTCTCTCTCTCTCTCTCTCTCTCTCTCTCTCTCTCTCTCTCTCTCTCTCTCTCTCTCTCTCTCTCTCTCTCTCTCTGTGTGTGTGTGTGTGTGTGTGTGTATATATATATATATATATATATATATATATATATATATATATATATATATATATATATATATATATATATATATATATATATATATATATATATATATATATATATATATATATATATATATATATATATATATATATATATATGTGTGTATCCATCTCTCAGTTAGTGTTGATTAATTTTCAGCCCAACACTTTAGTGAGCTAATATATACGGATACTAATTAAAAATATTTGCAATTCTTCTCCAATAACTCTAAATAGAGGGGAATTTCATTTTATAATCCCTACCCAACCAATAGAATGGTATAGGTGGATTATCTAGTTTTAAGAGGATATGACATCCTCTTTACTTTTGGAGAGGATTTGAATATCTTACTTACAGTGGATTCAATATTCTTTCAAAACTTTACATAGTTTTGAGCATCCACTTGAAGAAACTAGAACCCATAGGGATCAATCTAACTACTGAAGACTCCAATTAATTGAAATCGATTTTACTTGTTCTTTCGAAAAGATTAAGATCTTTATAACTACGCCCTACGATGGGAACTCATAGTGTAAAAGATCGTGTTATCTTTAAGGTCACAAGTAGAAAATAGATTATTCCAATCATTTCTTCAATGCTTATCTTTATGGATCTTTAGTTGGATCTCAAACCTTAAAGGTCTTCTTGATCCTTCTAGAATTCTCTCCCTTTATATTCTAGATCTATTTTAAGATGTCTTATGTTGACATCGTAACTAGATCTTTCTTATTCTTTAGTTGACTTGAATTATCAATTATCCAAAAGATGATCTTTCTCTTCATTTCTAACTCTCTATGAGAGATAGATCCTTTAGTATCTTGTTGGAAGAATTCTTTAAGAGGATAATTTAAGAAGATGCCTATTATCTTCTTATCGTATTCCATTGGATCATGAGCCCCCTTTTCTTATGGGCATCAAGAAAAAGTACTCAACAGGATTCAGTACCCACCGTCCCATACCAGTGGGTTCTTCATCCAATCCACTATGTCTATAGTTTTCTCACCTTATGTGTCCTTTTTAAGGCTCTCCAACTATCGTACCAGATTATGAGAGCAAGGACTAAGGTGCTTAGATACACAACAACAAATCTTACTTTAATATTTGGCTAACCATTTAACGTGGTGTGACTGATCTTATCAAACTTAAAGTTTGACTTGGTCTTTGCCCTACTTGGATCTTTTGGCTTTTCTTCTCTTGTCAAACTAAGAGATAAGACTAGGTCTTTCTCAAATGGACCCCTTAATGTTCAATGCTTTACCCATGGATTTTACTTAGGGATCTAGCTATTATGCTTCATACACGAAACCATTTTCCTTAGGTCTTCATCTATTGGAATCCGCAACTTAATGTTGTGTTATCCCATTGCAAAAACTTCTTTCTAGAGTATAGCAATGAGCATCCACCAGAGAGTGACTGAGTACGTATCCACCCATCCAACTCCACTCATATTTATAACAAAAGTCAAAGGGGTGCATGTCTTAATATTCATCCATGTGTCCTTCCAAGTGTCCTTCATGTGGACACTTTATAAAGAAAATCACATGGCTTCTATTTCAATTGAAGCCTTCCCTTCACGTACGAGTCAAGGTATCACTTGAGAGAAGCTTCTCCCAAGACTAAGGTTCCTTTTACCTTAGGATAATTATTCCTAAGGTAAAAACCCTTCAATTGAGACTTCAATTAAAATAAATCCTCAAGGGTTAAAACCAAGAAGCACAGGTTCCTACTTCAAAGGTCTAACCCATTAAATTAAACCAAGGGTTCCCCAAGATAAATACCAATATTTGAGGGTATAGCCCAAGGTTTATACAACATTCTTCCCCCCTTTAACATTTTCGTCCTCGAAAATGTGCGTTGGTATAATATGTGGAGTATTCCCTCGTGCACCATGATTCAGTTCGTTGATCATGGACTCACTCTCAAAAGATGGTTGCCTCGTTACTAACTGATAGTTGGAAAAGAGGGAAATCTTTTGTTTATGGAACTTAATCTTTCCCAAGTGGCGCTTTCTTCTATTCCATCACTCCATTTAACTAGGCACTTTTTATATAGATGATTTCTTGTCTTTTTATCTCGAGTGCATAGTATCTTTTCTCATTCATGAGGGATGTTATGAAGGGAGATTGGTTGAATTATTGTATCTGAAGATACAAGATTGTCTTGTTCATCTAGTTTTCTTTTTAATCTACTTACATGAAATACTGGGTGAAGTAAACAATCATCTAGAAGTTCTAACTCATAAGACAAAGTCCCTATTCTTTTGAGAACCTTGAAAGGGCCGCAGAACCTTGGAGAAAGTTTAGGACAAGGTCCTGATTTCAATCTTTTAGATTTCTCAGGAACTTTAAGATATACTAGTTCACAAACCTGAAAGGAAATATTTCGCCTTTTAGGGTCCCTAAATGATTTAGCTCTATCTTGGGCTTTCCTCAGGTTTTCTTTAGCTATCCTTAGCTTAAAGTTCATGCCTTCTAAGAAATCTTTAGCTGCTTTGACTTTTGCATTTTGTAGTCCAACTCCATAGGGTGCTCTTGGTTGGAACCCATACATTAGCATCAAAGGACTATATTCAGTTGCAGAGTGCTTTGCACTATTGTAAGCAAACTTTACTAACGGTAAATAGTCTTCCCAGTTAGTTTGGGTAGAAGATATGTATGCTCGTAAAATATCTTCAAGTATTCGATTGACCCTTTCAGTTTGACCATCCGTTTGTGGATGTTCTGCAGTACTTATGTTTAGCTTGGTTGCCAACCTAGTGAACAGAGCTCTCCAGAAATGATTAGTAAATTTTCTATCTCTATCAGACACCATGTCTTGAGGCAGTCCATAGAGTCTATAAAGTTGTTCTATGAACATTTTAGCTGATTCTAGAGTTCTTATTGTAGTACGAGTAGGTATGAAACGAGCCATTTTGGTCAATCAATCAACTAAGACCCAAACAGCATCATGGCCTTTCTGGGTTCGTAGCGAGCCTGTAATGAAGTCCATGGAAATACTTTCCCATTTTCCATTGGGAATTTCCAAGGGATGCAACAGGCCTCCTATCTTAAACTTTTCAGCTTTGTTTACTTGGCACTTCGTACATCTAAGTACATAATTATGTACATCTTTATGTATACTTGGCCAGTAAAATTGTCTTTTGATTAGTTCATAAGTTTTGTTGATTCCAGGATGTCCAACACACTTGGGGCATCATGACATTCAAGCAAAACCCTTTTCCTAAGTTCTAGGTCACAAGGGACACAAATCTTTCCCTTGTATAACAGATATTCATCTTGAATATTGTAGTGTTTTAAACTTCTTCATTTGATAGTTTTGTACTTTGAGTTGAAACCTTCTTCCAAGCTTCTTTAAAACTTGTATCTACCTACTACTTGCCTTTCATAAATGTTACTAAATCATTAGAAATTTGTATGAAGCTCAGAGAATTTAACATTGGCATCTTGCTTAGTGCATATGCCACTACATTAAATTTTCCTCTTCTATATCTGAGTTCATAGTCAAATTCTTGGAGTAATTCGGCCCATCTAGCTTTTCTACCTGAGAGCTCAAATTGGTTTGCAAACCATTTAATACTTGCTTGATCAAAAACTATAGTTACTTTGGCGCCAAACAAGTAATGTCTCCATTTTTTTAGAGCATGCACAATTGCATAAAGCTCTTTTTCATAGGTAGAATAATTTCTTTGAGCTGGGTAACTGGGTTTAGCTTTTGACTTTCAAAAGCAATTGGTCGACCATTTTGATTCAAAACAGCACCTATTGCTAGGTCAGTAGCATCTGTTTCAACTACAAAGGGTTCATTTGGATCTACTATCTATAGAACCGGGGCCAAAGCTAAGGCTTTCCTAAGTCTTTTCGTACTTTCGGCCTATTCTTTCTCCAATTAAGACTTTTGGGTTTTCCCTTTAATTTCTCCAATAAAGGGATTGAGATTTTTGCAAAGATTTTGAAGCTTCATGTTTAAAAATCTTTTGGTTACAAAAGATATGTGAGACTTGGGTCTAGTGATTTGCCTCATCCATAGGGACCTGGACAAACACCTACAAGGGGAAGAAGAAGAGAAACAATTAGAGAAGTAGCTTCAACTTAGGTCGAGCTATTGGTGGGCAAGCTTCTCAAGAATAAACGAGATGGGATTCTAGAGATGCCCAAGCTTTGGCAATCATAACTCTTTCAATGAAGAGATTTGTAATTCCTAATCTCCAACCTTGTGTGACTTTTGAAGAAGCTTGGAATGGACTCAACGATTTGATTTATCCTCCCAATATTACTAGAAAGCAATACCTGAAGCGACAACTTCATAATTTGAGAATGGAAGAAGGTAGTTCCATTTAAGAACACCTAGCGAAGATTCAAGATCTTATAAATCAATTGGTGAACATAGATGCTCACATCGAAGATGATAAGCTTGTGGTCATAACTCTGAACTCTTTGCCAAGATCTTATATGTCTTTCCTAACAACTTTCTTGATTTTTGATACTATTATGACATTTAAAAAGTTGCAAAACCTCCTATTACAAGAAGAGAAATCTAGGATTAATCTTGAGTCGCAAGAATCATTTGGAGACGTAGCCTTACTTTCCAAAGAAAAGGGAAAAGACGAAGGTAAAGGCAAAAGTAAAAAGATTTCTAACTCGAATTCTAGTTCTACTTCCAAATCAAGTAAAGATTCTCCATAGTTTCAAAAGATTTATCTTTAGAAAAGTTTGTAGTTTGATTTGGTTGTTCGATAGCGGACTTCTGACATTAGTTTGTCTCCATCCATCATATCTACAAAATCTAACTTGATGGTTTCTTGTGCAAATGATCGTAATCTTGTAGTACATGGCATAGGAATAGTCATTCTTAAAACTCTGAGTGATAAGCCGTGCCAACTCTTTGAGGTTCAGTATGTGTCAAGTGTTTCCATGAACTGGATTCCTATATCTACATTATTAAAACAAAACATGAGTGTTACTCTTAATATGAGTAAGTGCATTGTGTTTGACAAAGGAAAAAGAGAAGTGTTGTTTCCTAGTACTCTTTGTAAAATTTTGGTTTGCAAAGTACTCAAATTTTTAAGTGAAGTAAAAGAAAAATCTTCTATATGTACTTGTGAATTTACAAACTTCGTGTTTTGATTTTTCTTTTGGTCATGTGAATGATTGTGATGTGAATCTTGTAACTCTTATGCATCTGAGAGTTCATCCACACCGAGTAGTACCCAAACAATTGTTTCACATCCTCCACTTGCACAAGTGAACCCTCTTGATCGTTCTCTTGCACTAACTCCTAGAATTCTTGAACCTAAACCTCTACAAATGAAAGAAAAAAACACTTATTTGGTTTGTGACATTTGAACTGATTATATATTTGTGAGTATCTTATCAAGAAATACAAGTACAAAGTATATATTCTTGAAAAAAAGGAAGATAAAATAATTGATTGGTTTGCAATGGTTGAAAGACATCCGAAATAATTCATCAAACTCATCCTTTATGGAAGATATTCATTTATCTTTTTGAGAAAATGGTGCACCAAATCATTGTATAAATGTAGCTCAAAGTGTGAAGATAACAATATCTCGGCATTTCTCAAAGTTCAAAGTATTTTGGATTTCAAAGGAAGATGTGTTTTATAAATTTCAAAAGATTGCATTACATTTACAAGTCCTAAGATTTATGGAACTCTTGTTTTATACTTTGGATATATTATTGGGCTTCAAATTTCAGAACAAGGCTTCTACTTCAACACACGTTGAAGTACTTATCAATTGGGAGATTTATATCTTATCGAAAGTTTGTCATAAATAAAAGTTTGAAAAAGATCACCAATATCTTTCTAAAACTACATCTATTCCCATGCTCCAAACAATTAGAATTTAGGGAGGGAATTGTAGGGAAATTATTATGATAAACTCAAATTGTATATATTAGTTTAGTATCATTGATTCATTATATATATATGAACGTTCATGATTAGCTTGTAATTCACATCAATTTAGTAATAGGTCAAAATTCATCAAAATATAGTCAAAAAGTTAATTTGGGGCTTTTTGAAATAAACCATATAATCGTATAGTACATCATAAAAGCTCTCCAATGATACCAATACTTAAAGATTGGAGTATATCATTTCCTTGTACCTACTTACCATTACTAGAGTAACTTAATCTTTGACCATCTCATGTGTAATTGTTCTCTTGTATATCCTAGCTAACAACATGGTCCTCGGGAGGATTTGTTTCTTGAAATTGAGCTTTTAAAGACACTATTTCCCTTCTCATTATTTGTTGTGGTAAAGTGTGCACGAGCAAACTCAATACTTACAGTATTCACAAATAGACTATCACAACTATCACAAAAAGTAAGTAGAGTCCTTAGATCCATGTAGATATGATCAACTACATGCTTAAACATGGCCGTTGTTAATTTACTAGGGGTAAGATCTTCAAGCTCATACAAATCAAGGGACGAATTCTCGAGTGAAACTCCTCTACAATGGTAAGGTGATCAGGATTCCGTGGAGTGGAAGTGGAAATTGTCTTCAAGGAAGATGAGGGGAAGTGGAAAGAGTGTAGGTGCAAGGGAATGCCAAAAGCACCTTCGAATTCTTCCTACATAAGGGGATTTCCCTATGCATGTGAGGATTGACAAGTGGTGGATGATGATTCTTAACCTTCAAGTGAAGAGACTTCCGTATCCATACTATTGGGTGTGGGAGTGGACTGTATGGGAGAGTTAAGATCCATTCGAGTAGGGGGTCAAGACATTGATGGTGATGGCCGAGAAAAAGTGGTGGTGTAGGAGGACCTGTAAGACAAGGTTGAGATGGTGATGGTAAAGTTACAACTTACCATCATGTCAAAGATGGAACTGTTGAGGTGAAGAGACTTCCGTATCCATACTATTGGGTGTGGGAGTGGACTGTATGGGAGAGTTAAGATCCATTCGAGTAGGGGGTCAAGACATTGATGGTGATGGCCGAGAAAAAGTGGTGGTGTAGGAGGACCTGTAAGACAAGGTTGAGATGGTGATGGTAAAGTTACAACTTACCATCATGTCAAAGATGGAACTGTTGAGGAATGAGGTGAAAATGAAAGGGGAACCATAGAATGACGTGAAGATTTAGGGGGGAGCTGACAAAGAGAAGAGAGAAGAAAGTGTGGGAATGGATTATGGCCATCTAATTTTTGCATAGACTCTTTCTATTGGAAAAAGCACATCCAATGCCTTATCATCATCATGAACCACATGTGCTTGTCACCTTTTCTCTGATAAACCAAGTGAACCGATAGTTATTGGTGCAGGTGGTGGAGTGGTGGATGTGCAATCATAGGCTTGCAATATATTTTGTAAGAACTTTTCATCAAATTCTCGCAACATATTCGTTAAGTTTCAACACATTTTCTCTCTATTTCTTATGCTTTGTTGTCAAAACTTTCGTAATGCTATTACACACTCCTTCCTCCAATATCAAAAAGCAATCCTATCATAAAAGAACTATCAAAAACGGGTTCAACTATGAAAATTCAACTTGGATTGAGCCTATCAACTTTATCCTTGAGTCGTTGCTTCTTCGAGTTTCCTCTCTCATAACCTTTCACCTAAACAACTTTCGTTAACACTAGCTAAACGAGTCAGCTTAGGTCTTATCGGTCAAACCTAAGTACATCTTGTCAAAGAGGAATCAAGTGCCCTTCTCTCAAAGATCGTTCCATTATTTTTGCAATGAAGCTTGGAACTCCTTTTGGGTTTCCATTTGTTGCTCTCTTTACCCCCCAAGGGCCATAACACAACATACTAGCCAAAAAGCAACTTACGTAAAGCACATAGTTTCTTGTTCTACCTATGCCTCTTTCGTCCACATACCCAAACATGCCTATATCTAGGGACCAATACAATTTTTTGGGGATCCTTACTTGTACATTCACTTGGTAATACATTATGTGGTGTGTTGTTCTCCAAACTTCTTCTTCTTCCTTGTGTTGCTTATGTGCTTCTGCAAACCTCGATCTCCATCAATGTAGGTCTCTGCTTCATTTAGGCGTCGTCCACACCCCTCCGGTCACAGTCTTAGAATCGCACGAAGATTGTTCCATATGATTGCAAGTTCAAAACTCCTTCGCTCTGTGGCATCAAAATTTTGATTTGAGATCGTTTCGGGCTCCAAACACACTATCGCAACGACTGTGTAGGCAAATTCCTCCTTTGTGCCCAACATAAACACAAGTTTCCGTTCCCCGTACAAGCGGCTCGAAGTCTACTATAGGTTTAACAAAGCTCCACACAGTGTTTTTAATAGGTATTTTTATTCAACTTTTTAAGATATAATACATTTTTGGCATCAAGGTATTCAATCACTTGTCATGGCTGAAAGCAATAATGTATTCCGTATGTTGGTTGATGAGGATATGTTTGCTTTGCCTACAGAAATCTGAAATGATGTCTTCTCTGCCCAAACTTAAGACACCTTCTAAACATGTCTCTAAAGGTTGTACTTTGAACAAAATACAACGTTCCTCCTTCCCAAAAGATGGTTCAATTAGTGCTGCTCATAAATTGCAACTTGCTAATAATGATGTATGCAGTTCTATGCATCGGTAGATGGTGGAAGCTCCACATATTTTTTTCGTCCCTATCCATAGTATGATTGAAGAACTAAAGTTGAGTTATCAATAAAAGTTGAAATTAGACAGAAATCAAGTAAGGATCAAGGTTAGAAGGCTCCTAATAAGGGTAAAGGCTTAAAGTTTCAAGTTTGCAAGATGCAATACCTAAGTGATTGGTACTAGACAATTCAAAGATGGTGCGATGCTAGATAGTTACAAAGTAGGCCATCTTTGCGTGTATGGGACATGGGCTAAAGCTTAGCCAAGGTCCCTAGCTCAACAAATGTCCTAAGGTCTTTTAATATATAGTATACTAAGTACCCATTATGTGTGTTTCCCTCCTTTTGTGGCAGGGTCTATCTTGAGATGGATAGGACATAATTTTTTCTCCTCCTCTTATTCTTCCACTTAAACTTAGTCCTTCGACACGGCCATTAGTATTGTTCTCATGAAGCTCTCCTTACAGTATGTTGGAAAGATAGGTGGGACATGAGCGGAGGAAAATTTGCATGTGATAGATGCATGAATATAGATGTGTGGCTAGTGATTTCCACTTTCTATCCCCACTCAAGTGTAAATTCATCCTTCCCCAATAGACTCATGTGTGGATCCATTTTGTCTTCAACACTCAATTCTTCTATATCTTGGATTAGTAGCTTCTATGAGTATATTCGTGTGTCACCATGTGCAAGTTTCCTTGTTATAATGCCTTCAGCCCCTCTCATATGTGTGGGATCATTCAAAATAATTTTCCCCATAGTTTGAGGTACAAGCTTATATTCCTGGGCATGTGTGGTCATAGTACATACTAACCTTAAGATCATCAATAACTAGCATCTATCTAATTCTTGCTTCAAACCGATGTGTTCTTGGATTTCACACATGCAATTTTTTCGACTCATCCATTTATCAAAGATACTTTTATGGGCAACCTACCTTCTCTTACTCATGTGCAATACCCCTCCTAATTCCATGGCCTTTAACACTCTATTTCCGAAGTTGGAAGCTTATAGTTGAAGACATCATAACCCACTCTTTAGAACCCAAGCTACCAACCAAGATGCACATAGGTGAGTACATTTTGTATTTGCATGGAGCACTCACGTCTCTACAATACACTTAGCCCACATTGATTAGATTTTTCTTTGCATTCTCATGAGATGATCACATTGATGGTATGACACTCGAGCATCGTAAACATTCAACTCGATGATCTCACCCTTGTTTGTTTGGAAATAACATTGATGATGTTTCCCTTGAAAGCAAAGTCCTTCAAGTAACTAGCATGATAGCTTCCTTCTTAGGCTATTCCTCCATTCCATCTTCCATGAGGCATGACTCCACCAAATTACCTATGCCAAAGATTCATCACATCTCCTGTAGATCGTACTCTTTATTATAGTAACCTTTATTGTTATCCCTACTGCTTCAAGATGCAACACACCTTCCTAGGTCAAAACCAGAAAATAAACGGATATGCACCTCATTGGAAAAAATCAAAGACATGAAGAATGAGAAGCTGTTTAAAAGCTACAAGACAAGGTTTATTGTAGTCGCTGGATGCACCAAAGTCTACTTTACCAATATTTACACCATGGTACACAGAATTTGACCAGCCACAGGGTATCCTTTTCTTTCACCTGCCAAATAGCCAAGCTATTAGAATAAATATGTGCTTTCACAATATTATATAAACAAGAGCAAATATAACAAAAATTACAAAATAATCAAGTAAATACAACAACAATTTCAACAACATTGAACATCACTCTTGAATGATGAGCAGAAATTCTGAAAATCCAGTAAACAGCTTTTACTTTTCTAGTCAACAATGTTATTAGTTCAACCCATCCATCATTAAAAGATATCAAGAATACTCTCCATCAAAAACAGATACCAAGAACACTCAAAGTGGAGATCTAAAGAAAGAAAAATATAAGCTCATATCAATAGGTGAAACCAATGAAAAAAGGAATTTAGTGCATAACGTTTGCAGCAGCTGAGGAATAAGGCCTCTCATTAAGCAGACAGTGTAGAATGCCTTTGATGCTTATGAATCTATCTTCATCCTCAAAAACGTTACAACCTCTTTTCTCTGAAAAATCGGACCTGATTGTGCTCCTCGTACATTTTCCACCTCCAACCCCTTTTATTCAGGTTCTTGCAGCAACTTGCCCATTTGTTCCATACAATCCCCTCATGAATAAATGAATAAATAAATAAGACCTCCCTTCAACTTTTCACATTCTTTTTGTTACACTCTAACTCACTTTGCACTACTACTACCTTTTGCTGAAGCTCATTGCCCCACCACCACTTTGTCCTCAAGTTTCTAGCTGAATGCATCCTGTCTTCCTGAGCATTATCTTGTGCCTTTCTTCTCCTGCCTTTGGGAGATTTGCCTTAAAACATTCAACAGACTGAACCATCTTATCAGCACTAAGGATTCAACTGCTCCACATATTCGAGGCAAGTAACTGAATTCAACTATTTGAGTTGAGGCTAAGAATAAGCTTTTTTCATCCAATGAGAAGCTATAACAGGCCTTAGGATTCGGTGTTCTAGTAAGTTTCTTTACTGTAGTTGTTACAGACGAAAAGGTGGAAAATCAACATGCAGCTATGATATCATTCATTGAAATGGAAGCTTTCAAAAGCATACACCTGTCACCCCTGACCCGTCTCCATATTTTACCCACAAGAATTACTATTTCATGACTAACAGCTGTGGAGCAGCAGCAGGAGGAGGTAATGGAGGAGGAGGAGAAAAAAGGAGGATGAAGGGCAGGGGGGACAGCAGGAGGAGCAAGAGCAGCAGGAATGGAAGGAGCAGGGCTTTTTTTTTTTTTTTTTTTTTTTTTTGGGGGGGGGGGGGGGGGGGAGGGTTAGGGGGTAGAGAAGGAGGGGAAGAAGGGGAGGGGGGAGGAGGGTGGGGTGTGTGTATGCGTGCGTTTGTGATCACTCCAGGATCGGCCCTGCAACACAAGACATGACACAAACCATATTCACAAACATAGAAAAGCTGGACACTTCAACAACAGGCAACCATCATTGATGTCCTTTGCGTTTATAGACAGAACACTTCCTCCCTTCTTTTGGATTGCTGTGCTCAGAATTTCCTCCACTAAAACTGGAGAACCGATCCTTCAACATCCTAACTGACTCCTCAAGTCATACGTACTCAGGCTCTTGCCCACACTCAATAAGTAACATCAATGAGAAGCCCCACTAAGCTCCCTATCCATCTTATCAGAAACATCACAGGTTCTAGTGGAGCATCACGGGTATATCCTCCAAGCTTCCAATCTCCTATGGTGTCACTTGACCATCCTGCCTAAACCACTTCACTAGATGGCTCCAAAGTGGTACGCAACATTTGGTACGGTACCTCGTGCTATACCAAGCATCAAGATATGAAATGTTATGGACCGTTATCATATTACTTATATATGCATACATACATACACGCATGTGCACGCATGCGCACGCACACACACATACACATACATACACATAAACACACACACACACACATATATATATGTGTGTGTGTGTGTGTGTGTGTGTGTGTGTGTGTGTGTGTGTGTGTGTGTGTGTGTGCGCGCGCGCGCGCGCGTGTATGTGACATGTATGTATGTATGACATATGTATGTATGACATATGTATGTATGTATGTATGACATATGTATGTATGTATGACATATGTATGTATGTATGACATATGTATGTAGGTGTGTGGTCCTAAGTGTGTTCACACACATCACTACTGAAATATAGCGACGCTTACTCCTCTCTAGATTTCCAAACACCTCCTCTCACCCATTTTCGTTACATGTGCATAGTCGTTGATAGAGACTTGAGAGTGAGAAAAGATCATCTACGCATGTGTTTCAAAACAATGGTATCAATCATCGAAAGTCAAAGGAGGGAATTCTCTCTTCACAAAGTTTTCATCACTCATAATGGGAAAAAATGACCTTTGAGTGAAGGGAGAGTAGCTACTCATAATATTAATCCACTCGGGGAAACAACACAAACGAGATTCTCAAGGATAGCCCGATCGAGTACATGAGAGAATGGACAGGTGGTGATGTAGCTCTCTTATCTCAGTTGGAGGATGAGAGGGTGAGATTCCGTAGCATGGAGAAATACTTTGGACAAGTGGTAATGTAGCTCTCTTATCTCAATTGGAGGATGAGAGATTCCATAGCACGGAGAAATACTTTGGACAGCCTACAGGAAGACTATGAGCGAATCAACTTGCTCCTGTCACATAGTGGGAGAAATATGGAATTAGTGCTGCATTGAAGGTAAGTGTTTTTTTAATAAATATTCCATAATAATATCATGACTCATGACTCAAGTATCAGTGTCAAAGAATCAAATCTAATCAATTTCATTTTTGCTAATCATCTTCTAGCGGAGATGATCTTGGCCTAGAAGTGAAGCGATTAAAGCTCAATTTAGATATACAGAATCGGATAGCACATCATCGTGGGCTAGTACATTTGATGAGGATCCCATAGATGACATTGAGGAGTCATTATAGTGTTGATAGTATTCAATGATGGTGATCACTCTATGGTTTTTTGTATGACACTCATTATATGGTTTTTGTATGTTAGTGACATTCATGTAAATATATGTTACTTGAAAGTTGATAGTTGAAGTTCCTGGATGTATCATGTGCCACATGTCACAACTCATAACTATCGCATCTCATGGATGTAATGAAGAGAGTGTACAAAATTTTAGAGTAAGCATTTATGTGTTCTTGACACTAAAATGTATGCATGAGTTAAATAGGTATTGTGCATACCTTAAGTTATTATTTAAAAAAAATAATTATGAAAAAAAAAAAATTAAAAACTCTCCTCATGAATAAAAACCTCGCTTTTTATTTTGATTTTTAAAAACCTCTACAATTTAAACGATTTGAATCCCAATTCAGATCTACGATTTAAATCTCATCTTTGTACTATGAGATTCAGGATGAATAATAATTCATCATGAAGTTTGAAGTTAGTCGTGACAATGCAATGTCCACTATACATTGATGATTAATGATTGTGCACATTAACGTTAAATGATTAAATTGATTAAGTTTGTGAATGATCAATAAAATTTGAACTTTGAAATTTGAATATGTTTGTCCATTGAAATTTGAGTCATGTGTCATTGCAGTATCAAAAAATACTAATGAGCTCCACTATCCAACAAATGTGGATCTAAACCATGCTTGTTGTCATGTCTCCTTCATCAACAGAATGAAAGTATCGAGAGACAATCACAGTTTCTCATGGTCATGCCATAGCACATGCTTCACCCAAAAAGGTGCCACCAACACGTGAATGATCAGTGTATCCAATAGCACTACACTACTCCGCCTAGACCTCCATCCCTCAAGATGTCCTAGTTGAAAGTTTTAAGCCCAACAACACACGTTTTGTTTTGCATAAGCATCCGGAGTCCACTTTATCCATTGAACCTCTAGTAGTATGCATCCATAAACAAAGGACCAAACTATGGTCTGTGACTCAAACAACAAAAGTACAAAAGAATGCAACAAAATGAATAGATGCTTCAAAAAAATTTATTCAAAATGATGTGTAAATAATGCTATCAAGCATAAACAAACCATGGACATTGGATGCACTCTTCTCAAGAACCAATTGACGAACTAAATTCCTCAATCACATGACAAGTGCCCTCATGCAACTACTGAAGACTGTAATCCTTGTCACAACGTAGATTTCATCAGCGACTCAACTCAGAAAGTTCTCTATCACATGGAAGTAATTGACAAGTGTTCATGAAGAAAAAATTCTCTCTCAACAAGTCCTCTCTACATGTGATCGTGGAGAGCCAATATCCTTTATGCTGCGGATCGCACTGACAAGCACCTTCCACTACACTTGCAAGCCAGGAACATATGTAGAGGTTCCACTCATAAGTAGCTTCATGGCATGACATGAACCATCCCTCATGCCTATGATCCATTCTATAGAAATTCTCTCCAAAATTCTAGGGCCTATGGATATGGAGGTTGGTTTTACATACTGCCTAAACTATCATCCACCAATCCCAACTCGTCACTAGATCACCTACAATGATCAACAAAATAGGAATCTATATGACCACATAAGGATAGAGGTATTACACATATCGGCAAGGATCCACACATATGATTCGATAAGGAGGTCTTATATTTAAGAGGCCATAAGGTCCACTGTGGATCAATCCAACTACCTCGAGTCTCCAAAAATATCCCTCGAGAACACTCCTCATCTTAGAGATACACATCATCTATGTGATCACCAATCACACCACAAGGTAGCCAGTTGTCTCTCTCCGTCCCGTAGCAAGCCTATCATCGTGGATCCAGCTCGTATACCACTATGGGGGCACCAAGTTATCCCTGGTCTCTCTATTCACCTCTAGCCATCAAGTGCTTTCGACGAAGGCTTCAAATCTTGGTAAGCATAGCTCTCATCAAAGATCCTCTCAACTATCTAGCTCCAATCCAACCATGGCAAGCACCTCCCCACCAAAGGTCTCCTAAGATTGCCAAAGTAACACACTGAGCAATCAAATGCATGCCCAAAGTCATGTCTAGTGGTACTGCAGAGCATCCCCAAGAGGAATGCCCTCTCAAGCAATCCTCACGACACATCATCACATATCTTCATAGCTTCACAATCTCCATAAAGTGTAGATGATACCCTCCAAGCATAGATAAGCAGGCTCCAAGCTCACGTCTCCTTGATGTCCAAGAAGAAACACAAACCCTAGTTGTTGCTCATCCTTTGAAGAAGATGAAACCTTAGCTCAACTCCACAAGGCTGAAGAAGACCTCCATAGAGCCTAGCTCTTCATAGCTCTTCAAGAGATGATGATTAGAATAGCTATCAAGCATGTCTTTATATAGTGAATATACAAACTTGAAAGACTAGCCAAAAAACTCCAAAAAAAGCAGATTTTTGGGACCTTTTTTTAATTGGAATTTACTTATTTATGTTGTTTTTTATACATCCAATCAAAATATGCCTCATGTCATCATCTTTGACCTATTTTAACTTTTCACCAAAAATTAGGGTTAGGGTTTTGACCCTCTAAGTGTCTCCCAAATTCAAAGTCTTACATATCAACAAATAGCTCTTGACCTGTACTATCCAAATACATAATTAAAAAAGAAATCTACAAAATTCGACCATATTTTGACGTGATTTGACTAAGTTGACTTTGCCAAAAAATTTAATTTTCTTGCATATTTTCTTAAAAAGTTGCAACCCTCCTTGTATAAGATTGTTATTTCGAACACAGGCTCCATGCCCATAATCCTCACAATCTCATAAATATGCAACGAGAGAACACTTCCCAAACGCGACATCCTGAGGAGTCTCTCACATGTCTGTACCACATTGTCTTGTATAAAGATCGTCCCTAAAGACCCCTAGAAACTCCCACCTTAGGCCTACGTCAACCCCTCCAACATGAGCCATTGGCACATCGTATAACCCCGGTCCCCATCCACTACATGGATCAGGCATCAATCAGGCCCTTCTCTGATTCCATTACATCAGCCATAGGATTCTCAAAAGAAATGGGTGGCAATGACCCCATAAAAACACAAGAAGATTGGTATGCAAAGGATGCCTCTGTGTTCAAAGATGGGAACATGTTCTCTCCTAACATAGCCCGTGCAAATCGATAGGCAATCAGAGAGGTTGTCCCCTCCAATTCTGGCTGAATTTTGCCCCATAGCTTGCTAAAAATTGATAACCTGAGAAAAATCTTCCTTAGTGAGGGCTTAGGAGATGGGTGGCTGAATAGAAGAGGCTTGGGGGAATCTTCTTGGAAGCCTCTTGCCTCCTCTATTTTGGAGGAACCTCCTCAAATCCTTAACCTTCTTATGTCATCCACTACCCAGCTTATGTCATCAATTCCCAATGCATCCTGCTGCACTGCTGAATATAGGGGGCAGCAGGCCTCTTCACAGCAGGGGCACCTACTTCTTGGCAGCCCAAAGGTACTCTGCTGAATATAGGGGGCAATAGAACTCTTCTTCACAGCAGAGGCACCTATTTTTTGGCAGCCCAAAGGTACTCTTGGCTTGTGTCATGAGGAGTTGCATCCATGCATGCATGATGGGGAAAGGAGAGCTGCACAGAGAGGGGGAATTGGCAAGGAATAGGCTAGAAACCCATGGCAACTCCCACAATTTTTTAGGGCTGTAGGCTGAAAGTTGACGAGGATGACTCCAAAGTCCACTATTGAATGTATACCTTCATAAGTTCAAAGTTATCCAAACTTACGAACCGAAGATAGAGAACACAAACACATACACATTAGAAAAAAACAACTAACAAAAGCAAGAGACTACCAAAAAAAAAAAGACCACTATAAGACATGAAAAATACAAACAAGAAAGAAAACCAATACAAAAAGAGCCACACTAAAATAATAATCAATATTTAAGTGTTATATATATATATATATATATATATATATATATATATATATATATATATATATATATATATATATATATATATATATATATATATATATATATATATATATATATATATATATATATATATATATATATATATATATATATATATATATATATATATATATATTAAAAAATTAAAAAAATAAATTAATTTAAAAATAATAATAATCATAATAATAAATAAATAAATAATAAAAATAAAATAAAATTAGAAATTAATAATCATACTAATAAATAAATAAAATTAATAATTATAATAAAATTAAAGGTTCAAGTGTTGGAAAGATCCTTCGCAATTTTATTGGGCCTATTTCACTTTCAACATTTGGTATCAAAGCCTTGTGCACATACATAACTTGTTCCCAAGATGAGTGATTATAGAGATAGATTGGAACAAGAAGACAAGCTTGATGGAATGTCTAACTATCCAATGTGGAGTTTCATAATGATGAATTTATTAGTATCCAAAGACTTATGGAATATTATCAATGGCAAGTATCTAATGCCAAAACAAGCTACAGAGGATGTTTTATCTTCTTCAAAGCAACCAACTACTCCAAAATCAATTCAAAGGGCAGCTGAAGACGAAGGAGAGGAAGAGGTCCTCTCATCATTCAAAGTTAGAGATACTATCACGTTACTTCCTAGACACGCGAAGTCCAAATGAGATTCTTGAGATTCTCGAGCACCCTCACTTATTGCTATGGGTGTGAAGCATCATATATTCCTCAAATCAAGTCATGCAAAACATCTCCTCACTCTTGGTTGGAGTTGGAAAATCTCTATCAAAGCATAAATCCTTCTAGGAAGGCTCATCCAAGGAGGCAGTTAGCCAGCACATGCACGAAAGTTGGTAAGTTGAATTCATCTCAAAGTCTTACACCTAATGAGAAGCATTTCCATTACAAGCTGAAAACAAAAGTGATATGTTTGTTTTGCCAAAAATCAGCCATGCTAATCTTGTTAGGTCTTCTACACCAAAGAAGAATATGAAGTTATGGCATGCAAGATTTGGTCACATAAGTTATACAGCTCTCAAATCTGAGAAAGACAAAGTTATGGTTGAGAATTTGCAAACTTTTGATTTACCAGACAATGCAGAATCATGTGAAAGATATCTTGAAGGAAAATTACATAAGCTACCTTTCAAGAAGCATGGATTTGTTTTAGCCAAAAGGAAGTTGTTGATCATTCATTCAGATGTGAATAGATCCATGATAGCATATTCTATTTATCGACATAGGCACTTTGTCACTTCTATTGATAATTATTCTAGATATTCTTGAGTATTTGGATTAAAAACCAAGTCAAAAGTTTTTGCTACCTTCAAGAAGCTTGTTTTTATGGTTGAAAATGTAAATCAGTCCAAGATTCAGATTTTCAAAAGTGATAGAGGAGAAGAATACATGTCAAATGATTGCAAGTCATTTTTAGAAGACAAAGGTATTTATCATCAACTCAATATTGCTTACACTCCAAAACAAAATGGTTTTGCAGCGAGAAAGAATAGGACAGTTGTGGAAATAGCACGTAGTATGATGACTTCAAAAAAGTTTTCATCAAAGTTTTGGTATGATGTTATTCACACATCTAATCACATTCTTAACATGTCTTGCACAAAAGCTTTGAAGATGATTACACCTTATGAAGCATATTATGATAAGAAACCTAATGTGAACTATTTCTAAGTTTTTGGTTCTCTCTATTATGTTCACATTGAAAAGAAAGATCGTGGTAAACTTGATGAGAAAGTTACCAAAGCTATTTCCATTGGTTATGGTATAATCATTAATGTATTGAAAGCAAAAGCTATGGATTATATATTCCAAAAATAGGTAAACCTTACTCTCACGCAATGCATATTTAGCTGAAAATCAGATTTATGACAAAGATGTAGAAATTCCTTATTTTATAAAGGCAAATAATTATGCATTTTTTTAAAAGAATTTGGATTCTTATATTCATCCATGCAAGGGAGTGATAACCTTCTAAAACTACTGCACAGGTTCATAAAGATAAAGGTAAAGAAAAAGTTGTAACTCCTACACAAGCTAAATTTTACATGCCATCACCACAACCTTCACCCTCTCCCGTTCCTACTCAACCTATAGAAGAGGAACTACTACATGAAATTGCAAAAACTTCAAGAACTCCATAGGAAAAATAGATGGCACCAATTTTTAAGAAACTTCCAAAGTGGTCCTTGCAAACCATGCAATGAAGTGGCATTGAATCATTCAAAGGAAGGACAAGAAGTCAAAAAGATCAAGTGGATTAAGTAAACTATGCAAAAACATTTAAATTCATGACATTCTTTAATTCAATTGAGAATGAACCAACTACTGTTAAAAATGCATTACATCATTTTGTATGGAAGAAAGCAATGCAAGAGGAGATTGATTCTATTCATAAGAATCAAACATGGAAGCTTTGTGAGTTACCAAAGGGTAAGAAAGCTATTGGTATAAAGTGGATCTTCAAGATCAAAAGAAAAGCTGATGGTACAATTGACAGGTATGAAGCAAGGTTAGTTGTCAAAGATTATACACAAAAGAAAGATATTGACTATGAATCTATGCTAAAACATGTGCTCATACTTTTAGAATGATCGTAGTCAAGTTTATTCTTTCTTTTATTGCATTCTTTAGTTGGAAAGTATACAAGTTAGATATAATAATTGCTTTTGTTAACGATGATCTTCATAAAGACATTTATAATCAACAACAAAGGAGTTTTGAAGAACAAACTAAAGAACATTTACTTATTAAAGCTCTCTATGATTTGAAGCAAACACCAAGGGCTTGGTATCAAAAGATTCATTTATATCTTTTATCCATTGGTTCTAAAAACTCAAAAAATTGTTCCTACACTCTATGTTAAGTGAGAGATGAATGTTTTGATTAGAGTCATCATTTATGTTGATGATATAATCATGACATGTCCCAAAGATTCAGATTTTCAGTTCTTTAAGTCGGAGCTTAAGAAAGATTTCCATATTAATGATCTTGGATTTTGCATCATTATCTTGGCATTGAATTCATATTCAGGAATGATTATATCTATTTGCCACATCAAAAGTACATTGAGAAACCTTTGCAAAAATTGAAATGTTAATTTATAAACCTATGCAAACACCTATAGATGTTAATTTGTCATTGCAAGCAAAAGCAGAATCATAAAATTTAGATGTTACTCTTTATAGTCATCCAGTTGCATGCTTAATTTATCTTATCTATGTAATACACGTCCTCACACTCAGTTTACAATTTCTCAAGTACTAATGTTCATCTAGAAACCTCTAAACATTAATTGGAAAGCAATTAAGAGAATTTTCATATATTTGAAAGGAACTATGAATCATGCTATGGTTTTTCCAAAGTCTCCACATTCTATACTTCAAGAATTTGCAAACCTTGATTAGGCAAGCGACAGAGACAAAAGGAGATCTACTAGTGGCTATTGTCTCTATATTGGCCAAAGCCTTATTTCTTTGCATTCTAAGAAACAACCAACACTAGCTATATCTTCAAGTGAAGCAAAATATAGGTCTTCCTTTACAATATTGCTTGGATTAGAATTTGACCTCATGGTTGAAAAATTTTAAATGACGATTATGATGAACTCCCAACCAGAGCACTTTACTCAGAAAGATAAGAGGTAGAGAGATTTGTTGACTCATCCCCTTACTTATCACAAATATTGAGGACTATAGAATCATAGATTTCAAGAGAATGGAGAGATATCTTCTTGAGATTCAAAGAGAGAGAGAGAGAGAGCATATATGTGGCACCCACTCATCAAGAAGTGGCTTAAGATAGGCCTTTATATCATGATTATAGTTTGTATCATGATTATAGTTTGTATCATGATTATAGTTTGTATCATGATTATAGTTTGTATCATGATTATAGTTTGTATCATGATTATAGTTTGTATCAGGAAGTGGTTCGAGATTGGCCTTTATATCATGATTATAGTTTGTATCACAGTAATCTCACACCTCCAATCTTACCACATCTTTTGATGTATAAGTTCTAGTATATATATGACACATTCACCTTGCTTTCATTTTCGTTTGCAAATAGGTAGGTATATACCATCACGATTGCACATTTTCTTCTAATAAACAAATCTGGCCTAATAAACACTAACATAAATTTCCTTCCTTCTCTATCCCAAACCATTATACAAGAGAAAGAGTGAGAAGGGATTTGAAGAAACAAGAAAAAAGGGGAAGGGAGTTGGGGGAATAGATCCTCCAGCATACGAAACCATTATATAGATAGACACTAGATCATTGTGCATAAATATGGGTAGGAGGGTGGGACATGGATTCCTGTATACAATGCACATAAGACGATTATAATATTCCATTAGTGTACAAAGCTTAAAGTGGCAAATATCGATGGATATGCATAGAGAGCTTAATAAGGGCATTGAACCAAGATACTTTGATTGGTCATATCTTCACTTTGAGGTGTTCAATCAATCGATCTCAAAGCCATGGCCAAGGCTTAAAGACTTCATTGCTACCTAGGGGATTTTCACAGAGCTTTTGACACACACACACCCCCTCCCCCCAAAGAAAGGCTATTTAATTAAATTTAAAGTCCAAGTATCGCAAATGGTAAGGGTATCTAGTTTTTTTATGAGTATGTATCAAGGTATATGGGATAACAAGGAGATGTATCCAATGGATGTGTCCAATGGCTTCTCCTAGTACCATTAGTGTGAGGCAAGGTTGCCCTTACCCCAACTTGATTCAATATGTACAAAGATGAGATGGTGCACCTTGTCATATGATAGGAACAAGCTAGTATAAACCTCTTGGGGCTCATATTCCTATTATGATATATGGTGATAATGTTGTTTTATTCTCATAACCTAAGGCCAACTTGGATCACATTTCATTGCATTGTATCACTTTTGCACATGAAGGGATCTTTTGATAAAAGACCTTGGGAAGACATTTTATGTGTATCGAATATTAATTTTATTGAGCAACTAGGGTACATCAATGTATATTTACAACATGCAAAGTGGCCATTCTACAACCCTTGAATTTCTACACATTAGAGAGAGGAAGGAGCATGCAAGTGCCTACATCAAGAGGATATGCGAACTATCTTATTAAAGGAATAAAAATGAAGAGCATTTCAATGTAAAAGTCCAACATATTCAAAGAACAAAATTCCAAGAAAGACACTCTATACATATTCCCTTCCTTGCAAAGCTATTGATGACATCCATGAACCCACTACACAAGACTAAGGACTCAATCCACTCAATAGCTACTTCATTGAGCTTCATAGAAAAACAATGACATGGTCATAAAAGAGACAATCACAAAGGAGCACAACAATTCATGCCCATCCTCTTCTTTCAAACTCGAAGAAGAGACAATGATGGATTCATTTAGAGAGCCACAACTCGCTCTGGAGGAGGCATAGAGACAAAGCTCATGACAATGACCTTGTGTGTCCCATTTCAAAGGTTCTAGATGCCAAGGAGGAGATATACAAAGCAATACATCACATTATATGCAGCTTATAAAGACCAAAGATAGCATATCTAATTTACGGAAGCTTAATGGAGATCCCTTTCATCCATTTTTACTAGTATGATTGTTGAGTGTGAGGTTGGCTTGTATTCCTCATGAAGCATATAGTCGATCACTCTTCTATCCTCGGGCTACATAACCTTATGGATCATTATCATTTCACATTTCACAAGTCACAATAACACGCATTTGACTTTCACTTTCAACTTCTAGTGACGATGGGGCGCACATCCTCATAGTCGTATGTATTGTCTCATGGACCAATTTTTTCTTTGCAAACATATAACTCTACTTTTTTCCTTTCTATCTCTTTCTCTACAAACATTGATGGAAATCGACATTTCTGGAAGACCAACAAACATATGCATATGTATGAGAGCTTAAGATCTCTTCTTGTGGAGCTCTTCTTTCTCACCTTTCCCTAGATAAGATGTGTCAAGTTTGAGGTAGGTGATGATAACGCTTGTGATTGCTCATCTCAATCTCATGGTGATCTACCTACTCATATTTACATGGACATTTGTCTTGAAGTAGGGAAACCTTTCGAATGATAGTAATGGTGCGAATTCTTACTAAGAAGAAACAAAGAGCTAATTAGTTAAAACGGGCGAATGCACATAAACATATGCATATAGCTGAGCACCATGATACCACATTTAAGTAGGGAAACTAGCATGGGGTAACAATAGTAATATTTACACAAGAATACATAAATACATCCAAATGGGCTCAAAGTCCGTCACATAATGTGTGATAAAAAGTTCGAGCTACAACACAAGTTCTAGCTTTATTGCATGAAAAGGTATAACACAATTATGACGCATGACTCTTCGTTTGTAACCTTTGAACTCTCTCCTCTTTGGATCAATAACATTACAGCCATCTCTGACTGGTCTAGCTCATTTCAGCTGCGAACCATTTAGATAGGCTTCCTTTTCCATAGTAATGAAAATGTGACCATGAACCAATAAACTCTCACTTCAAACATGTAACCTACTTGGAGGTTTCAAAAATGTCTGAAACACCCGAATCAAAATAGCTGAGAACAAAAGGTGCTCTCAAAAAGACTTAAAACCTTTTCCAGAGTGAAAAACAACTCTCTCTCTCTCTCTCTCTCTCTCTCTCTCTCTCTCTCTCTCTCTCTCTCTCTCTCTCTCTCTCTCTCTCTCTCTCTCTCTCTCTCTCTCTCTCTCTCTCTCTCTCTCTCTCTCTCTACCTTGTCTGTGAAGGTGGCGTCGTTGAGCAATAAGCTGTGAGAAGCAGAAACGGTACAATACGGGAGATATTGACCAGCAATAATGGACACAATCAGCATGATAATTAACCGGGCAGCCATAGGGATCGCCTTGCAAGCTAAAGTCGCATCACAGATCAGTCTAGCAAGAAAAAAGATCGCTAATTTATGACTTACACTAAAAGAAAAGGTGAAGATGACAAATATTTTCCTTCAAATCGTAATGTCAACGCTATGGATAATTCACTATTAGAATAAGTTCAAACATTAACAAGTTGGTAATAGATTTTTTCTTAGAAAGTCGGATTTTACCACTTACTTTCTTTGCAGGCTGAAAATTATTGAAAGAACAAACACTCAAACCCTAGAGATCCTCTTTATCCTCCACATTCAAGGGTTAAGATTTAGCTAGTCCATGAGTCTTGAAACTTGGACCTTCAATATATAGGATCAAGGTGTTACTACTACACTACGTGTTTTCTTTTTTAAGAGGAAGTTCGGCCGAAGCCTACTCTCCCTTGTTTGAATTAATGGAAAGTACAAGTGTCAAAGTGAAGGGGACATAGTACCCATGGGACCCCCCTTATCCCTCAAAGCAAGGAGGATGTGATAGATAAGCTCGAAAGTAGTACAACAAGAAGAAGCCCAAAGCCTTTACAACTTATGTAAATCTTGGCTCTGGCCCATAAACTATCCAGGTGAAGACAAGGGAGATTGAACCCTTGTTGATATATTTCGATAGTGATGTATGTGAACACACCAGGACCGCCAGGGCACTTTTTTCCCTCTTTAGGAGGTTTTTTCCCCTGGCTTGTATATACGCCTATAACCCTGATAGGTTTTACTTATCTTTGTACATTAACTTGCTAATACATTCATTACTTTGTGTTGTGCTCCAAGCTTCTTCTTCTTCCTTGTGTTGTTCACATACTTTCATAGACATCAAACTCCAACAATTGGTATCAGAGCAGGTCACGGCATCCTCGACACCCTTCTGGTCATAGTCTCAAAATTGCATGAAAATTGGTGAGCATACTCAGGACGATTAGGACTTCAAAACAGCTTCACTGTGTGGTGTCGAAATCACGATATGAGCTCGTTTCGGCCTTCGAATGCAATATAGTAGCACTTGTGCATACAATTTCTTCCCTTTATGCCAAACATATATACAAGTTTCGGTTTGCCCATTACAAGCGCCTCAAATTCTGCTACAAAATCTAGTAGAGCTCGATAGGGTTGTTCTATTCAACTTTTCGAGTGACTATCATTTTTTTGCATCAAGGTATTTTAGTCAGTGGCCATGGCTGAAAGCAATGATGTATTCCATATGTTGGCTATTGAAGATAGATTGGATGATAATAATTATCCAGTATGGGCATATATGATGCGTCATGTATTGGTTGCAAAAGGATTGTGGAAATATTGTGCAAGGTGTTGAAAAACGTCCTATTACACCTACAAATATAGTTATCGAAGGTGATGCAAATGGTGTTGAAGATGATGCTCTTCAAATTCTTGTTCGTATTGAAGGTCCAATTGCACCTATTGTAGAGAAACTTCATTGTGATGGCAGAGATGCTTAGGCACATGCATTGATAGCTTTGTCTGTCAAATGTTCCATTATCCTTCATATTCGCTCTTGCAAAATAGCTAAGGATGCTTGGGATACACTTAACACTTTATACTAGGCAAGAAATGAGGCTCGTGTTGCTTACCTCCAAAAATAATTGGAGAGTGAGCACATGAATGAAGGACATTCAATGGACAATTTTCTGACAAAGATCAAAGATTTAAAGGAGCAATTGAATTCTACTAATGAAGTCTTGCCAGACAGTTCACTTGTGCAGACTATTCTGAATGGTCTTCTCGATTCATATCAGAGTCTTTCTTCTACTCTTCGGTTGAGATGAAAGGCAATCCAAATACCTTAACATTTGAGGAGTTAGTCTCTTGTTTATTGTAGGAAGATCAGTCCAAGCAGAACAGGTCTATTATGTGTGTTGTAGATCAAGCGTTCCTAGCTAGTCAGAAGGGCAAAGGTAAATGGGGCTCATCTACTAGTAAGCAAAAATCTATTAATTCTACATAGTTTAAAAAGAAAGACAAAGATGAGAAGAAATCAGAAAAGCAAAAATTATTTTGCAAACACTGTAAAGGAAATGATCATGTCATAAAGTGTTGTCCAAAAGTGGATGCTAAAGAGGCAAAGAAAAAAGAGGCTCCAATGGTCTGCTAATCTTGTGCAGAATGAAGAACATGCATTTACTATTGTTTGCAGTCTTGACCCATCTTCTCATGAGCATTGTATGTATACAGTAGACTCAGATGTTTGGTACTTTGATTGTGGGGCAACAAAACATATTACCTTGTAGCACAATTTCTTCAGTTCACTTGAGCTTGTCCCTACAGGGAATACTATCACATGTGCCAACAACTCCTCTTATCATGTAATGGAAGTTGGTAAGATCATTCTGACTATTGTTGATGGTAGTTCTTTTACATCATCAAATGCTTTGTTTATACTAGGGATCAAGAAAAATATAAAAGAAAAAGGCCATAAGCTAGAATTCTCTAGCAAAGTTACTCCTACAATTAGAAGATTCCATCATCAAGAACTAGGCTAGGTAAACAATAGCTTTATTCCTAAATTTATATTTCTTCGATTGGGTGTGATTAGAATAAAAGCGGTAAATTTATATTTCTTCGATTGGGTGTGATTAGAATAAAAGCGATATGTAGTCAAATCAAGAGGATAGGAATTTGAATTTAAACATACCAATTCATCAATACATGAAAAAGATGATTGAATTTCAATGATGCCCATTTGACACAAGCGTTGCAATACATGAATGAAACAAATATGTTTGGTAAAATGATCTTCATCATTTATGAGTGTCACTCCATCAAAAACAATGCCTAGGGCAACAAGATCAACATCAAGTAAATGGATCGGCAAATATGAAGGTATGAAAAGTTTGAATTCCAAATAAATGAATAGAAGCGCAACAAGGGCAAACTCAGCTGTGGGGACCTACAATGCTACTACAAACCCTCAATAAAATGTTCTTGCAATCCATGATCTTAAAAGCAACAAAGACGTTCTTCTATAAGTAATGAAAAATGAGGAGCTCCCCTAAGCAAATCCAATGGAGAGGAGAACATTCATGATGGATATAGAGGCCAAAAGCTCATTTTCCTTCACCAACACTAATCATCATGCAAACAATCAAATTACTAATTTCTTGTAAAAATTGTGACAATACTAAAAATGTCATCTATACAAATGAATTCATCCAAGAGAAAGAGGTTTTGAAAACTTATAACTAAGAAAAGGCCTTATAATCTTTGAATATAATAAAGAAGTTAATGAAAATTATATGCATTCAAAAGAGTCTTAAGATAAGATTATGAGACTATGGGGTATATAGATGTATGACCTAAGAGTGATTAAGCTCATTATAGGATGTTATTTGAGCAAAGTGGTGAAGCATGTCTTCCTTAATAATTAAGGAAACCAATTCAAAGTGTAACATAAAATTCATAACATGTCTCCCAAACACTCACTCATAAGCTCTCCAATTCTTCAAAAATGTTTTTTGTGATAAACCTTACTTGAAGTGTGCCTTAAATGCATCCTTTATTAGGTTCTAGATAGCAAAATGGTTGTTAGAGAATTGACTACACCATTCATCAACCAAGCCTTCCGTGTTGTGGAGAAGAGTAGCAAGAAAGCATCTTCCCTCCCCAACAGTCCCCCTTGTTTTTCATAAGGCTAAAAACCTCCTAACATGCTCGTAAGGATCTTCATGCGTTAATCTTTTAAAGGATGGGAATTTTATGTTTAGTCGGGATAGTAAGGTTGCTTATTGTACTTGGGCTTCCATGCTCCCTATTCATGATGCAGATGAAGGAGGACTAATTTACCTATGAGTAACTTTCCTTCTTGTGGTTTTGAAAGAGATTCCCAAAAGTTTGTGACTAGGTTGCACTCACGAGTTACGGATCCTCTTTCATGGGCTTAAGATGGCTTCCAAGGAGAAAGAAAAGTTAGATCTTATATATGCAGTGTTGAAACCTTCTACACTTTCTTCTTCTTCACTTGAGGATTGTGATTGACATGTTGCACCGAAAGTCTTTGTGCCTTGATTAAAATAGAAGATTAAAATACCTTTTGCTGCTAGAATAAGAAAAGTTAGTCATTGTGTGTAACCCTTTAGGACAAAAAGTACACACAATTACAATAAAGTACTCCAAGTACTTGTGCAGTCAACCTCTATGTCTCTTCTTCACCTTAGCCCAGTGGCTTACTCCTGTGGACCCTAGCACTCGAGCCTCCAATAAGGTTGAAATCATGATCACTTCTATTTCCGACCTACACACCTCCTTGATTGTACTACGGTCACACCTTGGTTGTCTTCTACCTAGAACAAACATGATTTGCACACTCAAAAGAGCATATGATACTCTCCCTTTACTAGTCCTTAGTTCTCAAGCTCTGTGTTGTTTGTTGGACAATCTCTGCACACTATGTACCCTTTATCTCTCTACCCACTTTGCACTCTCTTTCTCTCTACGTCTAAGTGTGTGTATGTATATGTGTCTAGATATCCTCTTTTTGCTTAATGTATGCTTTTCATATACTCCTTTTGCTTTCCAACTCATTTGGTGTATGCCACTTTACTTGACTTCACTTGCATTCACACGTGTATCTTAGTGGATCTTAGTGTATATGAGCTTTGGTTGTGTAACCCACTTGCCTGCCCCTTGGTACACACATTTCCTAAGGCCTTTCTACTTTGTATGATGTATTTTTCTTGCTTTGCTCTAAAATCATTCACCAAGATTGGTGTCACTCTAGACAAGGATGCGTACCACATCAAGAAGCTCTACTTCCTTAATTTTCAATCCATGGAGATGTGAAGATGGTATGATGATCATGAATGAGTGATGTGCGCATAGGTGATGGTGAGAAGCACTAGGAATGCACACACACACAAGGTAGAGATGAGAAGGAGCCCAATGGAAAGGAATGAATTCTCTATTATCAATGCTCTTACACAATACAAGATTTTTCTCCTCAAAAGTCCAACCTACAAAAGTATAACCTCAAAAATAATCTCTCTATCTCTTTTTATAGTTTTCTAATAGCTTTGGTCGGTTTTAGAGAGTGTCTGACATAGTTACAAATTAGGTTCTAAGGCTAATTTGAAGTACCTAATGGACTCCAAAAATTATTAAAATTGGTGAGTAGGCTCTACCTAAGCTCCTCAAGCTTGAGGACTCCTCAACTTATGCAAAATGGAGCACTTAATTACAAAACTGGTTGTCTGTAATACATGGGTAGTCATGAAAATCATTGTTTGTGTCTTTGCTTGAATCATTGACATTTGATATTTGTTCAATTCAAAAAAAATGGTTCAATATAAATTATCCTCACACACACTTTGCTCTACCTGCTTCCTCTTCATATATGCCTGCCATCTCTAGTCTGAACTTGGCCTTGCATACCTTGCACACTACCAACACTCCCCTCCCTCTCGTGTCTATCATCCTTGATAGAATCTTGTTGTAGGGAGTGGTCAATGTAGTTATGTAGGAGCTCTAGGGACTGTTCGTTGACCTAGATGCCTTTAGCAAGATCAGCCTCCAATTGGGGCTATTCAATAGCTACAGGTACATCCTACTATTCAATAGATACAGTGAACTTAATACTGCATTTGTTCACATGTGAAGAGTTATAATAAATATGTGGATCTAGAAATAAGCACTTTTGAGTGCTATTCCTAGAAACTTGTAGTGAAAATCTCTTCAAATGTCTATTTATAGTAGGCTAGGAGGTACTTGACATGAAAATGCTAGGCATAATAGATTTTCATGGATGCCATCGTATTCATGTCATGAACTAAATCCATATTTCCATGCTCAAAACTTGGCATTGAGATGTGCGGTGCTTTGACCTTCCTGAATACCTTGAAAGTACTTTGCATAAGGTAAAAAATCTTGATTTGCATGCATGCCACAACATCAGCCATTTGTTGTAGCCTTGGGAGCGACTAATGAATCATGGACATCATATAAGCGATAGTTGTAGGGACCTATGGTGGTGTGAGGTAAGGATAGTTGAGCTAGTCTTGTCATTTTGTACTTTAATTTTGAAGGCCTACCACGTGCATCATCTAGGAATTGGACCATAGCAGAGATTGTACAATACATGTAGTAGTGCCTTCTTCCATGTTTGCATCATTCTTGGGTATTCTTATAAGAGGTTCACCTACCAATTGGGTTGGAAAATTGTTCCATGGTGTGCCTTGAGAGGTAAATTTTTTGAATGGAATTGTGTTGCATGAGTGGGAAAACTCTCTCTGATTTGCTTGATCTCAACATTGTATTTGGTTAGAATCATGAAATAGGGCATATATTGTATATCATTGGTTGAAGTGTACCTTCATGGTGCTAGATCTTGAAAGTAAGCCAATTTTAGTATTGATTCCTTAAAGACCTCCATATCTTGGAGTTTTGCTTTGACATGAGCTAAATGAGTCCTTCTTAGTTCCTCTACTGGCTTCATCCATGTAGATCTTGGGAGTTTGAAGGTGGTTTAGCTTTCCTTGGTAAATTTTCCATCTATTGTTGTCTATGATTCATATTCCTCCTTGTACGATTGTTTGATTGGTATTTATACAAGATCCTCAGGGTCAGGTTTCATTGCCTACAATAGTGTTGCCCTAGTGCACCTACATGTGCTAATTGTAACCACTTATCATGCTCTTCTTTGTCCACACAATAAGTTAAGATTCCTTGATCATCTTTCTTACATATGCTTTCAACGACTATATGATACTTCTTAGACTTGATTAATTTGTTCTTTTATGTTCTTACTACAAGGTTCTTGGGTTCATACATCAAGATTGGTGCTAGTTGCTTTACTCCATTTCGAACTACTTCAAGATTGAACAAATATGCACTAGGAAGATCATCTGACACCCCTTGTGGGGATTCCCTTAAAGTGAGTCATGAAAAGTGATCCGCTCTAAGGTGGGTCTTACCTTTCTTGAACACAACTTCAAAATCATATTTATTAGTAAGAGAAACTATCTTACTAATCTACTAGTATTGCAAGGTTTGTTCACCAAGTATAATAAGGCTCAATGGTCTGTAAAAGAATTGAACTTATTTGCAAGAAAATAATATTGAAACTTTTTCATCGCATAGACCATGCCTAATCCTTCTCGTTCATTTTTTGTGTAATTTCCTTTTTGCTATGTTCAACTCTTTATTTGCATGTGCTATGGGTGAATCGACATTCCCTTCTCCAATTGGTTGTGCTAGCATGCATCCAATAGCAAAAATGGAGGCATCCACATGGACAGGGAATGGCTTGCTCCAATCTAGCATTGTCAAAATTGGGGTTGAGCAAAACATTGTTTTAGCTTTACAAATGATTTCTCACATTCATGATTCCACTCAAAATTTGTCAAAAGTTTGTACAACGACTTAACTATGATTGTGTATATGTGGATAAATTATCGCTATTATCCTCAATGACCCATAGATTCTTGTAATTCCTTAACCATCCTAAGTCTCAATAATTCTACTATTGCTCTTACCTTATATTCATCTATTAATATTCGATGACCTAAGGTCTTGCCTATCTGACCATGAACACACACTTCTCCAGATTTAGACACACCTGATATTCTCTACATTTGTCAAATATTTTCTTGAGTTCTAGGATATGCATTTGTCTTATGTGGGAATGTGCATGCAGATCATCCACATAGACTTTTAAGTTCTTATGGAAGAACTCTTTGAGAACATGACACATGAGCCTTTGGAATGTATCAGGTGCATTTGTGAGCCCAAATGGCATTAAACAAAATGAAAAGATTCTCCATTTGGTGGCAAAAGTTGTCTTATGTTGAGCTTTAGGGGCAATGGATACTTGATTGTAACCTGAAAATCCATCAAGGAAGCTATAAACTTCCTTGTCTACTACTTGTTCCAATAGGTGTTCTATCATAGGAATCAGATAACTATCTTGTATCGTGGCACCGTCAACTTTCTTCAAGTTAATACACACATGGAATTTGCCATTTTTCTTGGGCACTACCACAATGGGGGATACCCATTCAATATGCTTAATCTCATGGATGAATCTTGCTGCTATCAACCTATCAATTTCCTCTTTTATCTTTGTTGCATTCATGTCGTTATAGGCGTATGGCTTTTGTTTTGTAGGCTTGGCTTCTAAAGTCATTGGGATCCCATGTGAGCATATATCTAGATCCACTCCTTTCAAATCCTTATACATCCAAGCAAACACGTCTCGGTATTCTCTCAAGAGATCAATTAATTCTTACTCTTCTTCAACAATTAGGTCATTTCCTATGTATGTACTTCATTCTTGTCCATCCTCAATTGTTACTACTACTTTCTTTGTTTGTTCTTTGCTATCATAAGCTTCTCCCATGAGAGCTTCTTTTTGTGAAATTCTTACCATGATCTTTTGATCTTCTATCTCATATTTCTTGAAGTCTTCTAACACTTCAAACAGAGATTCTTCTTCTTCTTCTTCTTCTTCTTCTTGTGTCGTTTGATTATTTTTGCATTTCTTTTTCATGGGTGGCTACTTGCATGGCTAACAACACATTGTTCTTGCACTCACTCCGTTCATGCATCTTAGCATCTATGAAGTACATATACTCTTCCTCAGATTCACAAGATGGATTCATCAAGATGGACTCTAGGTCCTTATCATTCTCTTCTTCACATGTGTCTAAACTAGGTTCACATTCTTCAATCATGGGTTTGCACATGAATATTGAGATGTCATAGCCATCCTCATCACAATGGGGAGTCCATTGTTCTTAATTCACAACTATGTCCATCATTGCTAAAATTTCAGCCCAACCATGGTGTTCAAGTTCTTTGTATGGGAAGATCTTAGGTGCATAAGTTGGGTCTTGAAGTGATCTACTATTTTCCGATGCTCCTATGCCTCTCACCTCTAATCTTTTCTCCTCCTCTTTTGTAAGTTTACACATCCACAAGTGGATGTCCTCATGCATCCATGAAGGATTTGAACCCATAAAGTGCATTGACTCTGTATCATCTTGTCTTTTTATGGATGGGGTTCATTGCATGGGTGGTATGTCTTGATGCTTGTAATCATTAAGATTCACCTAGGTAGTTACCACTAAATTCTATAAGTACAAAGACTTGGTTCCCCAATCTCACACTTTGCAATTGTCTCATAATGGGTCTACCCAAGATCATTTTGTAAACATGATTCTTTCCAAACTCACATATGAAAAAAGTATGTTCAAACTCTATGCCACAAGTAGTGAGATGATCCCTTCTAACAATCCTAACGGCTTTTCTATGTTTCTGTCTGCCATCTATAGCTTCATTCATGTAGGTCTCAAACTAGGTATGAATGGCTCTTCATTTCCTATCATTATCATGGGACCTCTCATATGAATAGACTTTGATTCTCATGGACTTGTGAAATGTGGAAATTCTTATAAGGAATTGGATTCAAAGTCTAGTCTTTCACTTGAGTGAATGTATTCCTACTCTCTGTATATAGAGGGAATGTCTTAAGGAAAGTTCGTCTATTTCCTGAATGGGTGGGAGAGTCATTTGTTCCGTACCCCACTTCTCTTCTTGAACCTCTCTCAAGAATTCATGTGAGTATTTGTTGATGGAAGGAGGAAGTCTATGCTTTGTTGAGTTAGGAACATAGGACTATACTGGCAAGAATTCTCCTTGTTCACTTTTAATTGACTATGCCTTTTGAGGCACCAAGTTCCTGGGTTTGGATGCCATTTTCTCTAATTGTTCTAGTAGTCCTTGAAAGTGCAACTTTGGTTTGACTAGATTACTCTCGTTTAAGAGTTGACTAGCCTCGAACATAACGTGATTTTGTTCAACCATCTTGATGCAAAATTTAAGGTAGCTCTTGTCTAGCTCTATTGCACTTGGTCCTTCTCTCAATCATGTGTGGTAAACCTTGAACATCATGTCTAACTCTTTTGGGATAGGATCTACTAATACTGATCCTGACTTAGGGATGTGTGGAGTCTCTAAAGGGACCTGGGGTTTCAATTCCAAAATCTTTGCCTTGGTCTCTTCCAGGCTTCCTTCTAATTTTGCTAGCTTCTTTGACCTTTTTCTCTTCATTTTTTGTCTAGAGTCCTTCCATGAATTGCGTTTTCTTTTACTCGATTTGTCCAGTTCACTAGATTCTAGTTCTTTCTCTGAGTTTCCTTGCTATGTCTACTATATGTGATCTAGTGACTGCTTGGATGGGAACTAAGGTGGATGGAGTTCCACTTGAGCTTTGCACTATGCTTATCACATTGATAGGAGTAATCTTCTAGGTAATAGCGAGATTCTTGGGGCACTTGCATATGATGTGTTCTTTACCACAGTTCGAACAATATCCTTGAATGGTAAGGTGGTGTGGTTGACTCACTGGTCCGAGATGTGGGAATTCACATATGAATTGTGATCTCCCTAGCATCTATAGCAAGGTCCTCTAGGGGACCATGGTTTCATATGTATCAAGTAGGGTCTAAGGTTAGGATTTGTGTACATGAAATTTGCATAATCTGGTTTCCAACTATAATCTTGCGATGGGGTCTCATATTGATATGTCTGTATGTTTTGGAGATTCCATGTAGTGAGTGGGGATATTTTCTTCATGAGATGAGTCAAAACTATTGGCATTGGGGTCATTCTCTATGGTGAAGGGAGATACTTGTCTAAGGCCTTATCTAGATTGTCTTCTACTATTGCATACTTCTACTATTCGCAAGGGGTGGTTGTTGTTATCCTAATGTTGGCTATGATCTAGGTTGTGCTTAGTAATATGGCTAGTAATTTTGTTGTGCCCTATAGTAGAGTTGTTTTTGGTACTGATTTTGATACCTATATGGCCATTGGTATGATTATTGGCAGTTTTTTCTTTATTGGTTGCATATTGTAAGGGTATTGTGCCATATGGTTCGTGTATTTCCTTTCTATCATGTAGTAACATGAGCGTGGATCTAAGGCATTCTAGTTCTGGGGAGTGGACAAGCATTAGCCACATGATACTTCCACATGTGTAGCAATGTTTGATGGATGTGACCTTGGATTCTGCCTATTCTGTAAGTTTCCTCCTACCTTCTGTGCAACCAACTCGGCTAATTCCTCCATTGAAGATGTAGGTTTAGATGTGACACTAGTCGAGAATTTTGATCCTTTATAGAGCTTGGACAACTCTAGATCTTTGCCTAAGTTTTTCTCTATGTGTATACACACTCGCACATTGTCTATGGTGTTTGGCTCTTTCAAGTACACATAAGATGATAATTTTCCACTCAAGTGACCATCTAAAAATAGCAAGACTTGCTTAACTAGTGCAAGTAGCTCTAGGATTGGGCATCTTTGTATGTATTTCTTAAATCTTCATCCCGCTAACCTTATCATCTCATGGGGGCAGGTCTGATTGAAACTATGAATAAGGGAAGATGTATTATGCCTGATTCCACTCTTAGAGAACTTAGTGACAGAGGTGTCCATCAATTGCATGATGTTTCTATACTGACCTCATTGCAAAGGCTAAAACCATGCTAGGGTTGTACCCTTCAAGGTTATCCCAAAAACCTTGTATTGAGTGAACATGTCCTCCACTTTCTCTGCTCTCAACACCTACTTGAATTTCGCCACATGCTCATGAGAATCTCTTGTGCCATCAAAGTAGTTTTTCAGGGTTTTGACAACTTGCAAGGGTCTCAATGTTTTCACATGTCTTCTCTATCTAAGTAGGGGGAATTCATCTTCAATTCTGTGTGATCTATGTCCCCTAGTCCTTTCTTTCTCTAGTCTACTTTTACCTTGTTCTGACCTTCCTCTCCTTGGATTGTGTATGAAGCTTACTTTGGAGCTTCCTTTGTCTTCTCTCTCTGAACTCAATATTCTTATTGTCACCCTAAGCCTACTTCTAACACTGCATCTTAGCCTAAGCTAGAATTGATAAAGGGAATTATAGTTTTCCAACATCAAGTAGCTATTGTAGCTCTCTCTTATCAAGCAGGATCTCCCAAGCCTTTTCTATGCCACTTAGACCCCTTGTGAGAGAGTCAAACACATGTAAAATCTAGCTTTGATATTTCTTGGAAATCAAGAAAGACCATTAAGAATGACCAAAGTTTAGCAAAAAATCAAAACGCTAATTTTTGTAGTGGGGTCTATCACAATAGTTTGGTCTATTGCGATAGATTAGGCCTATCATGATAGGGCACTCTATCATGATAGAGGGTGTCTATCGTGATAGAGAGGGTCTATCGTTGGGGTGTTTTATTGTGATAGAACAGGGGTCTATCGTGATAGTCGAGTGTTTATCATAATTTCGATGTGCCGTGAGTTTTGTCTATCATGATAGATGGGTGTCTATCGTGATAGAGGGTCCATTTCCCACCTTTATTCTATCGCAATAGAGAGGGCTCGATTGTGATAGAGTGGCTTTGTCCTGATATACAATGTCTATCGCGATAGAGGGGTGCTATTGTGGTCTTTGGTCTGATGTGATAGAAGGATAGCTTTCATGATAGAGTGGTCTAATAGGATCAGTTTGTCGTAACAAATGGTATCTCGTGATGATAAATGATGCCTATCATGATAGAGCCAAAAACTCAGAGTTTTTGAAATGCATCTAGTGCATAGAGATGACACTAGGGAGACCTACATTGTGCTACAAACGTGTTTGCAAAAATCCAACTTTTTCGGTCTACCATGATAGAATGAATCAGTTTGCATGAAGCTCAAAAAAACTGTGTGTAGTCTTGGAGAAGAAAATGAAGTTGAAACGTACATAAGGTCACTAAAAATATGCAAAAAACAAGCACATGCAAGCCTCTCTCTCTCTCTCGTGAATGCAAATGAGGGAAGTGAGGGGGAAGGGGTAGATATGGTAAATATAGATTTTTTGAAATGCATCTAGTGCATGGAGATGACATTAGGGAGACCTAGATTGTGCTACAAATAAGTTTGCAAAAATACAACTTTTTTCATCTGTCATGGTAGACCGAATCAGTTTGTACAAAGTTCAAAAAATCACATTTACACCAATCTTGGAGACAAAACGAAGTTGAAACCTACACAAGATCACTAAGAATATGCAAAAAACAAGCACACGCAAGCATCTCTCTCTCATGAATCCAAAATAGGGAAGTGAGGGGAAGGGGTAGATATGGTAAAATATAGTTTTCTTTTTGTGAACATGAAGAAGCATGGCTATGGTAATGGAAGGTGGTGGAGATGAAGATGATGCAAAAAATGGATGGAAATAGTGAAAAAATCTACAAAAACTACAAATTTTATCTTCAATCGGGGCACTTTTTTCCCTCTTTAGGAGGTTTTTTCCCCAACATGTATATATCTCTATAACCCTTATGGATCACTTATCTTTGTACATTCACTTGGTAATACATTCAATATTGTGTGTTGTGCTCCAAGCTTCTTCTTCTTCTTCTTCCTTGTGCCATTCATGCACTTCCGTAGAACTCAAACTTCAACAATTGGTATCAGAGCAGTTTCTTCATCTAGGGTGTTTTCGGCACCCTTCCAAGCATAGTCTCAAAATTGCACGAAAATTGGTCAGCATACTGAGGGTGATTAGGAGTTCTAAACTGTTTTGCTTTGTGGCATTGAGTTTTTTATCTGAGCTTGTTTCAGCCTCTTGATGCACTATCATAGTGCTTGTATAGGAAATTTCATCCTTTTTTTCCAAACATATATATAGGTTTTGGTTTGCTAGTACAAGTGTCTCAAAGTCTGCTACAAGTTTAGCAAAGCTTGATAGGGTAGTTCTATTCAACTTTTTGAGATACAATCATTTTTGTGCATCAGGGTATTTTTAGTCATTGGCCATGGTTGAAAGCAATGATGTATTTTGTATGTTGGCTGTTGAGGACAATTTGGATGGTACCAATTACCCATTATGGGCATATATGATGTATCATGTATTGGTGGAAATAGGACTATGGAATATTGTGCATAGTGTTGAAAAACTTCCTAATACACCAGTGAATATAGCTATTAAAGGTGATGCAAATGGCGTTGAAGATGACGATCTTAAAATTCTTGTTTGTGTCATGGTTCTTGTTGCACCTACTATAGAGCAACTTTGATGGGATGATAGAGATTCTCAAGCACATGCATTGATAGCTTTGTCTGTCAAACACATCATTATCCCTCACATTTTCTCTTGCAAAACAGCAAAGGATGCTTGGGATACACTTACCACTTTATACCAAGCAAGAAATGAGACTCGTTGCTTACCTCCAAAAAGAATTGGAGAGTGAGGATATGAATGAAGGAGATTGTATGGACAATTTTTTGACAAAGATCAAAGATTTGAAAGAGTAGTTGATTTTTGCAGATGAAGTCTTGCCAGATAGTTCACTTGTGCAGAACGTTCTTAATGGTCTTCCATATTCATATAAGAGTTTTGCGTCTACTCTTTAGTTGATGATGAAAGACAATCCAAATGCCTTAACATTTGAGGATTTAGTCTTTTTTTCATTGCAGGATGACCAATCTAGGTAGAATAGGTCCATTATGTGTCTTGCATATCAAGCTTTCTTAGCTAGTCAAAAGGACAAAGGTAAATGGAGCTCATCTATAATTAACCAGAAATCTGCTAATTTTGCACATTAAAAAGGGGAAAACAAAGAGCAGAAGAAAACAAAAAAGCAAAAATAGTTTTGTTCTAGAAATAATATAAAGGAAATGATGTTCATAAATAGTTGTCCAAATTTGGCTGTAGAAGAGGCAAAGAAAAAGGAGGGTTGAATGGTTGTTGCAGGGACCTCTACACCTAAAACTGAGTCTGCGAATCTTGTGCAGAATGAAAAATGGGCATTTACTATTTGCAACTATGACCCATCTTCTCATGAACAATGTATGTTTGTAGTAGACTAGGATGTTTGGTACTTTGACAGTGGGGGAAACCAAACATATTACCTTACACTTTAAATGCTTCAGTTCACTTGAGCCTTCCCCTATAGGGAATACTATCATATGTGTCAAAAAATCCTCTCATCCTATCATGGGAGCTGGTAAGATCATTCTGACTATTGCTAATTGTAGTCCTTTCACATTGTCAGATGCTTTGTTTGTGCCACGGATTAAGAAAAAACTGTTGTTAGTTTTAGCACTAGCCAAGATTGGGTTGGTTGTCAAATTTGTTGATGATAGATGTACAAGCTTTGGAGCTTTGGTACCTCAATAGAGGTGGTGCTTCTAGCACATGGGGCAGCCATGTTGCTGTTTTGGAGCATGTTGAGGAGTGGCTATGGAGTTCTTCTTGGAGAAGAAGAGTGTGCGCACACTCTTGCTTATGAAGAGGATTTACCCCACAACAGCTTGGTGGTGTGGATCAGCCATTCACATGATGTATTTGAAGATTGTCTTCTACATGAAGCTTTTGGGTTATTTCAAAGACATTGGATGGTGGTTAACATAAGATTTGCATATTATGTTAAGAACTCAGGTACATCTTCTCTTTATGCACACAGGTACTACTTGAAGTATATGGAAGTGGCATCCATATTAGGAGGAGTCCTATTCGGCATAGGTGCAAGAGAATCAGTACATGTATGCTTTATGCATATTTGAATGAGGTGTTCAAGAAGGTATGTTCATATGAGTTTGAGGATTTCTGGCAGCGAACTTGTTAGCATTCTTTGCTACTTTTGTAAGTATGTGATCTTTCACATAGGTATTTGACTTAGGGTCTTCCATAGCCTAAGTTCAGATGAGGATTTATTGATTATCAGTTTTAGACTGATCGTTCCTCTTTCTGTCACTCATATTCACTCTTCTACAACCTATTAGGTCACACATCTCATATATATTCAAATTTCTATCCATACATCTGAATATGTTTGTTACATTTGTATATTCACTCTTCCATCTATTTTTGTTCACATAGAGTGGTTGAGAGTTTTGCTCCCACATTGTAGTTTGACATTTGTATATATGATGGTGTGAGTAAGCAGTGGCTTACGTAACACTTTACACATGTTGTCTAATGTTTCTCTATCTTTGTCTCATCATTTGTATGATTAAGTGTGGTATGTTCATGTTTTGTCAATATTGGAAGATTGCTGAAATTTATGTTGTAGATCCTGGACCTATGGAACTTGGACCTGTTATATTAGTTATGGGCCTACTAAATTTCCAACATAAAATATCCTAATGTAGAAAAACGACTATATCTCAAAAAGTTGAACAAAACTACCCTATCGAGTTTTGCTAGACTTGTAGAAGGCTTTGAGGATCTTATATTGGCGAACCAAAATATGTATATATGTTTGGCACAAAAAGATAAAATTTCTCATAGAAGCATTGTGATAGTATGTTCAGAGGCTGAAACGAGCTCAGATCACAATTTGGATGCCACTTAGCAAAGCTATTTTGAACTCATAACCACCTTGAGTATGCTCATTCAATTTTCATGCAATTTTGAGATTGTGATCGGAGGGGCGTTGACGATGCCTTAGATGAAGTGACGACCTGCTGTGATACCAATTGTTGGAGTTTGAGGTCTACACAAGCACACAAACAGCACAAGGAAGAAGAAGAAACTTGGAGCACAACACACAATTTTGAATGTATTACCAAGAGAATGTACAAACATAAGTAACCAATTAGGGTTATAGGCATATATACAAGCCGAGGGAGGAGAACCTCCAAAAGAGGGAAAAAAGTACACCAGTGGTCCTAATGTGTTCACACACATCATTGCCAAAATATATCAACATGCTCATGTCTTAGATTTAGCAATCGAGCTCACAAATAAGACCCTTGGCATGGTAATCACAATTTTGAAAGTGTTCAAGTATGCAGAGTACACATTTTTAAACTTCATCAGAATAAACCAAGGAGTAGCTGCTCTCATTTTTTACTTATGAGTTACACCAATTTGCCCTACAATTATTGCATACTACTATGACTTATGTTCTTATCAATTCCTTACAAAATTTTGAAGAGGTGTTCTTCACATGATTTTTTGAGATGGACTCTAAAATATTTTTGAAGATGTCATCAAACCTGAATGCAAGATTAGTCGAATATGAGCTACAATTTTTTGTTGATCATCATCAAGCACCACATGATGGAGTCGAATTAGAGCAATGGAAAAATTTCATGATTCAACCTACTCAACACCAAGGAACAAGGAGTTTATTAGACTTACACATGTTGCCAGCAAAAGCTTTTCAAGAATGATAGAGTTCAAGAGGAGGGACGTAAGGAGGGAGAATACAATATGAAAAGAAGAAGAAGAAGATCAAAGAAAAAGGTAACAAATCATTAAGTTAAAAGAATAATCTGACCCTCTACCCAAAGCCCCATAGGAGCATGCATCTTGATAAAGATAGATACAATGGATGAAAGGGCACATGCTAAATGAATGAAGTAGACCCTAGTGGATGCAAATCAAGAAATACAAATGGGGAAATTGACACACCAACCAAGAAGACTAGAAGTAAAAATGGGAATAGTTCTAGAAGCCATGTCAGCCACTAGTTGCATGTGAGGCCAATAACAATACAATAGGCCCTAGAGAATGGAGATCAAGAGTCAAAAAGCTTAAAGACATTCGAAGGCAAGATTTTGCAATACGAGAAATCAAAGATGAAGGTTCTTCCACGAAAGACAATTGGGCCATCTCCAGACATTTGTGGCATTTTAGGAAAACTTGAATGAATCATATCAAGGGATGAGAGAGACGAAGAGGGGGATAATGTTGTAGAGAAGCAAAGATGAAAGAAAGAAAGAAGTGGGGAGCAGAAAAGAAGAAGGAAAAACCCAAAAAATTTTCAAAGAAATAGCCATTTTTCTTTTCACATTTTCCATCATGTAACAATGAAAATCCTTGTAAATGCACTAGAGGATTCCTCTAGATGCATACTCTCTGAAGATTGTAACAATATCCATTGCGCAATAGTAGGATTTTAGAGATTCCTAGAAAAAGTGTCAATCTCTTGTGTGAAAGGGTCAAACTTAGGACACTTGTATATAATTCACTTGATGACACATTTCTAAGGACTTTTTGCCATACTACAGAACTAACTTCTGAAATTTGTGTTCCCTCTTGTTGCTTGTGTATCTTCTTCTTCCTGAGGTTATATGTGTGTTTGAGGCATGAAATACATGCTTGGAGGTGTTTTGTACCCCTTCCCCACCTTTTCCAATTCCCAACATTTACTTTTTTGGGCATAACTTGGAACAAAGTAGTTTGATTGAGCTAGAAATCTACAATTAGATGTGTGTTGTTGAGAGATTTGAAATAAATTTTATGTTGACCATATTTCAGTATCAAAGCTAGGAGATATCTCTTGTTCTTTTCTTTTATGTTGCACCAAGTATTAGGACACACACCCACATGTACAAGGTGTCATGTGAGGTTGATACCCGTTTGTGCATGCATTAGTTGATCCTTTACTACATCTACCATCATTAGGCACATGTTTCCATCCACTTGACTGGGTCATACTCTCAGTTTGATAATTTAATGTGTGTGTATAAAACTACCAGTATGTGCACTTGTTGGACGTGTGAGGGATAACTAGCCTCACTTGTCACAAGTGCATAGGACCTTGTGAGACTAACACACAATGATTGTGTTAGGATAAGTGGCTACCAAGTTACCTCTAGAAGATGTTTTAATGAATACCAAAACTAGAATTATTGTCTAGTACACCTTCTAGAAACTTTCAAGGCCCACACAAATATAAAGAGTGGTTGAATAGTCCAATGATGGGACATGTCATAATAGTGACTCTCGACTTGTGAATGAAGCCATAGATTTTACATTTTTTGAGGAAAAAAATCTTCAAAGAGGGGAATAAAGTACCTAAATACATAAAAATTGATACAATTCATTGCATGAAATAAAGAATCTTGGAGATAGATGATTGATAAAAGAACATCTTTTAGGATATAACATGTTTGAGAAGAAGTTGCTCAGAAAACAACTTCATTGCATGCTAAAGCTAGTATTGGGATCCTATCAAGTTAGGATAGATAGTTGAAACCATGAGGTTGAATAATTTATGCCAAAGCTTATAATTCTCTAAAGGGAAGTAAGAAGGAAAGATAGAAGTTTGAATTCCAAGTATGTAGTATGTAACCATGATAGACAATACTTAAGTTTGTGGAAAGTGAAGCTTGTATTCACCTATCCTTAAAGGGAGTTCAAGAGAAGTCAGAAAGCGTTAGAAGATTCTTAGACTTAATTAGTAAACAATATTCCTAAAAGACCTTGGGGTAGCTATTTGAAAGCTTCAAATAAAGAAGGAATCCAGAAGGCAAGAATAATGTCTTGTCACTACAAATTAGTTGAGCAAGAATTAACTAGATTTGAATATGATTCAAGAAACTTGTAATTGCACTCAAAACCTTAGAAAAGAAGAATGGATATTCATTCCATTAGAAGGTTTGAAGCTTCCATGATAAACATGGGATAACATTAGATCATAGAATGATCTTGTGTTGGAATCCCTAAAACCCTAAGTAGAACAAAAGAGATAGAAGTAATTCCTTGAATTAAATTTTGTTAAGAAGAATTTGAGTAAAGGTAATCTATAGTTAGACTAAGTTTCTGGACTTTAAGATAAATATCATCCACAAGCTAGTAGAAACATTATTGAAACATTATTTCTTTTGATTAAAGTAGAAACAACATCAATATATGAAAATTTTAATGGCACAAGACACTGATTATTGATACCACACAAGATTTTGTGGTCAAATGATGGTTTAACGTAACTCAAAGAAAATTTATGAGAACTTAGTTTATCTCTCATGAAAATTGATATAGGCGGTTTCAAAACCTTGATTTAAACAAATCTGTGAAGATTGAAAGTTTTGAGTCTCACAGGATTTGACTCAAGTGACTTTTCTCAAAATCAAAATCGAAGGAAATTCCTTTTCTCAAAATCAAAATTGAAGGAAATTCTCAAAGTCTTGAACAAGTAAAAAATCCAACTGTTTTCTAGGTTCATTCTAAAGTAGTGCATAGAAATGGAACCATATAGCAAATTATTTGGAGATACTTAGAATCAACCTACTTCATATGTTTGTCTTATGGATGCCTGGTTAACACATAGCTCAACATTGAATTAGGCATGGATGTTTTAAACCACCCCTGTCACTCTTTCCATACTTTGCACTTGATTCAACTTCTGATGTGCAAACCTAAATGGTGCTTATAATAATCTATGTAGGGATTAGCCCACATAGAGATTCCCCTCTTTTCAGTCTAGTATAGGATAGAGGCCCTTCTAGTTAAAGAGGCAAATAAAAAAGATGAAGAAAGAGTGATCATAGGACACGAGGGAACACTCCACAAGATATACTTCCACACATTTTAGAGGATGAAAATACTTTAAGGAGGGAAGAATGTTGTATAAAACATGGATTCAAAGGGCTTAAGATATGGATTCTAAGGATTGTAAATGTTGGAAATAACCCTTGGATTCTATTTAAACCCTTATATTTATATATTTCCAATTAAATGATTTTGATCTTTAGGATTTATTTTCCTATAGGTATGGTCTTTGCATCCTCTTGTCAAGAATCCATCAACCTCTCCTTTTGTAACCTTTTCCATTGACTTGTATATCATTCTCATTTTGTTCCATGATTCATGAGCTATAAGGATGCCTTTGATGTTGATAACCAGTTCATCAGAAATGACCATAAAAGTATGTACAACAGCCTTCTACTTGGGCACCTTCCATTGGGGTTTTAGAAATACAAGTGATTCCTTAGCATTAGATTGGATGGAGTGGTTGTCTCTAGTCTTTCTGATGAGAGTGCACCTGTTCTGTTGATGATATTTAGAAAACTGGATGGTTGTTAAGAAATCAGAATATGGTACTATTATGAATATGGTACTTGGACATTACCTACTTGCCTCCAGAAAAAGGCCATTGGCACTATATCCACTCAAGTTTAACTTGGGTTAGAAGGCTCTAGAGATCTTTAGGCAAAACTCTCTCCCCATGCTCTCCATGGGGAGTTGAACGCAAGAACTCCTCATCCTTGGCTCTTAACCATTAGGCTAAGTGGAATACTTGTTTTAGGGAGCACATGAACTTGTGCTTAAGTCTAGTCTTGAGAACTTTGTTCATAAATATGAGTAACCAAACGGTGTCCAATTTTAGATCTATCTAAACCAACCGGACACTCAAATCGTAGACTTTAGTTTATGATATTCTCAAAAATAGAGCTATACATATTAAACTATTTGCATACCCTTGAGCCTCATTTCTAACCTAGAAGAACATGTTTTCATCTGTGTGGTGGGATTCAACTCATACTCTTAATGTAAGGAGGAGAATCTATTGATTAATCCCTACCCAAACAATTGAAAACACCATCTAACTTTACACTTGATAAACTGATCTGAGTGCAAATTAGGAAATGAATAATATGGATGAATCAAAAGACATCCCTCATCATTTTATTGTTATTTCTTAGTGCTTTATGGTCACTAACATGTGAAATAGATGGATTCAAAATACCATTCCATTTCTGTGCATCACTAGTGCATGGATCTAGCAGTTGAGGTAAGATTTTTGTCCTTATCAAGATTCTAAGAACTTGTTTCACCTGAATCTGATTTGGAATTTAAACTAGAAGTTTTATTGACCTAAATATCTACCTTAGATGTTTGTACTATGATCACTTCCAATCAACATTTACTTGAATTTTCACCCTACTTAAGGACTATTGTGTCTAATTGGGCTTCAAAATATTGGAAAATTTATAGATTGAAGTGTGCTATACACTTTTGTTCAAAGCCAAATTCAAAATGAACTTTGCCAATTGAGGAAACTGTTCTTAAAGACTTTAGCTTTAAGTTCTTTGGAATTATCAATCTTTTGAACAATTCTTAACTTTTCTTTACAAGGGTGTTCTATTTTCTTTTAGGGAACTAGTGCTACTTCACTTGTAGCAAATTCATCCTTTAGAGAACTAGTGCTACTTCACTTGCAACAAAATCAAATGAATAAGTCAACTTGGAGTTTATCATCTTTGAAGATTGAGTGTATTCCATGTAATATATCTATTTGAGATGTTTAATTTGGTTACCTACGCCCATTGTCTATCCTTGACTCTTACGCAAAGGAGTTAGAAACTTTATGTAAGTCATTTCCAAAAGTTTTGGAAACTCGTAAGGAAAAACCAAAACTCTACATAACAACTTCAAACTTCTTAAGACACTTAAACTTGATGTGACTCACGACTTTAACTTTCTAAAGATCTATTTCAACAAGTTACTAAATCATTTTATGTATCTTTAAGAGAATTAACATGGATTCTCATAAATATTCTTGGAGTAAAACTTTAAATATCATCCAACAACTAGTCCATCAAGTGAAAATTCTAAGTTCAACGTAGTCATAAAACTTTGAAACTTTTGCAATGATCATTCTACTTAGGATATGGTGTTATTTCTCACTCTAAACTTATCTGTAACTTAGATTCGTCATAAATCTTTAAATGGTTGCAACTATTCATGTATTCTTGCCCATCTAGATGGAACGAAGACTTGATGCTTAGCTTTCTTCTTGTGCCTACTTTTACTAAGCAAGAAAGCTAGCACACTTATTGTAAGTCTTAATTAAGTATTTGATACCTGAGCATCACCTTGGGAAGGAATCTACAATTTACTTGAATTGCAAGGTTGTAGCTAGCATGATTTTACAACTAACTAGCTTTTTGTCTCCCCCAATGTCAAGCTTGAGCTTTTAAAAATATTACTATGAAAGTATACATTCATTTATATACTTAGAAAACTTCTTATTCATGTAAATGCATGTGCTAGCATGCAAATGCATTTGCTTGCATGCATTTTTTTGCATGTTTTGTATGCCCTAAACTAATGGAAGCATTCCTTGTGTTGGACATGCATGCACTTCATGCATCTATGTTATGCACAATATACTATCTTTGCTTCCTTCTATTGTATAAACATGCTGGTGCACATGATTTAATGCATCATAATCTTCTCTAAAAATAAGGAAGTTGGTGATTTGCAAAAAGACATCCTTTAATTGATGTTGTACATAAAAAACATTCATTTTGAAAAAAGGAATGCACATACAATCATTATTTTCCATGCATGAATTGAGAAATAACTTATGAATGCATACAAGTACTTCTGGTGCTCGATTTTTTTAAATTACACTTATGTTTTTCTCTTTTAAATTTCATTAACTTCTTGAAGTTTTTTTTATCGTAATCAAAATTCAAGTCTTATGACATGCTTCAATGATACTTTGTTACAATTATATGAAATAAAAAAGCAAATAAATACTAAATCAAGCATGAAATTGGAAAATAATTATCTCCAAACAATAACTACATCCATCCCTTGCCTTGAGAAAAGTCATCATAGTCCTCCCTACTTCTCCAAAAGATAAATATTGAGAACAAATTCTCTGCCCATTCTTTCCAAATCTCCTCCATTTCTAGATATCTTTATATCATTGGAAAGCTCATAAAAAGAGATTTCCATTAAGCTAAAACTCATAAAAACACACACTCAAGCAAAGAGCAACGCATATCCAAACTTGACTAGCTAATAGGTCCTCATCGACTTCAAACAATGTTTGGAGTCACTACTTTGGATGCTTCCCAAAGCTATCTTGGAGATAGATTCTTAACTTTGAACTTAGATAACTTTTTAGAAGCTCCAAATAACACATATAAGTCAAAAAATAATAAATTTAGATCACATATGATACCTTTCAAAAGGGATAAAAAATGCCCTCTTGCGTGATTTTGGACTTTTCTTCATATGAAGAATTTTCATATCTTGCAAGAGTTTGAAAAATCTTGCTCCATTCTTTTAGATTCTCTTTGGGTTCTTTGCTTCATTTCCTCCTCATCTCCTCTCCTTTGAAGATAAGAGTGTCACGATCCTTTTTTCATGGTGCTCATGCATACATTCAAGAATTATCTATAATAGATTGCAATAAGTTTTCTTCATGGATAGTCGGTTAGCACCTTAGGTAGCACAAGTATCTCTATTGCATGCATCTTGGGTTCAATCCCCATGAAATCCAACTATCTCCTTATCCGATATTCTATTATATGCCTTTTGCCACAATGGCATTTGAGTATATTGATTAAGATAAGAAAAACTCCACGAATATGGTTCGATCCTTGAACTCGTATGCATATGGTTTATCTCACTTTCCTTTGCTATCTTACGAGTAATAGAGCATAAGAGAAATTGAAAAAAGAATGTGACATAGTAGAGCGATGGTGGCGACTTGGCTAACACAAATGCTCCTAAAACCCATGGGCATGGGATCAAATCCTGCTCAGTAGCGTTATGTGGTTCATAGAGGATGATATCCTAGTTTTTGCTACATGGATCAACTCGTGAAAGTTAAGGATATATCTCGAATGGACTTGGTTAGAGATAGAGAACCATAAATGAATTTTTATTTTGAGAGAACCATAAATGAATTTCTCTCGAAATAAACCCGGCTTGAGAAAGTACCAAAATGTATTCTACATAGGAAGAGTTTGTTGATGATGAATGATCTCATCAAGATCTTCCCGCAAGCTTGAAGAAGACGATAAGTCCTCACAAGGTCTCCATGGAAGCTCTAGCTATGATACCAATGCAACATAAGGACCACCATGTGCTAATGAGATGACTCTCCTCCCAACCTTATGCCTCTATATATAGCCACTCAAAATAATGAGGACCATAGGTATACCTAGAGTCCACAAGTGCATGTTTCCATCACTGCTTTAGCATCTTCCACTAGAATCCACTAGTGGTAGGTGTATTGTTAAACTTAAACTTTAGATTAAGTTATCTGTTTAAAGTTTAATTCAATTCTGGGTTCTTGGGATGGTTAGGGGTCTGTAAACAGAGGCCCTGTTTGTATTTTCCCAAATCTACAGATTAAGAGTATACTACTTCACCGTATTAACGAATGCGTTCTTCAACACACTTCCACACCAGACAATTATTGTATAACTTCTTCACTTATCGTGTCAATCAATTTACTTAATACTTCATTGAACTTCACTTAATGATTAAACTTAATCAACAGAATTAACAGTACTCAGAGTACACAGTAATTTGGTAACTGCGCTTCGCTTCCGGCTCTCGCCCAGACAGACAATCTGGTGACTACACCTTCTGCTTCACGCGATTCTTTTCATTAATCTCTCAAGGGTTACAACTTTGCACTATGCCTTTACATCATGCGTGCGACTTTTCAGAATATATATTACAAAATTTATGAGTTCCTTTCTGGCGGCTTACACTGACACACACGGTGGACTCGAACCCAAAATTGTAATTACACAGTCATGGCTCATCTATGATGCCCTGAATATACATAGTGCGAGCTAGTTTGAAGGTACGTGTAATCTTCTGCTTTAGGGAATCTAGCATATCTTTCAAAATTGCAGGTTCTAAAAGTTGTGCATCAGTCCTAACAGAACTGGCAGCTATGACCTGACTGAAAAGTAATTCCGTCTGCGTCTGCAAAAAGGATTCTTGTAGATAAAATTTGTTGGTCAGAGCAGCATCTCGTCGTAGCTTCATTTCCACTACGTCTGCATCAATGCACGAGAGCTTGTCCGCCTGAACTCCTAACTGTTTTTCTCTTCTCTCAAGCTCCTGAACTTGAAATTGCATTGTTTTGTAAAAGTCTTTTCTCTCCTTTTGCACACATGCAAGTTCCTTCTTTAACTGTATGGTTTTGGCAATCTCAGCAGTGAACTCTTGATCTCGCTGGAACAACCTCTCAGTGACCTTATGCAGTTTAGCTTCTGCTTTAAGTACATTGGCAGCAAGTGACTGCGAGGACTCTTCTAAAACATTGAATGCATCCCGCGTACTGTGGAGCTGATTGCCTAAGGCTGTCATAGCGTCGGTCTTGTCGGTAACTTCTTGCTTTAATTCTGTAATTTCAGTGTCCCGTTGAGCAATGATAGTGTCTTTTTCCGCTAACTGGTCTTGGAGTTGCTGGATTTGAGCATGCAATGAATGACTCTCGGCTTTGGCTGCAAGTACTTCTTCTTGGAGAGGGGCAATGTCCGCTTCTAAAAGGTCAACCTTGCTCTGCAACTCCTGTTGAATTGTTTGAGTGGCCATCTTCATCTGGAGGGGCAATTGCTGGGAGAATTGGATGAGGAGTTGGCCCATGGATGCCAATCCAATGAACATTACTGTTGGAGGAAGATAAGGAGGAGGCTCTGATGATGAGGCAGAGAGAAGGTGAGGTGATGATGGTGCAGAGTAGTCAGGAGAGGAAAGGAGATGGGTTGATGCCTCACGGCACAGCGAGAGAAACTTCAACAACATCAGGAATGTTGGTTGAAGGCGCAGCGGGAGAAACTTCAACAGCATCAGGAATGTTGGTTGGAGGAGGTAGAGGGATAAGAGAAGTCAGAACTAAAACTATTCCGATCTCATTCTGGGGTACAACAGAGCGACTTCAGTAACTGCTTCTTCATTACCAGTCGATTGATTGACTGCATCTGCTTGGGCGTCTACGGTTGGTGAAGAAAGAGATTGACATTCACTAACAACGGTACCTTCCGCTGTCTCCTTCACAACCTCAGCATCCGGTTGATGAGATTCCTCCCGCTGTGAGAGTTCTGCTACATCTTCCATAGTAACATCTTTTTCCGACTGCTTACTAGGAGACGATAGAGCAGATTAGACCTGTAGTGAAGTAGCAGTGTCATGGAATACTTCAACGTCTGGAACCATGGTGGTGTCCTATACTTGACTTTGTGAAGGGTTAATTCGTCTATGTTTCCACTGGAAGAAATGGAGCAGGTCTTCCTCATCGTCCTCTTCGAGCATCTGTGTAGATTCCTCGTGTGACAGCACGGTATCCGTTGGAGGTGGTTGTGCAGCTTGTATCACCGGAAGGAGAAGGGTGAGGAGGTGGGGTAATTGGATACGAGGAATTTCATGCTTGGCGAGTTGTTTGGTAACTGCTAAGCATTCACGGTGAATGCGCCGAAAGAAAAAGGACGTGAAATTAACGAGTTCTCGGGAGGCAGTGTCTATCATGGAATAGAAAAGACTTGAGATACCATACGTGCGTTTTTGCAAGTTTAAGGCAGCGACAAGAAATTGTAGCACGGTGCACTCTGGTTCGGGACGAAAAAGTATTGCAAACTCATTAGATGAGTGCGGGGAAATAATTCCTTCATGGTCGCTAGGGGAAGGAGCGGTCCATCGACCAACCCTTCCTGAGGAGACGGAATCCCTCAGCAATCGTGTTTAGTGTAACTACTACACGGGGGTTTAAGCACGTTAAGGGCCATCACTGCTCTGTAGCAGGCATGGCAGCTATGGAAGAGATAATCTGCACATGAAAGGGATGACACTCCACTGAATGCCAAGGCAATTCAACGAAGGCCAAGAGCCCTCGAGTACGCAAGTACTCACTCACATCCGGAGTGAGACCCGCACAGAAGGTTACTATGTTCGCAAGAGCTTCCATGGTGGACTAAAAAACAAACAAAAACACAAAGCACACAAGGGACAAACACGCAAAGACACAATAGCAACTAATAACAAGAAGAACAAGATTAAGTAGAAACATGGGAAAAATCAGGCGGCAAGAACCCTAATCATAATGCAGTATTGGAAATATACCGACATAATGGCGACATGCATGTATTAACAGACGCACTGACACAGAGGCGGCTATTAATCATGGTTAGATAAGAAAACGGAGGGATTACGATCAGTTGGTCAACCTAAACATGGAAATCAGAACAAAAAGGCGATGGAAAAGAGTGGGAAACAGAAAAGAGTAAAAATACCGAAGACACCTCATGAGTTGGTAGACGGCGGATAGTAGGGTCGAAGCTTTGAACCATTAATCACTTTAGGTAGAAGATGACTAGTTAAGGTGGATAACCGAAAAGTTGCGGGTCCCACTTGTTCAGCAATCCGATAGGGACCGAACCAACACATTTTAAATTTTCTGGCGGATCTATTGGACTTAGCACTATAGAAGAGGACTAATTGGTTGACCGTAAACGCGCGGGTTTTGAGAAAACGATCGTGGGTTTTGGCTTGTCTCAGTTGCACTTCCTGCATCACCAGGAAACTCTTCAGACGTTGTTCATCCAAGGACCATAAAGCCTCCAATCGAAAGGGAAAAGATTCTTCCGGTAATATCTTTCGTTCCAGAGCCACATGCAGACAGGGAACCACCAGTTCCATAGGAGCAATCGCTTCTAATCCATACACCAACTTAAAAGGAGTTGTTCCAGTCGCCACTTTGTATGTGGTACGATAAGCCCATAGTACAGCAGGTAGAAATTGTTCCCATCTCTCTGGGCAGTCCAACACCAGTTTCTTCAAGATGTTTAAGAGAGATTTGTTGGTACTCTCAGCAAGTCCATTTGCGCGTGGGTAATAGGGAGAACTGAATGTATGCACAATCTGGAATGTTTTTGTAAGCACTTGCATTAATGTATTTGCCAAGTGCATACCTTGATCAGTTACTATCTCCAAGGGTAACACGTAACACAGAAAGATATCCTTCATTAGGCATTTAACAACCGCAGCCACTGTAGCTGAGTAGAGCCCATGCTTTGGCCCATCTAGTTGCATAATTTGTGCATGTCAGAATATACCTGTTATTGGTGACTGTTGCCGGAGGTGTAATAGGTCCTATGAAATCCAAACCCCATTTTTGAAAGGGTTCCAGAGGCACAACGGGTTGAAGCGGAAAGTAGTGTTGCTGTAAAGGTTGACCGGAATGCTGACACTCGTCGCACTGTTGTACATATTTGGTGACGTCACGATAGATAGTGGGCCACCAAAATCCACTCTGCAGAATCTTCCAGTGAGTCAGGTCAACCGCAAAATGTCCTCCGATTGGGGCAGCATGGGCCATGGTAATGACTGAAGCAATTTCATGTGGAGGGACACATCTGAGTAGTATGCCTGAGTGATCCATGTAATATAATTGTTCGACAATCAATCGAAAGCATCGACTGTACTAGGCTAGTCTTCGTCGAGAAGCTGAAGAAATCATATCAGGCGGACATCCACTAATCAAGAATAGAAGCAAGGTGTCATAGCAAGAGGAGGGTACCGAAAATTCCTGTTGATCATCCTGTATTGTCTCTGTTGCATAGATGGTTGGTGTGGTATCATCAATTCCCTCCAGAAGCTCACCGGAATCCAACCGAGATAGAAAGTCAGCAAGAGCATGTGCTGACCCTGGTCGATGCATGACGAAGTAATCAAATTCTTGAAGCAGCAAAACCCAGCATGCTAACCATCCTCCCAAATGTTGTTGGCGCACGAGATACACCAATGCTGCATGGTCTACGTGGAAGGTGAAGCGTCTTCCCAACAAATAATGTCAAAAATTTTTCATAGAATACACTAAGCCAAGACATTCGCGTTCAGTAACGAAATAGTTGCGCTCTGCCGGGACCAATCTGGGGCTCGCATAATATACGGGACGAAACCATTTATCCGTCTACTGCATCAGCACACTTCCAATGGCACTGTCAGATGCATCTACAAAGACATGAAATTGCAATTCTCAATTGGGTGCTTGTAAAATGGGAGCCTGAGTTAACAATGATTTCAGTCTGTCAAAAGAAAGTTGACACTCTTCGGTCCATTCGAACTGATGCGGGCTACTGGTGATCAATGGATTAAGTGGTATGGCCAGATGAGCAAGCCAATGCAGATGTCTCCCATGCCACCGGATTTGGCCCAAAACCGCATCACGTCTTTAGGTGTCTTAGGAGCAAGAGCCTCCAGTACAGCCTTCACTTTGTCTGGATCCACCTAAATGCCTTGTTTTGAAATAATGTGTCCGAGCAACTTGCCAAAGGATACAGAGAATACCGATTTATTTGGGTTCAGGCACAAGCGATATTCTCGACACTTTGAAAAGCAACACCGTAAATGGTACAAATGTGCCGACGTATCACCAGATAACGAGAAATACACTCTCATAAATGTGGTGAGATAAGGGGAAAAAAATTCCTACATGCAGCGTTGGAACGTACTGGGAGCATTGCGCAGTTCAAACCACATTACGATACACGCAGACACCCCAGTTTGTAATAAATGCAATCTTGGGTATATCATGCTCGGCCATTCGGACTTGATTGTAACCACTGTATCCATCTAGAAAGGAATACATCTCCTTGCCGGCCACGTCGTCTAACATGGTATCCAGGAATGGCAACGGAAATGGATCAGGTACGGTTGCAGCATTGAGCTTTCGGTAGTCCACGTATATCCGTAGCTGCTTGTTTTTCTTCAGAACTATAACAATGGGAGAGATCCATTCTAGATGCTCAATAGGCACAATAAATCCCACCTTCAACAATCGATCAAGTTCGGCTTTAACCTCTGCCGCATAGTTAGGATTCATCCTGTAACTAGGTTGTTTGATGGGTCTCACATCCGGTTTCAGCACCACTCTGTGTTGATAAATCCGTGGGTCCAACCCCTTCATGTCACTGTAATCCCATGCAAACACATCCGTGAAGTCTCGTAGCAGCTGCAACAAGTGCTCCTAGAAAGTCTCGGATAGTCCGGCCTTTAATTTTACGGGTCGAGGATTGGTTTGGTCACCTAAATTGTAGGTGATCAGTTAATCTTCCGGTACATAGAACTGTCGGGGCCTTTCCAAATCATCTCGGGACTGGAGTAATTGTTGGAGCATCGACTCATCCAAAGTCTGTTCTGTACTCGACTCGTGCTCACCTGTCAGAGGCACCACCATGCAGGCTGTTTATCAGGCACCGTTTGTAAATCTACAGTGTCAAATGCCATCAGATGCTTGTTGGTCTTAAGGAAAGTCTCCTCTTCATCATCGGAGAGACCATCCAACATGTGTAGAGGCTCCCCCAAATATGGTCATGCATGTAAGTCACATGGTTTCATGTTGTCCAACGGGACAACATATTTCTGGTGGTTATTTTTAAAGACTAATTCGTGCGCTGACCAGTCTTGCACTACCTTAGCTTGTTTTAGCCAAGGATGTCCAAAGAGAAGATTGTAATCCAGGCTCGATTCGGGTAAATCCAGCACAACAAAGGTCATTTTGAAAAAGAACCTTGTAGAGTGATCGAAATATCTCGCACCAAGCCCACCGGATGGACTGGAGATTGATCAGCCATGCGTACAAAGAATTGAACATGTTCAATTTGCGTCCATCCCTGCCGTTTACAAAGTGCTGCTGTTGCAATGTTGACACCAGATCTGCCGTCAATTAAGACTTGTGTGATTTTGTGGTTTTTGTACCATACCGTAATCAGTGGTATCGTACGATCCACCATTGGGTCCAATTCCGGTTGGATTGTGGCTGTTGTGGGAGCACTCGAGGGTCCTGGACTGACCTGCTGCTAGAACTGTTGACGCACTCTCGAGACCAAAGCCAATAATTGACCCAAGGGCAATGTAAATGATGCCTTGGACAGCACATCCCACATCGAATTAGTTTTGGATGTTTCCGGTACCGTCTCTAGTGTGGACTCCGGTATTGTATGAGTCAGATTTTGCCCTTCTGGTATTTCCGGCAATATACTTTGCTGCGTCACCGAAACTAGGTCAGGAAATATAGATTGTTCCTGTGTAGCCCACTTGCTTGCCTTTGTGAACGCCTTCTATTGTTCATGAATTTGGTTCAAAGATCTCCACAAATGGCTGTAATTGCTTGCCCGAATGTGTTTGCACCACTGCTGCTTGCGTTCCATGGCTGAGATGTACACCATATTTGCCATCGGATGTTGTCGTTCTTTTTTCTTTTTGTCATACTCAGCTGCATCTTTACAAAATCTTTAGATATGTCCGATTTCACCACAAAAATGACATTTAGGAGGGGAAGGAGATGCACCTTCTCTAGATGGACCTGCATTCTACCGAGCTTGTCCAAAATTATTTGACCATCCACCTCGATAATTCCTATATCCCTGGTATGGGGTATTCCGCATCTGTGGTGGTACATAATGGTTGAATGGTTGCCCTTGTTCCTCAATGATGGCATTAAAAGATGCTCTGCTCTGTACCTTGGCATTATACGGACAAGTCTCCGTAGTGTGGTCTGTTGTGTGGCAGATTGCACAATACATTTGGTTCAGCGCGCATGTTGAACTGTTGTGCCCTGGATTTTTGCATTTGGTACAGTAAATTTGTTTCAAAGGATCCTCGTTGGATTGCCAGGACACTTTCAACCACTCTAGGTCGTTAGTGAATCCGCCCACTTTGTTTTCTAATTGTAATGCCATAGCAATTACGACATCCAAAGTCATTCCACCAACGCACCGTATGATCATAATATGCTTCAATTGGGGCTTTAATCCGTTGATGAACCACTGTGTGATAACATCATCTTGTAAATTAGCGTGCACGGGTGGCAACTGCCATAAATGAGTCCGAAATAGCGTGGCATAATCCTGTACATTTTGGTGTGGTTTCTGCCTATTATTATGTAAGTAGTCAAAAATTTCGGCTTGGTTTTTCTTTAACCGAAATCGTTGCAGAAATGCATCCTTCACATTATCGTACTGCCGGAAGTGGTTCAAATCATATTCAGTTAGCCATCGTGCAGCTTCATTAACCAGGGTTGACTGGAACACAATAGCTTTATACGCAGGGTCTACGGGGTAATTCAGAATTGCATAATTAATCTCAAAGGTCCACACATGCGCATCGGGATCATCCCTCGGAAAACCTCCATATTTGGTGTATGTGACCCCTACTGGTACCAGGCGCGGTGGGATAACCTGTTGCTGCTGATGTTGTGGTTGCGGCTGTGGCGGTGTTTGTTGTTGTTGTTGTGAGCTACTCATGGTGATGTTCTTGTTGGCGTTGTTGTTACGTGAATTTTGGGGAGGTATCTCTTGATCTTCCTAGACTGTATGGTCAACCGGCTCACTTTCTGGTCCTAAAATGTCGTTGAACCGATTGCTTAACTCCAAATCTATCAACCCTTCCTCAACTTTAGTGTCGAAATTAGCTAAACGTGCACCGAAAAATGGTGAACGCAATAGGTGTCCAACAAACAGCACCGCAGTTTCACCGAAAAGCTTCGAATCGCCACCAGGTAATACCGAACTCTCACCAAAACTCGCCGAATTCTCACCGGACAAGAGTGCACTATCACCGGAAATGTTCTCACCAGATAACGCGAACCTGTCATCGAAAGTGACCGAATTCTGACCAGATAATGCGGAACTGTCTCCGCACTAGCCTCTGTATAACCAAAAATCACCGTACTTTCTCCAGAAGGTACCGGACTCGCACCGGATTCTCGCTGTGTGCTACCAAACTACCACCGGAATTGCCGTTGGCTGGCTGGACTGAACCTTCTTCAACTGGACTTAATTATCCTACACTTCTACCACCATGGGGTGTTCCTAACAGTTCAAAACTACCCAAGGATATTGATCTCTGCGGTATTTGGGTTATGATTCGCCAGATTGTGTTACCGGCATATATCAAAGAATTCTTCGTCAATCTTTAATCTTCTATGCAAACGATGACTCCATTTCCCAGAGATGGTGCCAATGTTAAACTTAAACTTCGGATTAAGTTATCTGTTTAAAGTTTAATTGAAGTCTGGGTTCTTGGGATGGTTAGGGGTCTGTAAACAAAGGCCCTGTTTGTATTTTCCCAAATCTACAGATTAAGAGTATACTACTTCACCGTACTAGCGAATGCGTTCTTCAACACACTTCCATACCAGACAATTACTGTATAACTTCTTCACTTATCGCGTTAATCAATTTACTTAATACTTCATTGAACTTCACTTAATGATTAAACTTAATCAACAGAATTGACAATAGTGAGAGTACACAGTAATTCGGTAACTACGCTTCGCTTTCGGCTCTCGCCCAGACTGTCTGAACCAACCGAACACTCATATCAGATAATTTATTTTATAACTATCTATCTATCTATCTATCTATCTAATATCTATCTATCTATCTATCTATCTATCTATCTATCGATCTAATATCTATCTATCTATCTATCTATCTATCTATCTATCTATCTATCTATCTATCTATCTATCTGACATCTATCTATCTATCTATCTATCTATCTATTTATCTATCTATCTATCTATCTATCTATCTATCTATCTATCTATCTATCTATCTATCTATCTATCTATCTATCTGACATCTATCTATGTATCTATCTATCTATCTATTTATCTATTTATTTATCTATCTGTTTGCCTGTTTGTCTATCTATCTATCTATTAATCTATCTATCTATCTATCTATCTATCTATCTATCTATCATACCAATTCAAATACTATGATATGGATGGATATAATAGTGATGATGTGGATTTGTAGGTATTAAGATATATAATGATACTATATGAATTTTAACTTGAATGTTATGATACAAATGATGTCGATTGAATTTAGCTTGAATATTATTATATGGATTGGTATAGTTGTGATAGTGTGAAATGATGTGATAGTATGGGTTGAATTTTAATTCTATGGAGTATTATGATGCTATCATGTGATTTTGATTCAAGTATTATTGTATTATCTAAAATAAATTACTAATATGATTTCTTTTGCAAATTTAAAAGTAAAAATGCCAAGCATATTGGATGTGAATTCTCAAATTGATAATGTGGGATCACAAAGAATTTTAGGTGAACAAAATGCACAATTTACTCAATCATGGTTAGAATTTCTATTTCATCAAGAATTAGAACCATAGGGTTGATAAGGACAACTATTATGTATGAAAAAAAGTATGTCCCAACCATTTTTTTCGTGATATTCTCCTTTGAGTTACCAGGAAAGCAAAAGAGACAGTACCATTAAAGTTATCAGACTTACAACACAAAGGATTAGAAAAAGTATTACTTCAATGCTTTAATGAAATACTAATTAAATCATGTTATACTTCATTCAAAAAAATTTTGTACAAGTTATCCTTCATTAATATGTAGATTAGGATGGTCGTCCAAAAGAATGCAAGCATAGATATGGATCCTCCTCAGCATTGCTCCCCATTCCAAAATCAAGGATATAAAGGTCCTCTTCCTCAAAAGCAACCATATATTTTTCTATCAAAAGAATGTAATACTATTCATGATTTATCATCACAAGATAACTATTATACAATGAAGGATTATCACTTCCAAATTTACATAGGACAATTGATGAGCAACAATCCATAATTATAAATCAACAAAGAACAATTAATCATTTACAAAATCATGTGAAAAAATTACAACTATCTTTGGATGCCTATGAGACAAAAATGGAAGACTATCAAAGGAACCCTTGTCTTTTGATCAGTTCACTACATATGAATTGATGAATCAAGAAGATAATGAATTGTAATGGAGAAAGATCCTACGAACCACTACTAATTAGAAAGATGACTCTCTTCCCAACCTTATGCCTCTATACATAGCTTCTCAAATCAATGAGGACCACTAGATTAAGTGAAGTCCACATGTGCATGTGCGATCTCCACCACTACTTTAGCACCTTCCACTAGAGTCCACTAGTGGTAGGTGTACTCGTCATTTGAGTTAAGTCTCTATGGAGTCAAGCTAACTCACATTAACTTAAGTTAGAAGGTTGTAGAGATCTTTGGGTAAAACTCTCTCCTCATACTCCCCATGGGGGTTGAACCCAAGACCTATGCTTAAGTCTAATATCAAGATCTTTGACCTTGCATGAGAATGACCAAACAATGTCCAATTTCAAATCTATCTAAATTAGTCGGATGCTCATGTCATGGCTTACTTTATAACACTATTTTCTCCTTGGGAAACATTTTCATCCTAAAAAATAGAGCTATAAATAACAAATTGTAAGCATGCCCCCAGCCTCATGCTCTAGTTTTAACATGTCTTCATCTCTGGATGGGACTCACCTCATACTCTAAATGAATAG
>MU260287.1:167500-175000 GCA_020310875.1 Ceratopteris richardii
CTCCCAATGAGCTTTGCCAGGATTAGCCATAAACCTGCTAACAACTCCCACTGCATGAGCAATGTCTGGCCGAGTGGCAACCATAGCATACATAAGTGAACCACAGGCTGATGCATATGGAACACTCCATGTAGTTGGCTGCATCATCATCCTTGGGACAGTCATCTTTGGAAAGCTTGACATGTGGCTGCAATGGCACTCCAAGAGGCTTAGAATCAGCCACATTAAATCTGTCCAGTACTTTATCAATGTACTTGTCTTGGGATAAATGCAAAGTATGCTGCTGCCTATCCCTTTTTATTCGCATACCAAGAATATGCTCAGCTTCCCCAAGGTCTTTCATTGAGAACTCAAGAGTTCAGCTGCTGTTTGAGAGCATTTAGAGTGCCCTTTTTCTTCCCAACCAGCAGCATATCATCTACATACAGCACAAGAATGATTGGGCTGCCATCTTCATCCTTTTTAGTGTACAAACAGTGATCTGCATGGCTTCTTTTGAACTCATGTTTGAGCATAAATGCATCAAACTTCTTATACCATTGTCTAGGGGCTTGTTTCAGCCCATATAAGCTCCTTCTCAGCTTGCATACCAGATGCTCTTTTCCAGGAACGGCATATCCTTCTGGTTGTTTCATGTACAGCTCTTCATCTAAGTCACCATGCAAAAAGGCTGTTTTAACATCCATTTGGAATAGCGCCAAATCCAAAGCAGCTGTAGTAGCAAATAGCACACGTAGAGTGGTCATTTTAACTACCGGAGAGAACACCTCTTGGAAATCAATGCCCTCCTTTTGGGCATATCCCTTAGCAACCAGCCTTGCCTTATACTTGGGTTTGCCATCAACAGTTTTGATTTTGTATACCCACTTGTTAGGAATGGCTTTCCTACCTTTGGGCAACTCAACAAGATCCCAAGTATCATTTGCATGCAAGGCCTTTATTTCTTCCTGCATGGCTAAATCCCACTTCTTCTTGTGCTCACATAGCTTTGCCTCTTTATAAGTGAGAGGCTCCCCCTCATCTGATAACATAATGTAATGTATAGAGGGATCATATCTGTTCATTGGCCTCCTAGCACGTGTAGATCTTCTTACCCAATGATCCACATTATCTGGCAATGGATCTACATCAGGAGGTATATCAACATGTCCATTGTTAATGGGCTGCTGCACATCATTTCCAGCCCTGTTTTCAGCATGAATAGGTGGCTGCATATGCCCATCAGGAGAGTCATTTTGCTGTCCAGCATCATCTGGCTCAAAAACCACTAGATCATTAATATTTTCAGTCCTTTGTGGTGCATCCTGAGGATCAAAATCAGGCCTAATAGGTGGCTGGTCATGCTGAAATCTGACCCTTTTATGGTCGTCCTTTGAGGCACAATTATTTTGAAGCAGCCTTGCCTCATTAAAAACAACATCCCGGCTGCGTACAACTTTCTTGAGCTGAGGTATCCAAATTCTGTAGCCAAGTTCACCTTCTTCACCATATCCCATGAAGAGACCTTTTATGGACTTAGCATCAAGTTTGTTTCTCAACTCCGGCCTTATCAAGTTTGTTTCTCAACTCCGGCCTTATGTGCACAAAAGCCTTGCAGCCAAAGACACGTAAGTGATCATATGAAGCAGGTTTGCCAGACCAAACCTCTTCAGGGATGTCACTTTCAAGGACATGTAAGGGGATCTATTGCAAATATGTACTGCAGTTTTGAGTGCCTCTCCCCAAAATCCACGAGGGAGATTAGCTATGGACAGCATGCATGTCACCCTCTCACAAAGTGTCCTATTATAGAGTTCAGCCACACCATTAGAAGAGGGGCTGTATGGAACAGTAAGCTCCCTCTTAATGTCCAAATTTTCACAAAATTTCTGAAATTCAGCACTTGTATACTCACCACCATTGTCCGTACGCAAGCATTTCAGCTTTCTACCTGTTTGGGTGGTCACAAATGCATGAAAACTCTTAAACGCAGCAAATGCTTCATCCTTAGATTTAAGCAATTGAACCCAAATTTTTCTAGAAAAATCATCAACAAAAGAGATGAAATACAAAGCACCCCCCATAGATTTGGTGGGCATGCTACATACATCAGAATGAACAAGATCAAGTACACAAGACTTACGAGACACACCAGAATAAAAGGAACGTTTCACTTGCTTTCCATATTGACATTCATTACAAAAATCAAGCTTTGTGCCTGTAGCATCAAGCTTCTTTAAGTTACAAAGCCTAGTGAGACCCTTTTGGCTCGTATGGCAAAGTCTCTTATGCCACAACTCCATATGGGAGTGAACTTCAGCCAAAGCAATGAACTTGCCTGATAAGGCTTTCCCATGCAAGCAATAGAGAGTTCCCTTCTTTATGCCTTTCATAATCAGTCTTGATCCCTTTGTCATTTTCCATGATCGTCTCTCAAAGAGAATGCTATAACCATGCATATCCATTTGACCCACAGAGAGTAAGCTTTTCTTGATCCCTGGTACATAACGCACATCATGCAACCAGCTCATTAGTGCCATTTGTAGAGAAATGCATTGTGCCTATATCCTCAATGGAACAAGCATGATTGTTTCCAAGGTATACATGGCCATGGCTGCCTGCAGTAAAAGTAGAAAAGCACTCCTTGATAGGAGTCACATGAAAAGAAGCACAAGAGTCAACTATCCATGTCTGGGCCAATGCATCATTAACAGTCAGCAAAGCATCGATAAGATCACTTTTGGTGATCGACATGTCCTGTGTATGAACATTCAGAGAGAAATCATATGCATAAGTATCATCAACTCATAAAGTAGTGCACAAAATATCCTCAACATCTGATAGCTCCTCTATGACTACATTAAAGGCCACATTGGCCTTCTCTTTGTCCTTTTGGATGTCCTGTGCATCAGTCTTGTCTTCTTTCTTTCCCTTCTTTTTATCTCCAGCATTCCTATTTCTTTCAAGCTGTGCCTTGTAATAGCGGCAATCGGGTTTCTTGTGGCCTTTCCTGCCACACTGATAGCAAGTCACATCATTGCTTTTACCTTTGCTGCCATTACCTCTTTCCCTGCTCTTACTCTTGTTCCTTTGTGCATTATTACTCTTTTTATCTGTCCTTCCTCTAACCATGTTAGCCGAGCTTCCACCTTCACCACCTGCTTTTCTCCTGATCTCTTCATTAAGTATAGAACCCCTAACACCATCAAAGGTCAAGTTGGGGTTATTGGACAATGAGACTACCAGTGTCTCCCAAGAGTCAGGAAGTGTCATAAGCAAGAAGATGGCTTTAAGTTTGTCATCAAAAGCAGCCATACCTGAGTCCTGCAATTGTGACAAAGTACTTGTAAAGAGGGATAAGTATTCAGCTGCACTCTTTGACTCATCAAGTTGCATACCAACAAGCTTCCGCATCAAATGCACTTGGTTCACAGGCGTAGTGTTCTCATAAGTTGCTTTCAGCTTTGCCCATATTTCTGAAGCAGAGGTCAACCCTTTGAGATCTACCAAGATCTCATCAGAGACTGCCATCTTGATATACGTAACAGCTTTCTTGTTCAAGATCAGCCAAGCTTCCTGTGACATATCTTCTGGTTTTTCAGCTTCCAATGCCCTATCAAAATCCTTCAAGAAGAGAATACCTTGCATTCTCTCCTTCCACAAATCGAAACCTGTTCCCTCAAAACGTCGAATCTCAAATAGATTCTTCACATCTGAGGAGGATGACTCCATGATTGCACGATGAAGAAGTTAATATGCTGAAATTTGGGCAAAAATGCACCAAATCAAAGTATCACTTCTAAAAATGATGCACAATGGCTTCAAACTATTGTGGGAGAAAAATGGAGCAAAAACAGACAAGTTCGACCACAAGATTAAAATCTGTAATTTTCTGAAATTACCTGTAGAAAATTCCAGCAAGTCAATTTATGCTTCAAATCAGCAAATTTGACTTTTCTTGACCTCAAGGTGTATACATAAGGCTATAAGGAAGCCTTTAGGAGCAAAAGGGAGCAAAAACCTCAAATTTTCTCTTCAGAATTTTGAAAAATTCAGAGAAAATCCCACAATTTGCTGTACATAAGCAAATTTCTCATGCCACACTTCAATACATGAAAGGTTTCAATACATGAAATGTTAAACCTGTATATTGCTGTTTTGGACTGTGGAACACTTGTGTACACCTGTAAAACACCTGGAAATAGCCTGTTTTGAGCAATAAGACAAAGAGAAACAGTTACTTCGCGATGAAATCGAAGAATATCACGTGAAAAGAAGTTTATGCTGCTCCAAACGTGTGGTGCTGCACTTTTAACCCTTTTCTTTGCGACAAAACTCAGAAAAACCTACAAAAACTGAAGTAGAACACTCCAAAAATGCTGATGTCGCTGTTTTGGGCACCTTCTTCGCGATGAAACGCGAAGATCTTGCAAAATCTGAAGAAAAACCCTGCTGAAAACTGAAACGCAGCTTCTCTAGTGCCTCAACGGAGCTCTGATACCAGTTGTTGGAGCAAGAGAGAGTATTCAGCAGATGGAGAAGCTCAAATGGAGCCTCTCTTCACTGAGCAGCAGGGCAGGTGAGTGTCCAGAAGCACATGCAGGTGAGAGAGAGAGAGGGAGATCGAAAAAGAAGAAGGGAGGCGAAGCTCTTTGGTGGGTTCTCCAAAAGAAGAAGAGACCCTAACTTTAGTTTAGGTTATTATTTATAGGACCTGGCCAAGTTCACACTGAACTTGGCCAAAAGAATAAAAATGACTATAATCAGCCTTTTAAAGGCCTACACACAAGTTTACAACTATGAGGGGTCATTTAGGGCCTTTACCCCAACACTATCTCCTCTTCTTCAATTCTTTGCATTAAAGTGCAAGCCAATAAAAGAGAGCTGCTTACATACTCCAATGGCATGTCTACAAGACTATGACCATGCTATTATACCAATTGTTGGAAAAAGATCCAGCATGCAATCAAATAAGACCAGAGCAATTCGACTATGTCTGGAAATAGGGTTGAAGATCAACAAGAATTGTATGCCGCAAGAATCTGACCTGTACTATAGTAAGGAAAATGCAATAACACTCTAAATGTACAATAGCCCTTTGATGCACCACTAAGAGCATCTACAAAATATGTGTATGATTGCTTGTGTAATCAAATAAGACTCATGTGACCCCTCCTAGAGCTAACTTCCTTTGGTTCATGTGCTCAACAAGCTTTGGACAACAGCCTTGATGAGAGACCTACGACCACCTGCTTATTAATGAACTGAACTTCACTTGTGTTAGCCATGGCGCTCTTATCATTCTACAAGTTGTACTATTCTCAAGATGCTCTATGTACACTATTTTCACATGCTCTAATACCAATTGTTGGTTTTTAAGGCCCACAATCAATATAGAGATATAAATGAAATAGAAACATGAGAGAGAAAAGACAAAATGATAAAGAGATGAAGGAGCAAAGCTCCACATATATGCCATATATTCCAAAATATGAAGTATATGAATGTTACAGAGAAGCATATAGATATGCATACAAATGCCCTTGTGGCTTCCTTGCTTCCTAACTTCACAATCTCCATGAGATGAAGATGATCTCCTCCAAGTATAGATAGGCATCAAGCTAATGTCCTTATGATTGAAGATGAGACTTCAACACTAGCTCTTGCCCTCTTTGTAACTCCTCAACGTGAAGAGAGACCTCTAGCCAAGCTCAAAGTTGCCTCACCTAGAAGTGATTATCAAAGTCCTATGGGCTGATCCTTTTATAGTAAATTGTGCCTCGGAACAATCTCCAATCGATAAGCTAAAAAAGCACAAAACATAGAGAAATTTCTGAAAAAGACGGAATTCCTATTTGCCCAGCTTTATTTTGTCATCGTTTTTTGTTGTTCTAATTGTAGTCGTTGGATTTAGATTAATGAATGCTTGCCAAATGCCAATTGCATTATTGACATTTAAAGAGAAATTTGACTTTGACCTGCAAATTAAGGTTTGACTTTTGAACCCTCAAATGTGCTCTAAATGATGTGTGTCATATATCAATAGATAACTTGAGGAATACGTTCCAAATCTGAAATAAAAAATTCCTGCAAAATTTGACTGTTTTGACTTGATTTGACCTTGATTGACTTTGCCAAAAAACTGGAAATTTGTGAAATTGTTGTTGAAATGTGTGCAACTGTCTTCTCAAAGACTACTATTTCCAACAAGGCATTCTCATAGTGCCCAAAAACGACATTTCTACGCCGCAAAACAACACGGTAGCTTTTAGGAAACCGTCCTACCCTAAAATGCCATTTCTAGGCCAATTATTTCCGGCCAACTCTTCACTTAGAAAGAAGCTCATTTCACTTGTAAAATTTATGTGTTTTTGAAGATTGAGTGCGATTGAGAGCTACCCAGTCCATTGCCTTCAATTTCTAGTGAGAGAGAGAGAGAGAGTGCCGCCCATTGCCTTCAAAGCTCAACTCCTTGGTGTCAACTGCCTTCAAGCCTCAAGGCTCAACCCTGCTGGCCTTGGAGTCCTCGGTCAAGCTTGGAAGTTGGACTTTGCTATGTGATTATACACACACATATACATATACGTACATATACATATACATATACATATACATATACATATACATACATACACATACATACATACATACATATATAGACATATACGTACATATACATACATACATATACATACATACATACATACACATACATATATATATATATATATATATATATATATATATATATATATATATATATATATATATATATATATATATATATATATATATATATATATATATATATAGAGAGAGAGAGAGAGAGAGAGAGAGAGAGAATATAGTAGATTCGATGCGTCGAATTTTTTAGATTTGTGGTTCATTCCGTACGGTGCGTAGCGGTGCATTTTTCTGATTGGGTGAGCCTTTTATCTTGCCCTATCGAGAGAGTGTTGACTACCTTGCGCGCTTTAGCCTTTCATCCTTCTTGCCTCAGCCTTAGCGAGTCAGCTTGAGCCTCAGGGAGTCAGTGCTCAGCTCCCCGAGTTTGAACTTCGGACACACAGTGAGATCAGACCCGTGACCCACCCGAAATCGAGAGAGAGAGAGAGAGAGAGATGGATGGAGTGATATTCAACGATGTTCTATCCATGGAGTGATGGCTTATTCTCACGGAGAGATGTACTTCATCTCATCACACGATGCATCCGAGACACGGAATGAGCATATCTACTTGCGGCAGAGTGGGCAAGTGCCATAGAGATTGTGGGGCCATCAAATGTTGTTTGCATTGTCGCAGATGCAGAGCCAACAAATAGAGCTTTAGGTGCAATTATTGAAAATCTATATCCTCACACCATTGTTTGCTTTCGCATGGCCCATTGTTTAAATAATATTCTCAAAGATATTGGGAATTTGGATTGTATTTTGCCTCCCATTAATGAGGCAAATTCATTGGTTAGTTTCATCAACAACCACACACGTGTGAAGAATGAGTTTAGCAAGAGGTCTACTCTT
>MU260287.1:180000-197500 GCA_020310875.1 Ceratopteris richardii
GATGGTCCCAAGCAGGTATAATCACTACTTACTATTCAATAGCGATGATGTGATCAGATTTTTCTAAATTCAAATTGCGTTTTTCACCGTTCTAGTTTTTTTATGTTCTTGCTTACAAATTAATACAGATTCCACCGACTCAATATGATAAGTATTTACAGAGTGGCACGGATATCTCTCAAAGCATTCGAGATCAGCAAGAGGATATATACCTCATGCTACATGTGGAACTTGAGACCATTGATAGAAGAGTCACAAGAGCACGTGCACAATGATTTGCAAAAACGACAGGTGCAGCTCCTTCTTCGAGTACACTTCCATCCCGCTGTGCAGGTGTGCGCAGGAGGTGCAAGTTGTGCCCCCGTCATAGAGGACATGCGCTTGAACATGAGTATGATACAATGGATATAGTTCCCATCATGGAACCCGAGTATGACAATGAGGGGAATGTCACTACTATGGAGGGACATTCCATCCAAGGCATCTTCTTCATATAGTGATACATACATGGATGAGCACGAATACTAGACTCTAGAGTAGTAAACTAGCAAGTAGTAGACTAGTAGGTAGTAGACTGGCCTCTAGAGTTTGAACTTTGTGGTAGACTTATTTTTTGTATGTGGTAGAAGCTTTTGCCATTTACCTTGTTGAGTTTTGAGACATGGATTTTTTATGTACATAATAGTGGCCATATGGATTATGGATAGTATCATCATGGATTACATTTATGATTTGTCATCCATAGACTCTCAATTGTCTTGTTTTTTTTTTGGCCTTTTGTAATGAAAATTTTACATCCATTCCATATCCATTATCATACATGCTTCACTATTCTACTATCATGTTACTTGATAGACAATAGATAGGAATAAATGCGAAATTTAAATTCTATTATGTTTATAGTTGTTAGTGGTTACTAGCTTAGCATGAACATTGAACATTGAATATATATATATATATATATATATATATATATATATATATATATATATATATATATATATATATATATATATATATATATATATATATATATTCAATGTTCAATGTTCATGCTAAGCTAGTAACCACTAACAACTATAAACATAATAGAATTTAAATCACACACACACACACATACATACATACATACATACATACATACATACATACATACATACATACATACATACATACATACATACATACATACATACATACATACATACATACATACACACACACACACACACATATATATATATATATATATATATATATATATATATATATATATATATATATATATATATATATATATATATATATATATATATATATATACACACACATATACATATACATATACATATACATATACATATACATATACATATACATATACATATACATACACATACATATACACATATATACATATACATATACATATACATATACATATACATATACATATACATATACATATACATATACATATACATACACATACACATACACATATATACATATACATACACATACACATACACATATATACATATACATATACATATACATATACATTTTTGTATATGTATATGCATATGTATATGTATATATGTGTATGTGTATGTATATGCATATGTATATGTATATATGTGTATGTGTATGTATGTGTATATGTATATGTATATGTATATGTATATGTATATGTATATGTATATGTATATGTATATGTATATGTATATGTATATGTGTATGTGTATGTGTATATGTATATGTATATGTATATGTATATATATATATATATATATATATATATATATATATATATATATATATATATATATATATATATATATGTGTGTGTGTGTATATATATATATATATATATATATATATATATATATATATATATATATATATATATACATATACATATATATATACATATGTGTGTATATATATATATACACATATACATATATATATATATATACACATATATATATATATATATATATATATATATATATATATATATATATATATATATATATTTTATTTTTTTTTTTTAATTATTATTATTTTTTATTTATTTATTTATTTATTTTATTTTTTTTTTAATTTTTTTTAATTTTAATGAACACACCTTACCTCGGGGATAAGATGCACTTCTCGCACTTTATATGCACCGAACCTTACGCACCTTACACACTTTATGCATCGTACGACCTTGTCTCTCTTTCTCTCACACACACATGATCGACCAAAAAACAACACTGCCAAAGTAACAACTAAATATGGAACCTATCTTCAAAGCAATTTTGGCATCCATCATATTCAAAAACCTAACATTATATATCCTGTTGATTAATGATTCCCTTCTTCATCTTATGTGCTATGATTCAAAGAGAGAGGCACAGAGAGAGAGAGAGAGACAGAGAGGAGAAAAATGTGACAGCATCCTCTGAACGTGAAATGGTCATGAGCACTCACTCCATTGATAACGTGGGAAACATATATGTACTTATTTAAAATACCAAAATAAGGCATAGAAAAGCAGCTAGCCTGAGATCTTGAATAAGCACAGGTCCAGGCAAAAAAGAAAATAAACAGAACTTAAGATGAGACAATATTCACACGATAGACAACCCTTCAACCTTTCGGACTTCCACTTCAGAAATCAGTGGGCTCCTGCAACATTTTGTTTAGAGATGGTGGCATGGTCATACTTCAGAAAGTGGGGATCTCCATTCAAGAATAAAAAAATGTAACAAAGATAGACTCAACCCCTAGAGAGGAGGGGAGAGATCTTGTTTTGGCACTCAAGAAAAAATGTGAACAAGACCTTATGGCCATTTACAGAACTATTTTGATTATCTGCTATGTTACATGGTGACTCACAAGGAACAGCTAAAGGCGTGCAATGGCATCCCTTATAGCTCTTTGGAACTCTTTATTATGCAAAATAAAGGACGAAACATGACCACCGGTCACCCACCTTATTTCAGAACCTGGCCATGCTCTTTGGAACTCCAATACCGAATGCTTTGGGATGTAGCCATCATTCTGTTTTTTTAGAAACAGTGTGGTTGTAATCTTGATGTGTTAAATGATCGAACAAACAGAATGAAGTTGCAGAGACAGACTTACAGTGGCTGAGACAAAAATAACTGCCTCTGGCTTGTTGGGAACCGGAAACTTTGTTACATCTGTCAAGCCTAAAACAGCACGCATACGCTCACGAACTTGCTCAAGTGTCATCCCAGACTTTCGAGCCTTATCTTGCATTAGAGCATCCCAAGCAGTCCCGTATTGTAGAATGCCTTCACAGAATGCCACTGCAGCAGAATGTGGTGCTAGGAATGGCAGGACTGCTATTGGTGATGGATGGAGAGAGCCAACCATAGCAGCATGCACACCTCCTGCACAAGAAAACAGCATGAAGCACAATCAATTACAACACTCTCATAAAAAGACTCGATAAAACTGTAAAAAAGCTTACCCATGCTAAGACCACATACACCCAATTTGTTGAAGCCCCCTTCTTCCTTCAGCCAATGAAGGAGCGCCCTGGCCTCTTCGATTGTGACCCTTCCTAAAAGCAACAAATCACTGACACACAGCAATCTGGCACCTGGTTGCTGCTTAGGGCGACGATTACCATAAAACGGACTGGAAAGGATATCGTCAGGATGGAACGAACAATAAACAAATGTTAATGACACAAGCGATGGGCTAAATATAATCCATAGAATTACTGTATGCATGCCTTTAACAATGCTTATTATTGTGCAGTCAAATACTACCAAATTATTAAATGATGTACCTTTCAAGGACCATTGTCGCAATATTGTCTTTGAGCAACGGGGCACCCAGCTTCAACCGCCGCTGAAATCCATGATCCCCCGTACCTGAAAGTGGACAAGAGACTAAATCTAGAAGCTTCCAACGGAGAAACATTCAAAAAGTGTTCGCCGCTTGCCCGCAAGATGAAGAACGCAGGAACTATTGGCAGGACTGGCGTTGATAGGAGTAAGGAGCGCCACACGGCCAATGTACGATTCCAACGGAAGAGCATGACGAAGCTGTTCGTCACAGGGGGTGACAAAGGCACCCTCTTGAAGCCGGGCGTTACGCGTCTCCCAAACCGTCGTCCAGCGAGGATGAACTTTCGGAGGAAGCGGTAACATCCAATTGGCCGTTGCAGCCGCTCGAACCTGTGCTAATTCCCCGGCAATTCTTTCCAGAAGATCTAGCTTAGGCCCTCCCCACCCCTGAGCGAAGAAACGAGGAGCAAGCTTCAGCCGATGCATCAATGCGCCATAGACATGATCTAACCAGTAATGCGCTATCCCTATGTTCAAAGCAACCATTGTTGAAGATATCTTCTTCCGTAGCGCAGATCTTCAACGTCATGCGAAGGCTTGGGAACGAAGATGACGATGCAGATGAAGTGCTTACGAGTTAGCGAGATGGAGTTCACGAACCGTGTCCGTGATCCAGTCAGATGGATCGAGGCTGTGGGCGAATCTGGTAGTCCTGTCTTGTCGTATAGCGTGATGGATAAAGAATTTTATATGATTTGGACAATTTCAATCTTCCCCGGCGATATTCGCTAGCTTTTTCTATTATAGAGGGCGTTTTCGACGTCAAACTTCGAAAGACAATGAAAGAAGTGTCAATCGGAAAATTGTTAAAATTATTAGGTAAAAGAATCAAGAATCGCAACTGGTTTAAGTTAGTGGTATGAGAGAAGCGATCGGTTGCTCGATTACTCTCTCGAATGTCATCAGGGGGAAGCGCAGAGAAAAGCGATCGGCTGCTCGACTACTCTCTAGAACGTCATCGGGGGGGAAGTTCTTTGGAAGATATGGAGGGAAAGATGTGCTTATAACTTTGGCGACTCCCTCAAAGAGTGGTCGATTGAGAAATCGTTGTTCCTCCTCGACAAAAGAATTACTAACAGTAAAAAATCCCCCCCCCTTTCAGGCATCGTCAAGTACTCCTTCTGATCAACAACAAGCTTAAACCCAAGTGGGTCCTGTATGAGCGTGATGAGAGGGTAATTAACCTTCTTTGTAATGCCATCCAAACTCTCTAAAATCTATCCTTGCTCTGTGGGATTTGGGGGATCCCATGGGCACTAGTCCCCTTCACTTGTACTTTTCTTTTCCTTTATTTAATACAAGTCTGAGAGAGTAGGCTATGGCCGAACTTCCCCTTTTTTTTTTTTAAGTTAGTGGTTTGACGCCTTGAGTCTCTGGGAAGAAGTTCTAAGTTCAAGTCTTGGCTGGACAGGGTGTGTGAGTGTGTTTTCAATCCATTGTACTCTCAAAAAAAGAATTGCAAAAACACATTCTTTAATAGCTATTACATAGACAAAGATTATCAAAGCAGAAGGGAAAAAAATTGAGAAAAAACTTGTCCTTTAATAGGTATTACGTAGGAAAAAAAAAAGAGTTATCAATCTTTTTTGTAATGTATCTTAATAAGTTTTAAGCAACCCCTTCTTTGTGGGATTCGGGGAGTCTCATGGACGTTATGTTCGTTCACTTGTACAGTTGTTTTTTCTATTAATTAAAGTTTGGAAGAGTAAGATATTGTCGAACTTCTTTTTGGGAAAAAAAAAAAAGAAACTCTCAAAGTGAGGAATTGCTTTGAGGTAAGATGAAACACATTGAATGTTTCGATGTTTAGTTTAGGAAGCCAAAAATCGGTTTGACGTCTAAGTATGTTTCATAATTTTAAGCATAGTGTCTTTTTATGAAGCCCATCTCAACTTCAAATACTCTTCCCTCCCCTCTAACAACTCTTCATCCTCATCTTAAGGGAGTAGGGGTTTGACCATTGTATGTTGCAAGTCGCCTAGGTAGACAGGATTTTCCATAAGCAAGTTTTCCTTAAGAGGGATTTGTATGGAATGCCCTTTGGGCAGTAACCTAGCTAGCCCTTGGAGAGAGGCCTTATTGCATGAAGCATATTAGGGTAGTTCCTAGTGCATACTAACCTTGAAGTTCCCAATCCTTGCTTTGGTAGGGATTCAAGGTGGGGGAGGGGGGGGGGGGGGGACTAGGTAGCTATAGTGGCTATAATGTCAAGAGATAACATTTGCGCACATGGTTGGGAACTTTAAATAAGAAAACATAAACGGAAGTACTAGGAGGGCTAAAGTTTATTAGTTTAGGATAGAAAAGAAATGATAGGAGCCACAAATTGAGAGTCTTGAGTGGACATGTGGTCGGAAAGGTTTAGTTAATTACAAAAGATCAATAGTATACCTTGAAAATTCACTTTGGCCTTGAAAAGTCACTTTGGATGAGTTGTTAGATATGTGTGCTTGAAATGTGCACATGCCCTTGAAGGAAAGGTATCTAAGAGAAAAATTGGGTGGGAAATTATATACTTCTTTGAAATATTGAAAGTCTAGGCTAAGGTTGGAAAGGTGCCATCTTTGACATTCTTATTGGCTAGCTCTTTTACTTTGGTCGAATTCTTCGCAAATAAGGTGGATTTCCTTTTTCTATCCACACATAAGTTTTTGGAGGCTCTTACTTTGAACCATGAGACCACCTAATACTCTTCTAGAAAAAGGTTTGTTATAAAGTAACTTGTCTAAGGCTTAAAGTCAAGTTAATTGTTGGAGGAGGCCTCTCCCAATGATTCCTTGGCTCCCCTTTTGCTCAAAGAAGCTTGGCACATAGCCCGAGAACGATGAGCCAAACTTGCACAAGTGAGAGATTCGTGCGTCTCTTCCTCCCAACCTTGGGACTAACTCCCAAGGGTCTCCCTCTTTCTCCATGCAATGACCCCAAGTGGTAGTTCACATGATTACCATTTGGCAATCATGCGCTACCCTCATAAGAAGAGGTTCACACTTCTTGAACTTGGGCCTCTAATATAACATTTCCTTCCCCTTAATTTTATTTTTGTCCAAAAAAATGGTCTTGAAAGGCAGAAACGAGAAAGAAAAATAATCTAGTAGTCGCTCACATAGAACCCCATGTACTTGGTGTATGTGGTCATCTCTCAATGATGTTTCCTCATATCCTTGCCCTTACAAAGCCACTTGGGAAACCTTCATAAAGTTGGTAAACCATCTCTCAAGAGTGCTAACATGCTCCCGTGTAGCATTATCTTATCAATTGTCTTTCCATTTTACTAGGCACTCTTTACGTAGATGACTCCTCATATGTTTCTCTAGAGTACATAGTATGCTCTCAACCTCATGTGGAATAAAGTGAACAAACATAGGCTCTACTACCACACTATCATGAATGACGTTGTCAGATCACCCAACCGCTTCTTAAGCTGGCTGACATGAAATATTGGATGGATCTGCCTACTCTCAAGAAGTTGGAGTTGGTAAGCCATCTTTCATGTTCTCTTTAGTATTGAGAATGGTCCACAATACCTAGGAGATAGTTTTGGTATTTGGATTCCATGTTTGGAGATGATATGCCTAAGATATCTAACCTCTGGTTTGAATTCACACTTGGATTCTTTGGCAGAACTTTAATTTTCCCTAAAAACTTGGATGACTATATGTAAGTCTTCCAAGTGTTCTTTGTCTGACTTCCTATAAATCAAAATATCATCAAGAAAGTCTACCACAAAATTTCCTAAATAAGGCCTTAGCACATTGTTAATGAGTCTCATGAATGTGTCTAGAGCATTGGTGAGACCAAATGGCATCATCAAAAACTCATAGTGCCCATACCTAGCCCTACATGCAGTCTTAGATACATTTTTTGCCTTTATCCTAATACGATGATACCCTAATCTAAATCAAGCTTAATAAAATGTCGAGCTTGATGCAACTAATCAAATAGATCATCAAATCTAAGGATTATGAATCTATTTTTAATAGTTACCTTGTTTAATTCTCTATAATCAATATAGAATTGCATAGAGTCATTTTTCTTACTAAGAGCATTGATGATGCCCATGGGGAATTACCAAGTCTACTAAATCCTTTAGCTAAGTAATCATGAATCTAAGTTTCTACTTCCTAATGGTGAGCTGCACTAAGCCTATATGGAGGTTTACAAATATGCTTTGTGTTAGCTACTAGGTCAATGGCATGGTCAATGTCTCCTCTAGTAGGTGGTAATCCTTTGGGCAAGTCAATTGGAAATACATCTTTATATTCAAACATTACGGTTTAAAATTCTTAACTACACATTGTTGCAAAAATGAATGATAAAAATTCATGTCCATAGTTTCAATATGATCATAAAAAGATACATATGGAAAAGTCATAATCGTGTAAAAATTGATGAGCGTCTAGATTAAACAATGCATAAACATCCTATACATCATGTAAATTAAATAAAGTATCTAGTTGAATACAAAATGTACTTCTATCCTTGAAAAATTCAATAGTATTATTTTGGTAACTTCTTTTAAGTGTGTCCCCTAATCCCCAAAGTCATTCTCTACCCAATACTATATCTATTATATCCATGTTCATAATTTGGAAGTCTGAGTGATTTGTAAATCCTTGTATCTAGACTTTTAAATTGGTTACCACAGTATCCCATATCCTCTTATCCTCGCCCTACATCATAGATACAACATATTTAGGTGCACTAAGTTGTTGGGGAATCTTTAACTTCTTGAAGAAGATATCCTCAAAATTGTCCTTGGAAAATTGAAAAAAAAAATCAGTTTATATTACCTCCTTTGTGCAAGATTTAATGGCCTTCTTCCCGCTTGGTTCTTTCTCCAAATCACTTGCATGCAGGGCAATTTATCCCACATATGAGGGCGGATCAACCATCAGGAGACCATATAAAGGAGGACTTCATTTTGAGGCTCTCATCTTCAAGGAGGGGGGAGAGAAGCCTCTTGGGTTGTGTCTGCTGTTTGACTAGGCAGAAGTTTATATGTGAAGAGCCTTACAATTGTGTTATCCTTCATGTGGTTCTTGGCCTTGGACATTGTTTGTGTGTAATTGGCTCTAATACCAATGTTGAAGTATGGATTCCAGGCCTCTCCCAATGATTCCTTAGCTCCCTTTTTGCTTAGAGAAGCTTGGCACATAGTCTCAGGACGGCGAGCCAGACTTGCATAAGTGAGAGATTCACGTGTCTCTTCCTCGCAGTCTCGCAACTAACCTCCAAAGGTCTCCCTCTTTCTCAATGCAACCTACCCAAGTGCTAGTTTACATGATTTCCACTTGGCAATCATGTGCTACCCTCATAAGAAGAGGTTCACACCTCTTGGACTTGGCCCTCTAATATAACATTAATTATAAGTCCTCTAAGGGACAAGGCAAATTAGAAATGAGAGTAAGTAATAAATACAGTAGATAATCTAATTTTGAACTAAATTAAAATGTGACACAGAGGAGATAGCGTAGTAGAGTGATCTAGTACACATAGATGGAGTAGATAATTGTAATCTATTCAAATCACAAGGAATCTTTGGATTAGCTTCAACCACTAGTAGGTAATTAGAGATTCCACCTAACATTGTCAAGCTATATGTAGAGGACTACGTTGGGACGAAACATATCTCTCTATTTTTTTTAGTAGATATACCTAGGTTTTCATAGCATTAGTATCATAATATTATGTGGATAGAACTCCTAATTTCCCCTCTCTACAAGTTTTTTTCTAACTAAAAAGGGTTGTGCATATGTGATCTCTCTAGTTTGCAAGGGTGGCATATCTTCCATACCCATGAGCCTCAAATAAGATAGCTCATGTTCACCCATAGGTGGCCCTTAATGGACATCCTCTCATCCATAGGTGCATAGAGAGTTCCTTCCTCTTTGTGTTGTTAGAAAGTGAAGCTTCATAGTCCCTTTCATATGCCTTTACAACACTCCATTTTCTTGCATATGTGATCTTCATGTCTCCCATGAGGGTCCCCTTGCAACATGATTCTCAAAAACCCCTTGGACTCTCTGCACCATCTCAATAGAGTGTCTTGAAATAATCTTTTGGATCTTCATTCTCCCCATGGTGCATATAAGGAAAGAGCATGTAGCTAGAATGCCACAAAATATGCAAGAAGAAAGTGAGAAAGGCGGGAAAGATGGGAATGGAAGAAGAAAGAGCAAATATATGAAGTTGATATCTTACATATATATGAAGTTGATATCTTATGTCATGATATAAATGGATTAGAAGATAGAGTTAAAGGTGATGGCTACAAAAAATTTGCTAGCAGAGAGAATGAAGCAATAGGTTTATGAACTTCAATCAATGATATATGTAGCATTTTTTGTAGATCACTCTTTTACATACACCTTCAAAATATCAATCTCAGAAGAGTAGACCTCATTTAGTGGTAGTTGGTCATTGTAGCTGGATGATAATGACTTCTTTTCAAAAAGATAGAGTTAAAGGTCTAGAAGATGATATTGAAAGAATTGCTAGCACAACAAATGAAGTATTAGACTTCATTTAATGATATTTATAGCATTGTGGTAGATTCATTTCTACAAACACCTTCATAATATCAATCAAGAAGATGAGACCTCATTCAGATGCAATTGATGGTTGTAAAAAGATAAGATGGATGGATTCTTCTCAATCTCCCAATATAATCACATCAAAATAATAGTCAGCCTCAAGTGCACTCTATCATAGGTCAAAAGATCACAAGATCACAAATTTTCCAATCACATGATCAAAATATTCCCAATCATGTGACTAGAATGTCCCTACTCATGTGATCCAAAACTATATGATTGCATGAGTAGTCACAAGGTTTATTGCACACAGGTGATAAGCGTCTCACTAAAATGGTAAGTGTCTCATTTTCCCACCAAACCATGTATTACATAGGTCAAAATCAAGATAATAAGAAGACCTACAAGATCGTATAAGAAAAAATGAAAACAATTCCAAATAGACAACAACCGAAGCAACAATTCACTAAAAAGGTAAATGCCTCATTTTTCCACCAAACCATGTATTTCATAGGTCAAAATCAAGTGAAAAAGAAGATCTACAAGATTGTATTGTTGGAGTTTGAGGTCTACGGAAGCACGCAAACAACACACGGAAGAAGAAGAAGCTTGGAGCACAACACACATCATTGAATGTATTAGCAAAAGAATTTACAAAGATAAGTGACCGGGTTATAGGTGTAGATACAAGCCAGAAGAAAAAAACATCCTAAAGAGGGAAAAAAGTGCCCCGGTGGTCCTAGTGTGTTCACACACATCACCACTGAAATATATCAACAAAACCCCCCTAGGAGTGATGTGGTGAACAAGAAGTTGGCTCTCATGTATAAGGAAGTGCCAAACTATGTGGAATCAATCCACAAAAGGAAGTAAGCCCAAAGCTTTGCAAAAAGCTTCAAACTTCTCCATAGGCAGAGCCTTTGTGAAAAGGTCTGCAACATTCTCCTATGTGGGCACATATGCCAAATTGATCTCTCTAGCAAAGAACCTCTCCCTGACATAATGATAGTACACCTCAATGTCCTTAGTGCAAGCATGGAGGAGAGGGTCCCTAGCAACTACCAATGCACTCTGACTATCAATAAAGATGGTGGTGGTAGAATATTGTCTAGAACCCAAATCAGCCATAAGGCATCTGAGCCACACACACTCAATAGTCGCTATGAAAGTTGCCGTATACTCAGCCTCACAAATGGAAGTGGCCAAAGTAGGTTGCTTCTTGCTCAACCAACATATTGTTGATATATTTAGGTAGTGATGTGTGTGAACACACTAGGACCGTCGGGGCACTTTTTTCCCTCTTTGAGGAGGTTTTTTTCCCCGGCTTGTATATACGCCTATTGCCCTAATGGGCTCTTATCTTTGTACATTCTCTAGTAATACATTCAGTATTGTGTGTTTGTGCTCCAAGCTTCTTCTTCTTCCTTGTACTGTTCGCGTGCTTTCGCAGACATCTATCTCCAACAATTGGTATCAGAGCAGGTCGTCGCTTCATCTAGGGCGCCATTGACACTCCTCCGTTTGCAGTCTCAGAATCATACGAATCCTGGTGAGCATACTCAGGGTGTTTCCGAGATCAAAACAGCTTTGCTATATGGTGCCGAAATCACGATCTGAGCTCGTTTCGGCCTCCAAATGCACTATCGTAGCGCTTGTGCAGACTATTTCGTCTTTGTGCCAAAGGTATATACCTGTTCCTGTTCGCCAATATAAGCGTCTCGAAGTCTGCTACAGGTTTAGCAGAACTCGTCTGGGCAGTTCCGTTCAGCTTTTTGAGATACAATCAATTTTCTGCATCAAGGTATTTTAGTCACCGGCCATGGCTGAAAGCAGTGATGTATTCCGTATGTTGGCTGTTTAGGATAAGTTGGATGGTAACAACTACCCATTATGGGCTTATATGATGCAACATGTATTGGTTGCAAAAGGATTGTGGAACATTGTGCAGGGTGTTGAAAGACGTCCTGTTACACCTGTCACAACAGGTACCGCGAATACAGGTGCTAGAGCTGATGAAGATGGTGTCAAAGATGATATTGTGCAGATTCCTGTTCGTGCTGCTGTTTCTGCTGCACCTACTGCAGAGCAGATTCATTGGGATGGCAGAGATGCCCAGGCACATGCATTGATAGCTTTGTCTGTCAAACGTGCCATTATTCATCATATTCGCTCTTGCAGAAACGTGCCATTATTCATCATATTCGCTCTTGCAGAACAGCTAGGGATGCTTGGGATACACTTACCACATTGTACCAAGCTAGGAATGAGGCTCGTGTTGCTTACCTTCGAAAACAGTTGGAGAGTGAGCACATGAATGAAGGTGATTCTATGGACAGTTTCCTAACGAAGATCAAAGATTTGAAGGAACAATTGATTTCTGCTAATGAGGTTATACCAGATAGCTCACTTGTGTAGACCATTCTGAATGGTCTTCCTGATTCATATCAGAGTTTTGCTTCTACTCTTCGGTTGATGATGAAAGGCAATCCGAATGCCTTATCATTTGAGGAGTTAATCTCTGTTCTATTGCAGGAAGATCATTCCAGGTAGAACAGGTCCATTATGCGTGTTGTAGATCAAGCTTTCTTGGCTAGTCAGAAGGGCAAAGGAAAATGGAGCTCTTCTACTAGTAAGCAGAAATCTGCAAATGTTGCACATTTGAAGAACTAGGATAAAGATGAGAAGAAATCAAAAAAGCAAAAATTGTTTTGCAAGTACTGTAAAGGGAATGATCATATCATAAAGAACTGTCCAAAACTGGTTGCAAAAGAGGCAAAGAAAAAGGAGGTTGGAATGGTTGTTGCAGAAGCCTCTACACCAAACACAGAGTCTGCTAATCTTATGCAGGAAGAAGAATGGGCGTTTACTACTGTTTGCAGTTTTGACCCATCTTCTCATGAGTAGTGCATGTCTGGAGTGGACTCAGATGTTTGGTACTTTGACAGTGGGGCGACCAAACATATTACCTCGCAGCGCAGTTTCTTCTCTTCACTCGAGCTTGCCCCTATAGGGAATACTGTCACATGTGCCAACAACTCCTCTTATCCTGTTATGGGAGTTGGAAAGATCATTCTAACTACTGCTCATGGTAGTTCTTTCACCTTGTCAGATGCTTTATTTGTGCTAGGGATCAAGAAGAATCTATTATCAGTTTTTGCATTAGCCAAGATTGGCTTGGTTGTGAAATTTGTTGATGACAGATGTACAGTTCATGATCTGTCAAATGGCGATGTTATTATTGCTTCTGGCATTTTATGTCGTGGGCTGTATAAGCTCATAGACTATGAAAGATCTGTGAATGATTCGGCATGTGCAGTTCATGATTCTCAGGCTATGTCAGATGCAAAGCTTTGGCATGCACGCTTTGGTCATCTGAATTTCGCTAGTTTGCTACACCTGCAGAAATCTGATATGGTGTCTTCTTTGCCCAAGCTTGAGGCACCTGGAAAACATGTATGTGAAGGATGTATTTTGGGCAAAATGCGGCGTTCCTCCTTTCCAAAAGATGGTTCAGTTCGGGCTACGCAGAAATTGCAGCTTGTACCTAGTGATGTTTGTGGTCCTATGCAGACACCCTCTTTTGGAAATTACCTTTACTTTGTGACTTTCATTGATGATTTTTCCAGGCATGCATGGGTATATTCACTCAAAGCAAAGTCCGAAGTGTTCATGTGCTTTAGACAGTTTTTGGTTTTGGTTGAAAATCTGTCAGCATGTAAAATGGGCACCCTTTGTTCTGATCGAGGGGGGGAGTATATGTCTTCTGATTTTAATGCATTTCTGGGTGAATGTGGGATAAAATACCAGTGTACAGTGTCGTATACACCTCAACAGAATGGAGTTGCTGAACAAAAGAACAGGTCACTCATGGAGATGGCGAGGTGCATGGTCAAGAGTCAGGCTTTACCACATAGTTTCTGGCTTGAGGCTGTCATGTGTGCAGCATATGTACTGAACAGGTGTCCCACTAAAGCGCTGTGGTCTATCACTCCATATGGGGCTTGGCATGACTGCAAGCCATCTGTTGCTCATCTGCGTGTTTTTGGTTGTTTGGCATATGCACTAGTGCCTGAACAAGATCGCAAGAAATTGGATGATAAGGCAGTAAAATGTATTTTTGTTGGGTACAGTTCTGAAAGTAAAGGCTATCGTCTGTATCATCCACAGACTAAACGCATTCTGGTTAGCCGTGATGTTGTCTTTGTGGAAGATGCTATTCAGCCATTGCTTTCATGTACTAAGGAGACATCTGTTAGCTCCAAAGACATGTATGATACTTTGATGCCTCTTTTTACAGGTGGACAGTCTAGTGCTGGTCCTAATGAGGCAACTTCTCAGCCTTTGCAAGTTTCATATAATGATGCAGATCATTCCATTTCTGATGCAGATTTACATGATGCACTTGTTGATGAGAGAGCTGATATTGAGCATTTGTGTACTTACAGCCCATCATGGTTGGAATGTACATCAGTTGGACATTAAAACAGCATTTCTGAATGGTGACTTGCATGAAGAAGTGTATGTTTTTCAACCCCATGGCTTTGTGCAGAAAGGGCATGAAAACCAGATGTGCAAGTTAAAGAAGGCATTATATGGTGTAAAGCAAGCACCACGTGCTTGGTATGAGAAGATGCATGCCTATCTGGTTGCACATGGTTTTGAGAACAGTCCAACTGAAAACACCTTATATGTTAAGCGTGCTAATGATGTGCTTCTGATCGTAGTTGTCTATGTTGACGACATGCTGCTCACTGGTCCTATTGAGAAGCATATTGTTGATTTTAAGGCTGATTTGCATGCCTCATTTGAGATGTCTGATTTGGGGCATTTGCATCACTATTTGGGCATTCAGTTTATGCAAGTTGATGGTGGAATGGCTTTGTCTCAAACGAAATATATTGACACATTATTGCAGCGTTTTGGCCTTGAAGACTCTAATCCTATTGCCACTCCTATGGAGACAGGTTTACGATTGAGTCTTCATGATGCTGGAGATGCATTTGATGCTGTTCTCTATAAGTAGGCTGTTGGATGCTTGATTTACTTATGTATTACTCGGCCAGATATTCAGTTTGTTGTCTCACAGATGAGCAGGTTTATGCATTGCCCAGGAGTCACGCATTGGAAGGCGGTTAAGCGCATCTTTCGCTACTTGAGTGGTACTCGGCTACTTGGGTTGTTTTATCCCAAGGGGGGATCACTACCGCCAGATTTGCATGCTTTTTCTGACTCAGATTGGGCTGGTTGCTATGACACTCGTGTGTCCACCAGTGGTTTTTGCTTCATGCTTGGTAGCTCATGTACATCTTGGTTGAGCAAGAAGCAGCCTACTGTGGCCACTTTTAGTTGTGAGGCTGAGTATAGGGCAGATTTCACAACTACTGTTGAGTGTGTGTGGCTCAGACACCTTATGGCTAATTTGGGTGTTGGCCAGTCTTCTGCCACCACCATCTTCACTGACAGTCAGAGTGCATTGGTAGTTGCGATGAACCCTGTGTTCCATGCTCGCACTAAGCACATTGAGGTGCATTATCACTATGTCAGGGAGAGGTTCTCTGATGGGGAGATCAGCTTGGTATATGTGCCCATGCAGGAGAACATAGCAGACCTTTTCATGAAGGCTCTGCCTAGGAAGAAGTTTGAAGCTTTCCGCAAAGCTTTGGGCTTACTTCCTTTTGTGGAGTGATTTCCACATAGCTTGGCACTTCCTTATACATGAGTGCCAGCTCCTTGTTCACTGCATCACTCCCAGGGGGGATTTGTTGATATATTTAGGTAGTGATGTGTGTGAACACACTAGGACAGCCGAGGCACTTTTTTCCCTCTTTAGGAGGTTTTTTCCCCCCGGCTTGTATATACGCCTATTGCCCTAATGGGCTACTTATCTTTGTACATTCTCTAGTAATACATTCAGTATTGTGTGTTTATGCTCCAAGCTTCTTCTTCTTCCTTATGTTGTTCGCGTGCTTTCGCAGACATCTATCTCCAACACATATGCATGAGCTACCAAGCATGAAGCAAAAACCATTGGTTTACATATGAGTGTCATAGAAACAAGCCCAATCAGAGTTAGAAAAAGCATGTAAATCTGGCGGTAGTGATCCCCCTTTGGGTTAAAACAATCCAAGTAGTCGAGTACCACTCAAGTAGTGAAAGATTCACTTAACCACCTACCAATGCTTAACACTTGGGTAATGCATAAACCTGCTCATCTATGAGATAGAAAACTGAATATTTGGCCAAGTAATGCATAAGTAAATCAAGCATGCAACAACTGCTATAGAGAGTAGCATCAAATGCATCTCAAGCATCATGAAGACTCACCTATAAACCTATTTCCATAGGAGTGGCAATAGGTTTGCATTCTTTAAGGCAAAGTACTACAATAATGTGTCAATATATTTTGTTTGACACAAAGCTATTCCACCATCAAATTGCATAAACTCAATGCCCAAATAATGATGCAAATGCCCCAAATGTCACATCTCAAAGCAAGCATGCAAATCAGCCTTAAAATCAGTGATATGCTTCTCATTAGGACCAGTGACTAGCATGTCTTCAACATAGACAACAATGATCAGAAGCACATCATTTGCATGCTTAACATATAAGGTGCTCTCAGTTGGACTGTTCTAAAAACCATGTGCAATTAAGTAGGCATGTATCTTTTCACACCAAGCACATGGTGCTTGCTTCAAACGATATAATTCCATTTTAAACTTGCACACTTTGTTTTCATGCCCTTTTTGCACAAAACCATGGGGCTAAAAAGCATACACTTCTTTATGCAAGCCACCATTCAAAAATGTAGTTTTAATGTCCAACTGATGTACATTCCAACCATGATGAGTTGCAAGTGCACAGAAACAGTAGTCTTTTGGCATGTGAGAGCAAAGGTCTCATCAAAATTAATGCCTCTTTCTTAAGCATGACCTTTTGCAACAAGCCTAGCCTTATACCCATCAACTATTCCATCAGGCTTATGCTTCAACTTGTATACCCACTAAGTGCCAATGGCCTTATTGCCAAGAGGTAAGTTGCATAAAGACCAGGTACCATTCTTCATAATAGCATCATATTTTGATTGCATTG
>MU260287.1:222500-230000 GCA_020310875.1 Ceratopteris richardii
GATACGATGTGGCCAAGTAGCTTGCCACATGAAACCGCAAACACGGATTTGTTTGGGTCTAAACAGAGTTTGTATTCTCTGCATTTCTGAAAGCAGCACCGTAAATGGAACAGGTGTGCTATCATCTTACCGAAAATTGAAAAATCATCAAGATATACTTGCATAAAAGAGGTAAGGTAAGGAGAAAATATTTCCTGCATACACCTTTGGAATGTACTTGGGGCATTTCTTAATCCAAACCACATAAGAGTACAAGCAAATACACCCCAATTGGTAATGAAGGCAGTCTTTGGTATATCCTGTTCAACCATTCTAACTTGATTATATCCACTGTACCCATCTAAAAATGAATACATTTCATGTCCTGGTACTCTATCAAGCATTGTGTCAAGAAAAGGGATCGGAAAAGGATCAGGCACTGTAGCTGTGTTCAGTTTTCGGTAATCTACACATATTTGTAACTACTTGTTCTTTTTGGGGACAATAACAATTGGTGAGATCCATTCAGCATGTTCTATTGATACAATAAATCCGACTTTAAGTAGCCTATCAAGTTCTGCCTTTACCTGTGATGCATAGTTCGGATTCATCCGGTAGCTGGGTTGTTTGTTCGGTTTGGCTTCCGGCTTCAGCATGACTCTGTGCTGATAGATGCGCGGGTCCAATCCTTTCATATCTTTGTAATCCCATGCAAAGACGTTGGAGAATTCTCGGAGTAGCTGGATTAAGTCTGCTTGAAATGTTTCTGGTAAGTTTTGCTTTATCTTCACAGGACGCGGATGATCTTCATCGCCTAAATTATAAGTGATCAACTGATCTTTTGGGACATAAAATTGTCGCGGCTTCTCTGTATTGTCAGCTGGCTTAAAAAGTTGTTGCAGTTGAGCATCATCTATAACCGTAGTATCTTCCTTCTTATCTTCTTCTGTTACAATCATTACCGTACAAACTGTGGGATTCCAGTTATCTACAACAGATTGTAGATCAAGAGTGCCTAGGGAAATCAAGTCAATGTTATTTTTCAGAAACTCTTCTTCTTCATCATCTGACAATCCATCTAGCATATGGACTGGTTCTGCCAAATACGGTCTAGCATGCAACTCGCAAGGTTGTATAGCATCTAATTTTACAATGTATTTACGATTTTTATCCTTGAAAGTGAGTTCTTGTGCAGACCAATCCTGTATCACCTTAGCGTGCTTCAGCCAAGGTCGGCCGAAAAGGAGGTTGTAATCAAGAGGGATTCCGGTAAATCTAGTATGACGAAGGTCATTTTAAATGTTGTACCTTGTAAAGTGATTGTTACATTTCGTACAAGTCCTATGGGATGGACTCTTGATTGGTCAGCCATTCTGACAAAAAACTGAACTGGTTCGATTTTGGTCCACCCTAACTTTTTACATAGTGCAGCAGTAGTAATGTTGACTCCAGATCCTCCATCAATTAGTACCTGTGTGATTTTATGATTCTTATATCATACCGTAATTAAAGGAACTGAATGATCGACCGTAGAATCGGGTTTCGGTTGTACTGTTGTTGTCATCGGAATGCAGGAAGGCACAGGACTGAACTATTGTTGAAATTGCTGTCGAACTCCCGGTACTAGTGCAAGTAATTCGCCCAAAGGGAGAGTGATGGGTGCTTTAGATAAAATTTCCCAGGCCTTTTGTGATTGTATTGTTTCCACAGATTTTGAAGATGATGCATCTGCTGGAGATGATGTGTCTGCTGCTGATGATGTGCCTGCTGCTGATGAGGTACCGGCTGCTGATGATGTGCCTGCTGCTGAATTGGAGTCCTGTTGTTGTGTTCCTTCTTCGGCTAACGGAGTCTGGGTTACCGGAATAGGATCTGGGAAGACTGGAGGTTCTGCGGTGGTCCATTGACTAGCCTTGTTGTACATCCTTTGTTGTTCGCGTATACCTAGTTCAAATAATTCTTCTACAGGCTGCAATTGTTTACTGGAGCGGGTTTGAATTACTGCAGCTTGCGTTTCCACTGGTGTAATTTGTACCATATTAGCCATTGGATTTTGACGTTCCTTCTTCCTTTGATCATATTCAGCTACATCCTTAAGAATCTTCTAATGTGACCAAATTCACCACAGAAATGACAGCGCGGTGGTGGCAGATTGGGATTTTCCGGTGCTGGTCCGGCCTGCCAGCGGTTTGCGTTGTAGTTGTTATTTCTCTGTCCTCTGTAATTTCGATATCCTTGTTGCTGATTGTTCCTCATTTGCGGAGGTACGTAATGATTGGCTGGTTGTCCTGGTTCCTGTATAATAGCATTGATAGTTGCGGTTCCCTACACTTTGGCATTGTATGCGCAGTTTTCGGTGGTGTGTTCGACAGTGTTGCAGATAGCACATAATAACTGATTAAGTGCGCAAGTGGCACTAGTATGGCCTGAATTCTTGCATGTGATGTAGTATACTTGTCTGGTCATATCTTCGGAGATATTTCTATTTGTTTTTAACCACTCCAGATCCTCTGTAAATCCTCCAACCTTGTTTTCCAGCTGCAGAGCCATTGCGATTACTGCATCTAGCATCATAGCTCCTACACAGCGTATGATCATAATATGTTTAAGTTGTGGAGTCAAGCCATTGATAAACCAGTGGGTAATAACGTCGTCCGGTAGGTTGGCGTGTGCTGGTGGTAACTGCCTTAGATGCGTCCTGAATAGAGTAGCGTACTCCTGTACGATTTGATTTATCTTCTGTCTATTGTTTTGCAGGTAATCAAAAATTTCGGCTGGATTCTTCTTTAGTCTGAATCTTTGCAAAAAGGCATCTTGAATTGCTTCATAGGTGCCGAAGTGATTAATATCATATTCAGTAAGCCATCTAGCTGCTTCATTGACCAATGTCGATTGAAAAACAATAGCCTTATACGCCGGATCAGGTGGATGGTTGAGAACTGTGTAGCTTATCTCGAATGTGCGTACATGAGCATCCGGGTCATCTCCTGGGAATCCACCAAATTTAGTGTATGTCACTCCTGTTGAAGGTGGCCTTGGTGGGCATAGTTGTTGTTGCTTCTGCTGTTGTTGTTGTTGCCCATTCATGGCGAGTGTATTGTGACTATCTTCTATGTCTCGGGGCTGAATATCTGAACTATCGGAATCTGTATCGTCGGACGGTGCACTTTTCAGTTCGATAATCTTGTTTAGTATGCTTCGAATCTCTGTTTTGAACAAGCTTCCTTCCTTTCTGATGTCAAATGTAGGGGAACTTACTCCAAAAAGCGGTGGCTGGGCTGAAGATTCACCAAAAAAGGGTAAACCGTCGCCAAAAAACTGTGATTTTGTTACCGAAATATCACCGGAAGGTGCCAAATTTTTGCCAAAATGAGGTGTTTTTTCGCCTTCGCCAATTTCTTTGGCTAAAGTGTTTCTAGTCGTACACAAAATTGATTCTTTATGCAAGATTGTTAAACTAACTTCAGACTGCGGCCTGGTAGATTCTGGAGTTACTATATCTTCGACAGACTGTGCCGAAATAGTACCGGAATTCACCAGAGGCATAACACGTTCCACCGAAATATGACCGGAATCACTTCTAACGTTCTTAACTTTCTTGACAACTGGGGCAGACCTAGTTGTACTTCTACCTCCCGGGGTTGTCTTTAGTACATTAAGTACTTCAGACTGACGGTTCTTGGGATACGTTTCACCGGATCGAGTAACCGGCATGTATCATCTTTTGTACTAATCGCGTAGTATCACTATCGATTAGAATTTTATAATCACGTTTCCACAACAAGTTTGCAACAATCTGGTTCTGTTGCTACTTTCGACAAACAAACGGTAATCTTGATGTTCGATTTCGACAGACGAGTGACGATCTTGATGCCACCTTCCCACAGATAACACTTTCGTCAGGTAAATGGCAATCTTGATGCCACCTTCCCACAGATAACACTTTCGTCAGGTAAATGGCAATCTTGATGCCACCTTCCCATAGACGGCGCCAAGTGTTAGATGTTAAACGCTTCGTTCTAACTATCAGAAGGGCGTTTAACCAGAACGTGTCTACTCGAGTGGGTTCTTGGGAGTGGTAGGGGTCTGTTATACAGAGGCCTTGTACTTAGTTCCCAAAGGTACTGTTCATACTCAACACTGTAATAATGCTGAGAACTCTATCGAATTGCTGTACTCATCACAGTCTTAGCTCAACCAAACGTACCAAATGCACTAAGATGCCATATTGCATCTATGCATAAATTTACTGGAATTACCAGAAACAAGAGTATTCGATCAACTTCACACAGAACGAGTTTCAACGATCAAACAATACCGTAACGCAGAGAATTTGAGAGTTCAACACACAGTACTGGAAACTCAATACTCAACTTAGTAGATCCTTACTGTACTTAACTTGGCCACAGGCAGATAGATTCCAATATTTATAACAACACAGTGTAGATCCGAATATCAAAACACTAACACAGTTGCTCAGATTTCGCCAATTCTTGACAAAAAATGTTCAAGAAGTCGTAATACCCAGTGCGTGAGCACAATCCAAGAAAGATGCATAAACAACTTACTTAGACCACAGTAATGGAACTCGCAACCTCAACGGAGTTCACTAGGTAACAAATACAGATACACACAGTACCATTAGTCTACGTAGAAGATCGCCAAGATACTCTGAGTACTCCAATCGTTACACAGTAACATTCAGACTGATAGTATAGTTATCTCCCGAACGTTATGGAGTTAATCAGCAGAACCAAGATCGTCGGCAGATAACAAGAACGATATACAAAGCCAGATACGAACAAGAACGTAGAACACAGAGGTTATGCAAAAACAAACACTACCTCAACACTCAGACAGACAACCAGACAAACAGTCTGGTGATAACACGACAATAGGCCAAAATCACATCGCCCTCTCTCTGAGCACTTCTTCTCATTGCTTTATATAGAAAGTACAAATAGGTGCGTAACCACCTTTCGCGCATGTTCTGCCAAGATTTATGTTACATCTGTCCCAATCCGACGGCCAACTAACACTGGCACGCCCGGTGGACTCGAACCCGCAAGTTGTACAAAATTATTGTTCGTCTATTATTCCTTCTAAATACATATTCCTAGCTAATCGGAAAGTACGGGCTATTTTTTCTTGAGAGTTTCTACTATCTGTTTTAGAGTTTCTGGCTCTACTAGCTGTGCATCTATTCTAACAGAGCTTAGAGCTATGGCTTCGGTGAGCAAAATCTTGGCCTGTGTTTGCAAAAAGGCCTCCTATAGGTAGAACTCGTTGGACAGGGTTGCATCTCTTGAGACCTTCATTTCTCCCAGTTGCTTCTGCATATTGATTACTCTGTCCTTTTGATTTTCAAGCTGATTTTCTTTTCGTTCAATCTCCTGGTTTTGGTACTGTATAGTTCTTGAGTATGCGTCACATTCTCTTTTTAGATCTGTTATCAGCTTCTGTGTCTGAGCTTCTTGTGTTAGCTTTCGCCGTAAAATGTTGTTTACCTGATCGAAATCTAACTTAAATCTTTGGAGCTCCTCAGTGGTTCTCATCGCCAGCTCATGCTGCTCTTGTCCTTTTTGTACCACTTCGTCTAGTGTTTTTCTTGTTTCTTCCAGCAAATTACCTAATGCAACTCTGGCATCCTCCTTATCCTGCAGGTCTAGCTTTAATTGACTGACTTCTGCCTGTGTTTCGGTTAATAACTTGTCTTTTTTGGTGAGCTCTGCCAGTGCTATATCTCTCTGATTGATCAGCATTTCCTGTTCGGTGAGTTTTGCCTGTAGTTCCTTCAATTGATCTTGCAAGGATAGGTTTTCGGCTTTGGCAATTAGTACTTCTTCTTGTAGGGGGCTGATGTCAGCTTCTAGCATGTCAACTTTATGTTGTAGCTCGTTGCGGATACTGTCTGTGGCAGCTTTCATGTGGATGGGCAGTTGCTGAGAAATTGATAAGAACTTGGCCCATATTGGCCAATTCGGATAGTATTGGAATGGAAGGAAGGGATAGCTGGGGTTGTGGTTGGGAAGTGGATGCATTGAGGAGCTGTTGGGAGTTTGGTGGAGAGTAGTTGAGGGAGGAGTATGAGGATTCGGCAGTTTCAGCAGGGTGAATGGGCTGGATGGGGATGATGGGTGGTTCCGGTGGGGGAGTGGGAGTTACGGTTTGAGTTGTTACTTGATTTATGTTTTGTTGTTCCTGCTCCGCAAATGTGGATTCTACTGCCTTAAGTAGTCTATCCAATGCGTCTTTAGCAGCTTGTTCTTCCTCTGTTTGTTTTTCTTCTTCAGACTGCTGATTTGATGTTTCTTCGGTCGATGTTGTTTCAGCTTCAGTACGAGTTTCTTGTTGTTGCTCCTGGGAAGATTGCGTAGAGGATTCATTGCATGGAGGTTGTGGTGTCGTGGAATGTTTCTTCATCCTGTTTATCATCTTCTTTGTTGTCGTCCTTGTTTCCTTCAGCAGAGCCTTGTGCTTCACTCTCACAAGAGCTAATTCTAATCCTTTTTCTGCGGAAAAGCTGGTTGAGTTCCTTTTCGTCGTCCCAAAACTGTACTGATTCTTCGTGTCGAAGAACTGGTCCTTGCGGTGGTGGTTGCGCTGCGAGTATGGCCGGAAAGAGGAATGAGATGATATGTGGTAGTCTGGATCTCGGCGTACCTCCTTTGTTTACCTGTTTCATGATGGCGACGCATTCTTTGTGGATTCTGTGGAAGAAGTAAGACACGAAGTTTACTGGTTCTCGGGTTGCTAGATCTACGGCTGAGTAGAATGGACGGGAAATGCCGTAAGTACGCTTTTGGAGGTTGAGAATGGCTACTAGGAATTGAAGGGCGGATCTTTCTGGTTCTGGTTGACATAGGATTGTGTATTCGTTGGATGAGTATCTAGGAAATAACTGGTTCATGGTAGCTAATGGCAAATTTGGGCCATTCTCTCGGCCTTGCGAAGGGAGTCGATACGACTCAGCAAAATTTTGGAAAGTTATTACGGTTCGGGATGGAAGGGAGGTGATCGGCCATCTTTGCTCGGTGGCAGAAGTGTTGGCGATGGCGGAGATGATCTGGGCAAAGAATGGGTGGGACTCCACTGAATGCCAAGGCAGTTCAGCAAAGTTTGCCAACCCACGTATGCGCAGGTACTCCCCTACGTCGGCAGGGAGCCCGTCACGAAAAGCGGCATAATTAGCCAAGGCTTCCATGGCGCACACGAAGACATAGAACACAGGCACACAGAACACAGGGTAAATACAGAGCACAATCACACAAACACAATAGCGATTTTCGACAAACTGGGGAAGGTTAAGTAGATGCTTTGCCGAGGAGAGCAATGAAGGATGATTAATCGTCGCGGGGTATTGAAATGATATTTTTTTTACTGCGGTGTGCATGCGTGAGTAGTTGGCAAGGGAAGGGCAGCTGTGGACATAAATAGGTTTCAAAACGTGGATATTTACAGACATATATTATTAAACACGCGAAAAGAAAAGAAGAGAAAAGGAAAGAAAAGCAAGCGCCA
>MU260287.1:242500-245000 GCA_020310875.1 Ceratopteris richardii
TTACAGGAAAGAAAGAAGGAAGGCTCTTCACATTGAAGGTACAAGGAAATGTTGGACATGCTATGTTCACATATGGAGAGCAGAAGGTGTCAGAATTGGATCTTTGGCATAAAAGACTTGGACATTTCAATGAGAGAGGTATTAAAGAAATGATTAACAATGATTCAGTGCTTGGGTTGCCTAACATTGCAGGTCAACACATGACATACAGATGTGAGGCATGTCAATTAGGTAAGGCTCATAAGCAATCCTATTCCAAGCATGGGTTTATGTATTCAGAAAGACTTGAATTAGTGCATACAGATGTGTGGGGTCCTTCAAAGGACTTTAGTATAAATGGTTCAAGATATTATGTCATTTATGTTGATGATGCTACCAGATGGATCACAATTTATGTGATTAAAGAAAAATCAGAAGTGTTTAATACATTTAAACATTATCATGTATATGCAAAAAGGATTACAGGTCAAAAATTGAAGAGACTAAGATCAGATGGAGGGGGAGAGTATTTTTCAAATGAGTTCAATGATTACTTATGGAATGCAGGTATAAAGAGAGAAGTTACTTGCAGGTACTCTCCTCAACAAAATGGGGTAGCAGAAAGAAGAAATAGGACTCTTGTTGAGTTTGCAAGGTCCATGATGAAAGAGAAGAATTGTCCAAATTATTTGTGGGCAGAAGCTGTAAATACAGCTACATATTTGGTCAATAGATTGCCTCGTAAAGCTTTGCAAGGTATGACACCATATGAAGCTTGGTGGGTTAAGAAACCTACCTTGGATCATTGCAGAATATTTGGATGTTTGGCATATGCATATGTGCCATCTCAATTGAGGCATAAGTTGGAGCCTAAGGCAGAAAAGTATGTATTCATTGGTTATGATGATAAGCAAATGGGATACAGGTTGTGGAGTCCATCCACAAAGCAATTCCTTGTATCCAAGGATGTTACATTTGATGAGCAAGGTACTTGGTATGCAGGTAAATATAATGTACATGCAGATGTTGAAGAAGTAGTGGATCAAAGGAAAGGTAAAGCAAAGATTCAATTAATTGATGAAAATGAGAGTAATGAAGTACAGGTCGAAGTTGAAGAGAGGCCAAGGTTTGATCCAGAATGTGATGAACCAGAGACTTCAAGAAGTGCAGAAGTTAGGAGGTCATCTAGGCACAAATGGCAACCTACAAGGTATAGCTATGACACCTCATTCTTAACTACTAAAGATTATGCTTATTTGGTAAACACAGATGAAGATCCATCTACATATGATGAAGCCAAAGGCAAGAGAAATTGGGAAGAAGCCATGCAAGAGGAGTATGATGCATTGATAGAGAATCAGACTTGGGATCTGGTTCCTAAACCTAATAGTCAGAAAATTATTGGATGTAAGTGGGTTTACAAAACAAAAAGATTTGCAGATGGAAGTGTGTCTAGGTACAAAGCTAGACTTGTTGTGAAAGGGTATGCATAGGCATATGGAGTGGACTATGATGAGATCTATAGTCCTGTGGCAAAAATGACAACCATCAAAACTCTCATAGCAATTGCTGCTTGCAAAGGTTGGAAGTTATCTCAATTAGATGTTAAAAATGTTTTTTTGAATGGTTACATTTCAGATGAAGTTTACATGGAGCAACCAGATGGGTTCAAAGATAAAGTGAGTCCAAATTTTGTGTGTAAGCTCAAGAGAGCTTTGTATGGACTAAAGCAGGCCCCAAGGGCATGGAATTATAGGCTTGTAAAGTTTTTGAAGGATCTTGGATTTCAAGCATCAAAGGCAGATAGTAGCTTGCTAGTCAAAGCAAGTGAAGATGGATTCATTTATGTTTGTATTTATGTTGATGACATAATACTTACAGGAACATATGATAAAGGAATACAAATGATCAAGAAGCAGATGGAGAAGGAGTTCAAAATCAGTGATTTGGGGAACTTATCATTCTTCTTGGGAATGGAGATTTCTTATACTCAACATGGAGTATATGTGACCCAAGAAAGGTATCTTAAAAATTTGCTAACCAAATTTAAAATGGAAGATTGCAGGGTTGCACCTACACCATTGGAAGTGAATCATAAATTGTCTAGATTTGGAGGAGAAGAATTCAGAGATATGAAGCTCTATCAAAGTTTGGTTGGTAGCTTGATTTATGCTACCTTAACAAGGCCTGATTGGTCATATGCAGTTGGTGTGCTTTCACAATTCATGCATTGTCCTAGAAAGGAACATTGGATTGCAGGACAAAGAGTACTTAGGTACATCAAGGGTACACTCAAAGAAGGGTTGTACTATGGATTTACTTCTGATACAAGAGTGAAGATATATAGTGATGCAGATTGGGCAGGTAATGTGGATGATAGAAGATCAACCCATGGATATTTGTGCTATGTAGGAGACAAATTGATTTCATGGTGTTCTAAGAAGCAACATACAGTTGCTTTGTCATCTACAGAAGCAGAATACAAAGGTATGGTGGAAGCTGCAAAGGAGGTAATATGGCT
>MU260288.1:10000-20000 GCA_020310875.1 Ceratopteris richardii
TTGTATATCTTTACTTAGCAATTTCTCTCTCACATAGTGGTAATGAACTTCTATGTGCTTTGTTCTGGCATGATAAATTGGGTTTGCTGCAAGGTGAAGAGAGCTAGTGTTATCTCCAAATATGATAGGTGGTCTTGTGAATAGACCTAACTCTGTATATAGAAGCTTCAACCAGATAGCTTCTTGAGTAGCATTTGCAAGTCCTCTATACTCTGCTTCAGTGGATGACAATGCCACTGTAGGTTGCTTCTTAGCTGACCAAGAGATAGGCTTATCCCCTACAAAACAAATGTATCCTGAGGTGCTCCTCCTATCATCCTTGCATCCTGCCCAATCTGCATCTGAATAGACTTTAATATCAATGTCTGATGTGTAAGGAAAATACAAACCATGACTTTGAGTTCCCTTGAGGTACTTCAAGATCTTCTTGGCTGCCTCTAGGTGAGGTACTCTAGGTTTGTGCATGAATTGACTAAGCACACTTACTCCATATGCTATGTCAATTCTTGTCAAGGTAGCATAGTTCAAACTACCCACCATACTTTGGTATCCTGTAATGTCTTTGATTTCTTCTCCTTCATGAGCACTTAGCTTTTGGTTAACCTCCATTGGAGTACTAGATACCTTAGCATCCTGCAAACCAAACTTCTTGACCATATCCTGTACATACTTCTTTTGAGTAATGTAGATACCTGAATTTGTGTAGATCACTTCAAGACCTAGAAAGAATTTTAGTAATCCAAGATCACTAATCTTGAATTCTTTCATCATCTGTCCTTTGATGTGTCTAATCCCATTGACATCATTCCCTGTAATGATAATGTCATCAACATAGACACATAAGTAAATTACCTCTGTACTACTCTTTATGAATAGAGAAGTGTTTGCTTTGCTCATCACAAATCCTTGGTCTTGGAGGTAGGTGGTCAATCTGTAGTTCCATGCTCTAGGTGCCTGCTTCAAACCATACAGAGCCTTCTTCAATTTACAAACATAATGTACCTTTCTTGGATCTTCATAGCCAGGTGGTTGTGACATGTAGACTTCTTCAGATATCCATCCATTTAGGAATGCATTCTTCACATCCAATTGGTACATGTTCCAATTCTTGGATGCAGCTACACTCACCAAAACTCTGATAGTTGGCATCTTGGCCACAGGAGAAAATGTCTCCTCATAATCAATGCCTTGGGTTTGTGCAAAACCCTTGGCTACCAACCTAGCTTTGTACCTGTTAATTGTTCCATCTGAATTCTTCTTCAATTTGTAGATCCATCTGGATCCTATTACCTTCATAGTATCCTTCTTGGGTACCAAGTCCCAAGTATCACTCTCTTGGAGGGCTTCTATCTCCTCATCCATGGCTTCTCTCCATTCTGGCTTTGTAATTGCTTCTTCATAGGTACCTGGTTCTTCATTCAACAAGTCTTTTGCAAGATATACAGAATGTTTAGTTACAAGTGATGTGTCATACCCGAATCTGATAGGTTTCTTCTTCTCTCTCTGAGATCTTCTCATAGCTTGAGTAGAAGTTTCTGCCTTGTCCTCCAATTGCTTCATCTTCATCTTTCCTTTGGATTTCCAAGCCTTGAACTCTTCAAGGTTGATGGTATCATCATCTGAGCTTGAATCTTCTTGCTGAGTTGGCTCTTCCTTGGTAAGCTTTGGAAAGTCTTCCTCCATGTCATAGGGTAGACTCACTTTCCTGCATTCATTCTCATACCATGAGTCATTCTCATCAAATATGACATCTCTGCTTACCTTGAACCCTTTGTTTGTGGGGTTGTAAAATCTGTATCCTTTTTGGTTCAAATCATAACCAATGAAGATACATTTCTCTGCCTTTGGGTCTAGCTTTCCTCTTACCTGTGAGGGAATATGCACATATGCTACACAACCAAAGATTTTACAATGATCCAGAGAGGGTCTCTTACCATGCCATGCTTCATATGGTGTCATGCCATCAAGTGATTTGGATGGCAACCTATTGATGAGGTAAGTGGCAGTGGACACACTCTCTGCCCATAAGTAATTTGGCAACTTTTTCTCATTGAGCATAGACCTAGCTGTTTCCACTATAAGTCTATTCCTTCTTTCTGCTACCCCATTTTGTTCAGGTGAGTATCTGGTAGTGATCTCCCTCTTGATGCCTCTTTCCTGCAAGAAATCTTCAAACTCATTGGAGAAGTATTCTCCTCCACCATCTGACCTTAGCCTCTTCAAGCTTCTACCTGTTTGATTCTCAACAAGTGCAAGATACCTCTTGAAACAATTAAACACTTCATCTTTATGCTTCATAAAGTATAGAATGGTCCATCTGCTATAGTCATCAATGAAGGACACATAATACCTTGAACCAGAAATAGAAGGGTCCTTGCTAGGTCCCCAAACATCTGTGTGTACCAAGTCTAGGTAGTCTTCATGCATGAAACCTTTCCTTGAGTAGGGTAATCTGTGAGACTTACCAAATTGACATGATCCACATTTGTAAATCATGTGTTGCTTGGATACATTAGGTATCCCAAGCACACATTGATCCCTGCACATTTGCTTGAGAGTCCTTTCTCCTATGTGCCCTAATCTTTTATGCCATATCTCTAACTATGAAAGTGTCTGATCCTTGTAGTTATACAAAGCAATGTTTTTTGTATCTTCTAGCTCAAATGTAAATAATCTACCTGATTTCTCCCCTTTGGCTATCCTTCTGAATCCTTGTTTTGGGTCCTCCACATATGCTCCATGTTGTGTGAATCTGACCTGCAAACCTTTCTCCACAATCTGACCAACACTCATCAAATTCTTAGTTATTGTTGGTACATAGAGTACCCTGCTTAGTAGGTTTTGATTACCATCACATGTCTTCACATTTCCAATCTTGACAACAGAGTGCTTAGTGTCATCACCTGTTTGTACCTGATGTTTGCCCTTGGGCTCTTCCAAATCAGAAAGCAATGCCACATTGCCAGCTACATGGTTAGAACATCCTGAATCAATGTAAAATAAATGATCATCATTTGTACCTATCTTGGAGGTCATGTTCATGATCAATAAGGAGTCATCTTGCTCCTCTGTATAGTTGTTGTAGTCTCTTCTATTTCTGAATCCACCTTGGTAGCTTCCATTGTGGTTGTTGTTGTAATTGTTGTTGTATTGGTTGTTGTACCCATTGTAGCTTTGATGTTGGTTAAATCTGCCTCTTCCTTGAGAGTATCCACCTCTTGAGTAGCCTCTTCCTCTCTGATTTTTGTAGTTTTTGTAGCATTCATCTGTGGTATGATTGGACAACCCACAGATGTTGCATGGTGATGAGTTGTAGGGTCTCCCCCTACCTGACTTACCTCCTCTGCCTCTTCCTCTAGATGACCTACCTCTCCCTGCATAATTGGCTTGAGAGGTAGAGCCTTCTTCATCCTGTTTCTTCTTGCCTTTATCTTTAATTTTCTTATCAGTAAAGAGAGCAGAGGGGTTATTACCTTTTGATTGATCTCCAGCTTTGGTGAACTTTGCTTCATGTGTAAATAATTGACCCATGAGTGTTGTAAGATCAGGGGTATGCATGTCCATGTAGAGGTCCATTGCAGTGGTGAAACTTTCCCACTTATCATCTGCCTTGAGTCCATTTGTCACTTGCCTGACTATTTGCTCCTCTTCAATTTCCTCTCCAATGCTTGCTAGTTGGTCTGCCACATCTTTGATCTTTGTCACATAATCTGAGACTGATTGCTTGGGCTGCTTCCTAAGTGTTGTGAACTCAATCCATAATTGGTTCTTCCTAGCCCTTGTGTTGGAAGAAAAGTAATTTGACAAGGTTTCCCAAGTCTCTTGGGAAGTCTTACAGTTTCTTACATGAGGTAAAAGAAAGTCAGATATAGAGTTTAAGAGATAAGACCTTGCCAAAGCATCCTTTGCACACCACTGGTTAAGTCTTTCATGCTCATCCTTTGTAGGTAGTCCTCTAGTCTTGAATGAGGGCAACTCCTCATCTCCTGATATGTATCCAAATAGACTTCTCCCTTGTAGATAGGTCTTCATTCTCAATGACCAAGCTTGATAGTTGTTTCTGTCCAATTTGTCAATGAATGAAGGGAAACCATCACCCATGATTACCTTGTCTTGCTCTGATACCACTGTTGAGAGTGATGGATGGATGCACTCAGGAAATCAGTTGGTGCTGCAAAACCTGCTTCACACCTGCCCTCTTTTCTTTCCAGATATGCTTAGTACACAAGCTTAGCTTCCAAATGACATAAAGAAACCATATATGTACTTTGGAAATGGTTTGGGTAATGATCAAACCAAAACAGATAAGTTGATACTTCAAAAAATCAAGCAAAACCTTCTATTCTTGTAATGATACCTGCTCAGACTTTTACTCACTGTGTCCAGCACACTTAAAATTGGCACAATTCCTTTTGGGAGTATTAATGTACCTTAGTAAGCTACCAATCACAAGTGGAATCACTTCAATTGATAAACTATGCACTGAGAAATAAGTTTAGCAAAATTATAATCACCCCCGACTTTTCAGGAACTCTGCAGACAAATACCAGTGTGCACCTCGACTTGATTTTCTCCCAAATGGCTGAATGGAATCCTTTGAAATTTTGTATGCTTGTAGTAGACTTTGAGCTGGTTCCAATGAGCTATAGATCTCTTGATTTGGTTCAGTAGATCCAAAGAAATGCTCCTTTGAAGTTGACAGACTTGGAGTAGGTGACTCAGACAAAAAACAGAGATGATGAATGTATACTTCTATTGATGTATGTGTTTGTACAATCTCATTAGCTTGCCAAGCAGAGCTAGATGAGGTATTGTGGTGTTGGCTATGGAGTAACCTTCACACACAATGAATTACAAAGAGATTTAGCCTCGGGGAGTGAGTTAGAGTGACAGTATGTGACCCGCGACTTTTTTCTACATCTTTTATAGGAGATATGTGATCATTTGAATTTGAATTTCAAACTTAGGCTCCCTTGAATCTCTCCTCTAAAAGTAGGGAGATATTCTCTCCATCTTGATGGAGACCTTTTAATCTCCAAAGGTTTGATCTACACTGACTTAAGAACACTTCTATGTCAGCTATAAACCAAACTTTACACAAACAATGTTCCTTTTTACCAAAACTTCAAGCAACACTTCTCTGAGTGAAGAAGTGTCAACTTCAGAAAGTCTGCTTCAGATATCAACTTCTTTACCTGCACAAATCTTCAAATTTCTTCAAGTAAATGATGCACAAGTATTAGCAATACCTTCGCGCAATCATACTAGCCATTAGTTCTCAAAACTAATCACCAAAAGTTTAATTTGATCATTAAGATCAAATACATGTCAGAAAATGACTCTCAGAAGTTGCGCCTTCGACATAGTCAACTTCTTAACTTGATTTCTCCCAATCTGGAACCCGTTTTGCTAAATGCTTTTAGCCATAGCTCCCTCATCTTCTAACTTAAATTTTAAGTGCTCACTCATCAAAAACTTTACAGTATACACTCAGATCTGATCAAAATACTGAGACGGAAAAGTGCGCTACTTTTGGCTTCAGTTCTCACATTCTACATATGAATGTTCCTAATGATCATTCTCACAGTAGGAGAGGAATTAGATTCTGAAACTCTAGACATAGCTTCATTAGCTTCTCAATTAGATGTGTACAAAAGGATTTCTGATCCACATGATCAGACAGAGAGCACTCAGAGAAAAACCCGTCGCTATTTTCTGGGAAAAAACTCTCTACACATCTTCCTCAAAATTGTCATTTACAAAATGACTCTATTACTTTCTCATACATTTCTTGTCATAATTATCTTATATATACATGACTTTGGACTCATCTCGCGTCTATGACTCTACTCCTTATCATCCTAAGGATTTAACTATGGTAGCTTACAAGATTCTTCACTTATATGTACATATGTGTACAAGACAACATTCTGACTTCTTCTTCATTTTTGCAAATGTCTTCCTTTGCTTTATTCTGACCATAAGCATTCTCCAAGATCTGTATAATCACCAATTTGTGATTGGTTTGCTCCAACAGCTCCCCCTCAATCACTAATTGTGATTATTCCATTCTTCTTCACTCCTGCCATCTCCTTGAATCTCTGTAGCTTAGGTCCATCCAAGCTTTTTGTCATCATATCTGCCACTTGTTCTTTTGTTGGAGTGTACATCACTTCAATCTCTTTATCAAGTACCTTTTCCCTCAAGAAATGATACTGTATCTCTATATGCTTAGTCCTGGCATGAAAAACAGGGTTAGCTGCCAAATACAAAGAACTCATATTGTCTCCAAAAATTATTGGAGTACTATGATCAATCTCAAAACTTTTCATCAAGGTCTTCAACCATATGACTTCTTTTGCAGCTTCTACCATTCCCTTATACTCGGCTTCTGTGGATGATAAAGCAACTGTATGTTGCTTCTTGGAACACCAAGATACTAGCTTATCTCCAACATAACATAGATATCCATGAGTAGACCTTCTATCATCTGAGTCACCTGCCCAATCTGCATCACTAAACACTTTGATTCTTGTGTCAGAAGTGAAACCATAGTACAAACCTTCACTTAGGGTTCCTTTGATATATCTGAGTACCCTTTGGGCTGCAATCCAATGAGTCTTCTTTGGACAATGCATAAATTGTGACAACACACCTACTGCATATGATAGGTCTGGCCTTGTCAAGGTAGCATAGATTAGACTACCTACCAAACTCTGATATTTCTTCATGTCATTGAACTCTTCACCTCCATACCTGCTTAATTTATGATTTACCTCCAATGGTGTAGTTGAGGTCTTGCAATCTTCCATGTTAAACTTGGCTAGAAGATTCTTCAAATATCTTTCTTGTGAAACATATACTCCATGTTGAGTATACACAATCTGCATTCCTAGAAAATAAGATAAGTTTCCCAAGTCACTTATCTTAAACTCCTTCTCTATTTGCTTCTTGAGTTCATTGATTCCTTGAGCATCTGTTCCTGTAACAATAATATCATCAACATAAATGCACATGTAAATATATCCATTTTCACTTGCCTTCACTAGCAAGCTACTATCTGCCTTTGATGCTTGAAAACCACATTCATTCAAGAACTTGACCAATCTATAATTCCAAGCTCTTGGGGCTTGCTTCAACCCATATAAAGCTCTCTTGAGCTTACACACATAATCTGATCCAATTGATTCCATAAAGCCTTCTGGTTGCTCCATATATACTTCATCTGCAATGTAACCATTAAGAAATGCATTCTTCACATCCAATTGTGATAATTTCCATCCCTTGCAAGTAGCAATAGCAATCAATGTCCTAATTGTAGACATCTTAGCAACAGGACTAAAGGTTTCATCATAATCTACCCCATAAGTTTGGGCATAACCTTTGACCACAAGTCTAGCCTTATATCTAGACACCTTACCATCTGCAAACCTCTTTGTTTTATATACCCACTTGCATCCAATGACTTTCTGATTCTTTGGTCTTGGTACTAATTCCCAAGTTTCATTTTCAAGTAAAGCATCATACTCTTCTTGCATTGCCTTCTCCCAATTCTGTTTACCTTTGGCTTCTTCATAAGTGGTTGGATCTTCTTCTGTTTTCACAATGTATGCATAATCTTTTGTTGTTAGGAAAGATGTATCATAACTATACCTTATAGGCTCTTTCCTTTCTCTTGTAGATCTTCTGATTTCTGCACTTCTTGAAGTTTCAGCCTCATTTGATTCTGGATCAAATCTTGGCCCTTCTTCTACATGATCCTGCACTCTACATCTAGAGTCAACTTCATCAACAATTTCTTCACAAACTTTTACCTTTGCCTTTCCTTTCCTTTGAACTTCTTCAACACCTGTATACTCATTTGGTGATCCTGTATACCATGTGTTTTGCTCATCAAATGTCACATCTTTAGTAACAAGAAATTGCTTTGTGGATGGACTCCACAACCTGTAACCCATCTGTCTATCATCATATCCAATAAACACATACTTCTCTGCTTTTGGTTCTAGCTTATGTCTTAATTGTGAAGGAACATAAGCATATGCAATACATCCAAATACTTTACAATGATCAAGACTAGGTTTCTTACCCCACCATGCTTCATAAGGGGTTCCTCCATCCAAAGCTTTGCAAGGCAACCTATTCACAAGGTATGTTGCAGTGTTAATGGCCTCTGCCCATAAATAATTTGGACAATTCTTTTCCTTCATCATGGCTCTTGCAAACTCTACAAGAGTCCTATTCCTCCTTTCTGCTACTCCATTCTGTTGAGGGGAGTACCTGCAAGTCACTTCTCTTTTGATACCTGCATTCCACAAATAATCATCAAACTCTTTTGAAAAATACTCTCCCCCTCCATCTGATCTTAATCTCTTTAGCTTTTGTCCTGTGATCCTTTCTGCATAAGCATGGAAATGTTTGAATGTCTTAAAGACTTCTGATTTATCCTTGATTACATACAAAGTAATCCACCTGGTTGCATCATCAACAAACAACACATAATATCTGGATCCATTTATGCTATAGTCCCTTGAGGGACCCCATACATCTGTATGAACCAATTCAAGCATATTTGAATACTTGTACCCTGACTTGTTATAAGAACTCTTATGTGCTTTACCTAATTGACAAGCTTCACACTTGTACACCATATGTTGCCCTTCAATGTTTGGCAGTCCAAGCACCACCTGATTCTTTGACATCTCCTTTATAGCTCTCTCATTGAAATGACCTAGCCTCTTATGCCATAGGTCTAATTCAGACACCTTCTGACCTCCATAGGTAAACAATGCATGTCCCACATTACCTTGGACTTTGAGAGTAAACAATCTTCCTTCCTTTTTACCTGCAATTATGGTTCTATATCCCTGATTTGGATCTTGTACATAAACACCATCATTTGTGAATCTTACCTCATATCCTTTCTCCACAATTTGCCCTACACTTATCAAATTTTTAGGAATAGTAGGAACATAAAGTACCTTACTCAGAAGTGTATTTCCATTCTTTGTCTTCACTGATCCAATGCTTTCCACTTTATGTTTGGTATTGTCACCTGTTTGAACTGTATGTCCATTCACCCTTGCTTCCATATCAGTCATCAAGGATAGATTCCCACTCAGATGGTTGCTGCACCCTGAGTCAATATAAAACACTCTTTGATCTTCTCCCATTGATTCATGAGTTGCATTCAAGATAAGAGTCATGTCATCCTTCTGATCTGTTGCATAATTGTAATAATTATTGTTGTAGGACTGAGATTGGAAGTTTCTTCCACCACCTCTACCATATGATGTCCTACCACCTCTTCCTCTGAAATTGCCTCTTTGGTTTCTGCCTCCTCTACCTCTTTGACTATAATTCTGATTGTTGTATCCTCCACTTTGATTATTATACCAACAATCATTTGCCAAATGATTTGTTCTGCCACAAATCCAACAAGCTTTAGCATTATCTTTGTTCTTACCTCCTCTTCCTTTACCTCTGAAATTTGTCTTCCCTTTTGTGAAGTTAGCTTGATTTGAATTCCCTTCATCATCATTTGATTGCTTTCCCTTGCCATTCTTTTTCTTGTCTTTGGAGTACATAGCTTGACTTGTACTTCTATCATTGTCTCCTTTAAGATCCTGCTCAAAAGTTAGCATGTGTCCTAGCAATTGATTAAGGTCAGGAGTAAAGTGATCAAGTGACAATTCTATGGACAATATAAAAGGCTTCCACTTCTCATCACCTCTTAGACCTGTAAGTATTTGTCTTACCAACTTTTCTTCTTCAATGTCTTCATCCACTGCTCCCAAGCTATCTGCAATATCTTTCATCCTTGCCACATAATCTGAGATTGATTGTGAGCTCTTCTTCTTGAATGTTGTGAACTCAGCCCATAGTGAGGACTTCCTTGACTTAGTAGTATTTTGGAAATGCTCTTCCAAGGCATTCCAAACATCTGTAGCACTTTCCAAACCTCTGATGTGAGGTAGAAGGTAATCATTTACAGCCATGT
>MU260288.1:37500-42500 GCA_020310875.1 Ceratopteris richardii
AAGGTCTTATCTCTTAAACTCTATATCTGACTTTCTTTTACCTCATGTAAGGAACTGTAAGACTTCCCAAGAGACTTGGGAAACCTTGTCAAACTATTTTTCTTCCAACACAAGGGCTAGGAAGAATCAATTATGGATAGAGTTCACAACACTCAGAAAGCAGCCCAAGCAATCAGTCTCAGAGTATGTCACAAAGATCAAAGATGTGGCAGACCAACTAGCAAGCATTGGAGAGGAAATTGAAGAGGAGCAAATAGTCAGGCAAGTGACTAATGGACTCAAGGCAGATGATAAGTGGGAAAGTTTCACCACTGCAATGGACCTCTACATGGACATGCACACCCCTGATCTCACAACACTCATGGGCCAACTATTTACACATGAAGCAAAGTTCACCAAAGCTGGAGATCAATCAAAAGGTAATAACCCCTCTGCTCTCTATACTGATAAGAAAGTTAAAGATAAAGGCAAGAAGAAACAGGATGAAGAAGGCTCTACCTCTCAAGCCAATTATGCAGGGAGAGGTAGGTCATCTAGAGGAAGAGGCAGAGGAGGTAAGTCAGGTAGGGGGAGACCCTACAACTCATCACCATGCAACATCTGTGGGTTGTCCAATCATACCACAAATGAATGCTACAAGAACTACAAAAATCAGAGAGGAAGAGGCTACTCAAGAGGTGGATACTCTCAAGGGAGAGGCAGATTCAACCAACATCAAAGCTACAATGGATATAACAACCAATACAACAACAACTACAACAACAACCACAATGGAAGCTACCAAGGTGGATTCAGAAATAGAAGAGACTACAACAACTACACAGAGGAGCAAGATGACTCCTTATTGATCATGAACATGACCTCCAAGATAGGTACAAATGATGATCAATTATTTTACATTGACTCAGGATGTTCTAACCATGTAGCTGGCAATGTGGCACTACTTTCTGATTTGGAAGAGCCCAAGGGCAAACATCAGGTACAAACAGGTGATGACACTAAACACTCTGTTGTCAAAGTTGGAAATGTGAAGACATGTGATGGTAATCAGAACCTATTAAGGAGGGTACTCTATGTACCAACAATAACTAAAAATTTAATGAGTGTTGGTCAGATTGTGGAGAAAGGTTTGCAGGTCAGATTCACACAACATGGAGCATATGTGGAGGACCCAAAACAAGGATTCAGAAGGATAGCCAAAGGGGAGAAATCAGGTAGACTATTTACATTTGAGCTAGAAGATACAAAAAACATTGCTTTGTATAATTACAAGGATCAGACACTTTCAGAGTTAGAGATATGGCATAAGAGATTAGGGCACATAGGTGAAAGGACTCTTAAGCAAATGTGCAGGGATCAATGTGTGCTTGGGATACCTAATGTATCCAAGCAACACATGATTTACAAATGTGGATCATGTCAATTTGGTAAGTCTCACAGATTACCCTACTCAAGGAAAGGTTTCATGCATGAAGACTACCTAGACTTGGTACACACAGATGTTTGGGGACCTAGCAAGGACCCTTCCATTTCTGGTTCAAGGTATTATGTGTCCTTCATTGATGACTATAGCAGGTGGACCATTTTATACTTTATGAAGCATAAAGATGAAGTGTTTAATTGTTTCAAGAGGTATCTTGCACTTGTTGAAAATCAAACAGGTAGAAGCTTGAAGAGGCTAAGGTCAGATGGTGGAGGAGAGTACTTCTCCAATGAGTTTGAAGACTTCTTGCAGGAAAGAGGCATCAAGAGGGAGATCACTACAAGGTACTCACCTGAACAAAATGGGGTAGCAGAAAGAAGGAATAGACTTATAGTGGAAACAGCTAGGTCTATGCTCAATGAGAAAAAGTTACCAAATTACCTATGGGCAGAGAGTGTGTCCACTGCCACTTACCTCATCAATAGGTTGCCATCCAAATCACTTGATGGCATGACTCCATATGAAGCTTGGCATGGTAAGAGACCCTCTCTGGATCATTGCAAAATCTTTGGATGTGTAGCATATGTGCATATTCCCTCACAGGTAAGAGGAAAGCTAGACCCAAAGGCAGAGAAATGTATCTTCATTGGTTATGATCTGAACCAAAAGGGATACAGATTCTACAACCCCACAAACAAAGGGTTCAAGGTAAGCAGAGATGTCATATTTGATGAGAATAACTCATGGTATGAGAATGAATGCAGGAAAGTGAGTCTACCCTATGACATAGAGGAAGATTTTCCAAAGCTTACCAAGGAAGAGCCAACTCAGCAAGAAGACTCAAGCTCAGATGATGATACCATAAACCTTGAAGAGTTCAAGGCTTGGAAATCCAAAGGAAAGATGAAGATGAAGCAATTGGAGGACAAGGCAGAAACTTCTACTCAAGCTATGAGAAGATCTCAGAGAGAGAAGAAGAAACCTATCAGATTTGGGTATGACACATCACTTGTAACTAAACATTCTGTATATCTTGCAAAAGACTTGTTGAATGAAGAACCAGGTACCTATGAAGAAGCAATTACAAAGCCAGAATGGAGAGAAGCCATGGATGAGGAGATAGAAGCCCTCAAAGAGAATGATACTTGGGACTTGGTACCCAAGAAGGATTCTATGAAGGTAATAGGATCCAGATGGATATACAAATTGAAGAAGAATTCAGATGGAACAATTAACAGGTACAAAGCTAGGTTGGTAGCCAAGGGTTTTGCACAAACCCAAGGCATTGATTATGAGGAGACATTTTCTCCTGTGGCCAAGATGCCAACTATCAGAGTTTTGGTAAGTGTAGCTGCATCCAAGAATTGGAATATGTACCAATTGGATGTGAAGAATGCATTCCTAAATGGATGGATATCTGAAGAAGTCTACATGTCACAACCACCTGGCTATGAAGATCCAAGAAAGGTACATTATGTTTGTAAATTGAAGAAGGCTCTGTATGGTTTGAAGCAGGCACCTAGAGCATGGAACTACAGATTGACCACCTACCTCCAAGACCAAGGATTTGTGATGAGCAAAGCAGACAATTCTCTATTCATAAAGAGAAGTAATACAGAGGTAATTTACTTATGTGTTTATGTAGATGACATCATCATTACAGGTAATGATGTCAATGGGATTAGACACATCAAAGGACAGATGATGAAAGAATTCAAGATTAGTGATCTTGGATTACTAAAATATTTCCTAGGTCTTGAATTGATCTATACAGATACAGGTATCTACATCACTCAGAAGAAATATGTACAGGATATGGTCAAGAAGTTTGGTTTGCAGGATGCTAAGGTATCTACTACTCCAATGGAGGTTAACCAAAAGCTAAGTGCTCATGAAGGAGAAGAAATTAAAGACATTACAGGATACCAAAGTATGGTGGGTAGTTTGAACTATGCTACCTTGACAAGAATTGACATAGCATATGGAGTAAGTGTACTCAGTCAATTCATGCACAAACCAAGGATACCTCACCTAGAGGCAGCAAAGAAGATCTTGAAGTATTTGAAGGGAACTCAAAGTCATGGTTTGTATTTCCCTTATACATCAGATATTGACATAAAAGTTTACTCAGATGCAGATTGGGTAGGATGCAAGGATGATAGGAGAAGCACCTCAGGTTATATTTGTTTTGCAGGAGATAAGCCTATCTCTTGGTCAGCTAAGAAGCAACCTACAGTGGCATTGTCATCCACTGAAGCAGAGTATAGAGGACTTGCAAATGCTACTCAAGAAGCTATCTGGTTGAAGCTTCTATATACAGAGTTAGGTCTACTCACAAGACCACCTATTATATTTGGAGACAATACTAACTCTCTTCATCTTGCAGCAAACCCAATTTATCATGCCAGAACTAAACACATAGAGGTTCATTACCACTATGTGAGAGAGAAATTGCTAAGTAAAGATATACAATTGACCTATGTGTCTACTAATATGCAATGTGCAGATTTACTTACAAAGGCATTGGATGGAAACAAGTTATGCAGATTCAAATCTATGATTGGATTGCAGGAAGTGATTGAAGAATGAAAGAGAAGATTTAAGCCAAAGTGTTTGGCTTGAGGGGGAGCTGTTGGTGCAAGACAAGCCTACACACATTGGCTTGGACCCTTGGAATTATGGAAGATTAGCATGGACAAAGGATTATCAAGGCTTCACTTAAAGGAAGACTCATGTGAACATATGCTTATGAGTTCCTACCTTTTACCCCTTGTAAAAGTCTAAGTGACTTATCATTTGTTTGTAATCACTTTAAGTCATCCACCTACCACTAGAGTCGTGGAAATTTGAATGTTGAGATAGAGAGAATATCTCCCTACTTTTAGAGGAGAGATTCAAGGGAGCCTAAGTTTGAATTTCAAATTCAAATGAAGATCAAACTCCTATAAAGGATGTAATCAAAAATGTCGCGGTTAGTCCTGCCATTCTAGCTCACTCCCCGAGGCAAAATTTTCATTGTAACTCATTGTGTGTGAGGGCTACTCTATACCCAACATCACACTACCTCATTTAGCTGTGCTTGGCAAGCTAATGAGATTGTACAAACACATTTATGAATAGAAGTATACATTTTACCATCTCTGGTTTTTCTGAGTATCCTACTCCAAGTCTGTCAACTTCATCAGGGCATATCTCTGGATCTACTGAACCAAATCAAGTGATCCATAGCTCATTGGAACCAGCTCCAAGTCTACTACAAGCATACAAAATTTCAAAGGATTCCATTCAGCCAATTGGGAGAAAATTGATTCGAAGTGCACACTGGTCTCAGTCTGCAGAGTTCCTGAAAAGTCGGGGGTGATTATAACTTTGCTAAACTTATTTCTCAGTGCATAGTTTATCAATTGAAGTGATTCCACTTGTGATTGGTAGCTTACTAAGGTACATTAATACTCCCAAAAGGAATTGTTCCAATTTTAAGTGTGTTGGACACACTGAGTAAAAGTCTGAGCAGGTATCACTACAGAAATAGAAAGTTTTGCTTGATTATTGAAGTACAAAGTTATCTGTTTTGGGT
>MU260288.1:47500-52500 GCA_020310875.1 Ceratopteris richardii
TCGAATCTCTGTTGATAAGTCATATTTTCTTTTATATTTTTCATTCAGTACTGAAGTGTTTGAAAAACATGATGTTGTTGGAGCAACTCAATGCCTGGCATCGAATTCCAGTTGATAAGTCATATTCTAAGTGTGCATGAAATCACCTATAGTTTTGGTGTCCAAAAGATCAAGACTTTATGCGGGAAGTCGATGCCTGGCATCGAATCCTTGCTGAAAAGTGGCCAAAAACATCCCAAGTCGATGCCCGGCATCGAATTCTTGTTGCAAGTCGATGCTAGGCATCGAATTCTAATTTTAAACAGGCACTCTTACTAAAACAGGCAAAGTTTCCAGTTTTGGAAGGTCATACAAAGTCATCTTGTGAAGGCCATAACTTGAGTTCTAGAGATCCGTTTGATGCATATGATAGCTTGTTGGAAAGCTCTACTCTTCTAGTTTAAGCCTAAAACGTTTCATGGATAAATAATACTTGAGCTAGGAGAAATTGGCAAAATATGGAAGGTATGTCATTTCGGGGACTAGGAATTTCTGTAGAAGCAAAGTTCTCACTTTAGGCTATCATTTCTCAAAGTTTGGAGTGGCAATGAGTTAATGGTGACCATAGAGGTGTTCTAGTGTCACATTAATTCATTTCTTGTGGTGTTTCATACATCAACAAGTGGTATCGGAGCAGAAAGATTCTCGAGAGCAGAAGACGACAAAGGTACGAGAAGTTTTGTAAAGTTTTCCATTAAAGTTTCAAAGGTGAAGCATTTGAAGACACAAGGCATCAAAAGGTTACTTCAAAAGTATCCTCATACACAAAGAACTTCAAAAGGTATTATCCTTTATCCTTTAAGCTCACAGGTTGCAGCAGAAGGAAAGAACTATGGCAGATCATATTTCCATTGACAAACTGGACAGAGATAACTACCCCGCATGGGTAATGAGAATGGAAGCCTTACTTATGAGTAAGGATCTCATGGTATATGTAACAGGTGAAGAAGAGAAGCCAGTATTTGAAGATGAAAGCCGACCAAAGAAAGAAGAACTAGATGCTTTAAAGCATTGGCAGAAGAAGGATGCAAGTGCAAAAGCATACATCTACAATACAATCTCTGATCATTTGCTACCACACATCAGAGGATTGGAATCATCTGAAGATATATGGAATGCATTGGAGTATCATTTCCAAAGTACTACTAAAGCACGGAAAGCAAGTCTATGGTCAGAGTTTACAACATTCAAGAAGAAGCCAAGTCAAACCATTAGTGATTATGTCACTAAGATGAAGGATCTAGCAGATAGTCTTGGATCCATAGATGAAGATGTTGAAGATCACAGATTGATTGCTCAATTACTTGCAGGTTTGAGAGGGGATGAAAGGTGGAAACCTTTTGTCTTATCAACACAAATTTCATTAAATCATTATGTTCCAGATTTGAACCAGTTGCTTGGTTTGATGCTCACATATGAGCAAGACTTGAAGGGAGATGGAGATAAAGGACAAAGTTCTGCAATGTACATGAAGAACAAGAAGAAAGGAGATAAAGGTAAAGCAAAGGATGAAGAGGAGTCGAGTTCTCAAGTTTATTATGCAAGAGGTAAAGGCACTGGCAGAGGAAGAGCAAGAGGCTTTGGAAGAGGAAGAGGTAATCAAAATAACAACAAGAAGGCTTGCTGGATCTGTGGATTGAGTAATCATTTGGCTCATGATTGTTGGCACAACCAACAAGGATCAAACCAGAATCAAAACAACAATAGCAGAGGCCGAGGTGGAAGATATCAAAGTAATTTTCAAAGAGGTAGACAAAGTCAAAGAGGAGGCTATGGTAGAGGTGGAGGAAGAAGTTGGGGACAAAGTCAATCCTACAACACCACCTACTACAACTATGCAAATGACACACAGAATGAAAGTCATACATCATTGATGATGAACTCAATCAACACATCAGATAAAGAAGATCTAAAGGTATTTTACATTGACTCTGGATGTTCTAATCATTTGTCAGGAAACATAGAATTGATGTCAGAATTGGAAAAAGGCATTTCTAGTCATACTGTTCAAACAGGTGATAATACAAGACATAGTGTACATTCAATTGGAAAGGTGAAATGTAAGAGTGGAGCAGATTTGCTAACCAATGTTTTGTATGTTCCCACAATACCTAAAAACTTGATTAGTGTGGGACAGATAGTTGAAAAAGGTTTTCAAGTCAGGTTTACAAATGAAGGAGTTTTTGTGGAAGATCCAGAGAATGGATATAATCAGATTGTCTCTGGTAAGAAAGAAGGTAGACTCTTTACTTTAAGAGTGCAAGGAAACATTGGTCAAGCTTTGCTCACACATGGTGAAGCAGTGATTACAGAACTTGATCTCTGGCATAAGAGATTAGGTCATTTCAATGAAAGAGGAATTAAAGCTATGGTTGCTAATCAGTCTGTACTAGGATTACCAAATGTGCAAAGTCAACATATGGTTTATAAATGTGAAGCATGTCAAATGGGTAAAGCACACAGGTTACCATTTCAAAAGAAAGGTTTCAAACATGATGGAGTACTTGAGCTCATTCATACAGATGTATGGGGACCAACAAAAGAAGGATCTATCAGTGGCTCAAGGTATTATGTTCTTTTCATTGATGATGCTACAAGATGGATAACATTATATGTTTTGAAGGAAAGATCAGAAGTGTTTGGAGCTTTCAAGCATTTTCATGCATATGCAGAGAGAGTCACAGGTCAAAAGCTGAAAAGATTGAGGTCTGATGGAGGGGGAGAATACTTCTCCCAAGAGTTCAATGATTATCTTTGGAATGCAGGTATTAAGAGAGAAATAACTTGCAGGTATACACCACAACAAAATGGTGTAGCAGAAAGAAGGAACAGGACTTTGGTTGAGTTTGCTAGAGCTATGCTAAAGGAGAAGAACTGTCCAAATTATCTTTGGGTTGAGGCTGTAAATACAGCTACATATCTTGTGAATAGATTACCATGTGCAGCTCTGAATGGAATGACTCCATATGAAGCTTGGTGGGGTAAGAAACCAACACTAGATCATTGTAGAGTGTTTGGATCAATTGCATATGCTTATGTGCCATCACAACTTAGGCATAAACTTGAACCAAAGGCAGAAAAATATGTGTTCATTGGTTATGATGAAAAGCAGATGGGTTATAGGTTGTGGAATCCTCTAACCAAACAATTTATTGTTTCTAGAGATGTTACATTTGATGAACAGAAAAGTTGGTATGCAGATCAAAGTCATACAGCTGAAGAATTTGAAGAAGAGGTAAGAAGATGTGAGAAAGGAAAATCAATTGTGCAGGTGAATAGAGATGAAGACTATATGCAAGCAAGTACATCCACAAGTGGATTAACAAGAAGAAATGAAGAAGCTCCTATATTTGATGAAGAAGTGTATCCAGAAACTTATGAAGAATGTGAACCAAGAAGGTCAAGCAGGACTAGAAGACAACCAGAAAGGTATTCTTATGATACTTCTTACATAACTCAGAAGAACTATGCATATATGGTCAAAGATGATGAAGAACCCCAGAACTATGATGAAGCTAAAGGTAAGAAGCAATGGGAAGAAGCAATGAAGGAAGAGTTCAATGCATTGGAGGAGAACAAGACATGGGAACTTGTTCCTAAACCAAATGGTAAGAAAGTAATTGGAAATAAATGGATTTATAAAGTGAAGAAACTTGCAGATGGAAGTATAGCCAGATAGAAAGCTAGATTGGTGGTGAAAGGCTATGCCCAGACCTATGGCATAGATTATGATGAGACATTCAGTCCCGTAGCTAAGATGTCAACTATAAGGACAATCATTGCTATTGCAGCTTCAAAAGGATGGACTCTAAGTCAATTGGATATAAAGAATGCATTCTTGTAGGGATACATATCAGATGAGGTATACATGGAACAACCTCAAGGGTTTATAGATTCCAAGTATCCAAATTTTGTTTGCAGGTTGAGAAGAGCATTGTATGGATTGAAGCAAGCTCTAAGAGCTTGGAACTATAGACTGGTGAAGTATCTCAATGATCTTGGATATCAAAGTTCAAAAGCAGATTCAAGTCTACTTATCAAAAGAACAGAGGAAGGTACAATCTACATTTGTATTTATGTAGATGACATTATAATCACAGGTACTTCAGATGAAGGAATCAAGGAGGTAAAGAGATTACTTGAAAAAGAATTCAAGATCAGTGACCTAGGAAAGTTATCATACTTTCTTGGAATGGAAGTTACTTATACAAATCATGGCATATATGTGTCACAAGAAAGGTATCTTCTAAACTTGTTGAAGAAGTTTGATATGGAAAATTGGAGAGAAGCTTCAACTCCACTTGAAGTTAATCACAAGCTCAGTAAATATGATGGTGCAGAATACAAAGATATGAGGAAGTATCAATCTCTTGTGGGTAGTTTGATTTATGCTACACTAACAAGACCTGATCTTAGTTATGCAGTGGGAGTTTTGTCACAATTCATGCATTGTCCAAAGGACCCACATTGGATTGCAGGTCAAAGAGTTCTCAGATATATCAAAGGAACTATAAAAGAAGGATTATATTATCCTTTTACATCAGATTTGAAGTTGAGAGCCTATAGTGATTCAGATTGGGCAGGTAACCAGGATGACAGAAGATCAACTCATGGTTACATGATATACATTGGTGATAAGCTTGTAAGTTGGTGTTCAAAGAAACAACATACAGTAGCATTATCATCAACTGAAGCAGAGTACAAAGGACTTGTGGAAGCAGCTAAGGAAGTCATATGGATGCAGACATTGTTCAAGAGCTTAGGCATTGATCAAGGTACACCTACAATACATGGAGATAATATGAGTTCACTTTATCTTGCAGCAAATCCAGTATTTCATGCAAGGACAAAGCACATAGAGATACAGTATCATTTTCTCAGAGAAAAGGTAATGGAGAAGGAGATTGAAGTGGAGTACATTTCTACTAAAGATCACTTAGCAGACATAATGACAAAGAGCT
>MU260288.1:75000-110000 GCA_020310875.1 Ceratopteris richardii
CTGTCCTATAGAGATAAGGTTCTTGGAAATAGATGGAATAGGAAGCACATCTTTAAGAGTCTTGACAGATTTACCTTCACCTAGCTCCCACATGTGTAATGGGATGCTTCGTGTTATCTCCTTTCTCCACACAACCTTTTGATCTTGGGACCTGCATATGAACAAAAGATTCCTCCATACATGACATGTGATTAGAGCATCTAAAGTCTATGTACCACTTTCTATCCTTGGATTCACTAGTGTAGCCATGTCTCATGGCCAGGAGGGTCTCCTTCTCATCCTCCTTCTTGGAGTTCTTATCATAATTCCCCTGCTCCTTCTTATTCTTGCTTTTTTCATCCTCAAAACAAAAATCTAAAGAAATATGATTTTGCTTAATACATATAAAACAAGTTCTACCGCCATTTTTGTCCTTCCTTGAAGATGATGCCTTGCTATCTCCTTTTGAATCTGAAACTTCTTCCTTACACTGCTTCCACTTGCTTTTTCCTTCTTTCCCCTTCTTAACACTCTTGCTTTTTCCATTGCTAGGATATAGGACCTATGAGTGACCATCCCTCTTGAAAGTGTCTTCTATGGCAACTTCTTCTACCAGTAGGTATGAAATCAGCTCCTCAAGACTTGGTACATGATCTCTATACAATATGGTAGTAATAAGGGGTTTCCACTTGTCTTCCCCTCTCATCCCATTGAGCATAATCGACATAAGGTCTTCTTCATCTACTTTGCAACCAGTGGATGCATATTTCTCTGTCAAATCCTTCACCCTCAAGGTGTAGTCAAGAATAGATTGACCACTAGCCTTCTTCAAGGAATGGAGTTCATTTTGAAGCTGTATCTTTCTGCTTCTTGTGAAAATCGCATATATCCTCTCTAAGGGCTCCCAAAAATCTCTAGAATGATCAAAATCTGATATATGACGAATCATTGTGTTAGAGATTATCTGTGGTAAGCTCTCCTATTCCTTTCCTCCCAATCCCTCAAAATCTTCAATTCTTGATTGGTGATCTCTGGATCTTTGGGATCTACATCAAGCTATCTTCATCTCCACACATAATAGGCCATAAACCGTTTCTCATGAGGTAGTTCATGACTCTAAAACTCAATCGATTGTAGTTGCCTTTATCAAGCAAATCCACTTTTTGGCCTAGACCTTCCACAATGAATAGGAAATTAGGCCTACATTGAAACATACCTCTTATGATTGATGTCCAAACTTTTGTGTCCTTCTCCTAGAATCTTCAAAGGATGTTTCATGCTTTGATACTAGCTGATGCAATTTAATCCCTCAAATTTGCACACTAGAAGGGAAATGCACCAAATATCTAGGTCCCTTCATATACCTTTTCTTTTATCGTGTAGCAAAACTTTGATTCACCTACCTTACACTGACCCAAATCAACTAAGCTTTTGGCCACACTTTTTATGGTTCGAACAAGCTATAGAACACTTCAAATGGATATGTTTAGGGAAGTCAACAACTCTATACAAAATAGAATATGCGAAGATTAGGATATGCAAAAATTAGGGTTATAGAGCTACACAAATTTCTCTCATAGAAAACTAACTTCAAGAAGAGCTCTTATACAAATTAAGAAATTTATATAAGCTACAAAATGCACTTTAAATCTCTTGAATTGGATATGTACACAAGGATTTAGAACTATTATAAGGTACAAGAGACTAGAGGGGATGTGGGTTTGATAGCTCCTCCCTACTCCTCCTCTATGCATATAGTGCCCTCCTTTCTGTCTTTCCTACCTTGGACTACTACGTTTCAGCTCCTTGTGCCTTGGATGACTCTCTCCTTGAGTATATCTCTCTTGGTCTTCAATGACCTATAAGACTTCCATGTATTGGTGTCTCTTCACCTCCCTCTATAGCTTTTGGATGGGTCATGAATTTTGTCCACATTAAGATCTTTTGACCCCTTTATCCACCTAAAATTTGCATAGTTCACATTTTCAACTTGTCACATGTACTCGATTTCTTTTCTTGGTAGAATGTATTTTTTTTATGCACAACAGCATGGTAATGTTTTTGTAGCAAGTCACAACACACTCAGCCCAAAAAAAACTTTTGAAATGAGTATTGGTATGTCTAGGCACATACAGATGCCTATATGGATGCTTTTTCCCAGGGACATACCGATGATTTTGATCTTGAAACCCATATTGTTGCATATATCGTCATTTTGTAGGTAAATATCAATGCCTATACTAGCAAAAATATATCGTCTCCCTACCTATATATATTTACTTCTAGGTGTTGAGCTCCTTTGCTCTGCCCTCTTCCAAGAAGAGAGTGTGTCTATAGAGGCTACTTCCTTAGCTTGATAATTCTAGGACACAGTGAAAGATCTTGATGGGTACACCACCTGCACTTTCTATGACTGTTTGGTATCAATACACACTCACTGTGATTACATTCCTTTCTTCATTGCTACACAGATTAAGTGAAACACATGTACCTAATTGGCTATGGCTCCCTAAGCGAGTCTTTTATATGTAGCTGGTAGGAGTGCCCATCACTACGCTATGCTGAATGTTCACATAAGGTTGTGGAAAAATGCATCCTCTTGAAATATCACTGACTTACTACACAATTAAGTTTTGTGATAGGATATTTGTGTGTAGTTGCTATTATGGAAAAACGCTGATTCCCTTGGGTTTGTAGTGAGAAAAGACCTTGATGTTTTTGCAGGGGCACCAAACATATTTTAACAATAGTTTTCATTATTTAAATTTGGTAACGAACTTCTTTTTTTTTGTAATTAAGGAGGAATGAACTTGAGGAGCATTGAAATCGTGCTTAATTAATTTAATGTCATCAGAACCCAATATGTAGGTCCAATCATACACCTTTTTACTATCCTACAACAAAACTCTGATTCACATGCCTTACACTGATCCAAATCAACTAAGATTTTAGCCATACTTGTTATGGTTCATACGATTTCAAGCTTTAGATTACCTCAAATGGATATGTTTAGGTCAATCAATAAGGCTGTACAAAAAAGACTATGCAGAGATGTAGGATATGTAGAAATTAGGGTTACAGAGATACACCAATTTCTCTGCATAGAAAATTGATTTCAAGAAGCCCTCTCATGAGAAGTAATATATATATATATATATATATATATATATATATATATATATATATATATATATATATATATATATATATATATATATATATATATATATATATATATATATATATATATATATATATATATATATATATATATATATAAGCTACAGAATGCACTTTTAATCTCTTGAATTGGATGTGTACATAAGGAGTTAGGACTGTTATAAGAAGACTATGTCTATACCTACAAGAGATTACATGGGGTGTGGGCTTGATAGCTCCTCCTTATTCCTCCTCTGTGCATATAACACCCTGCTTTGTGTTTTTCCTAGCTTGGACTGCTATGTTTTAGCTCCTTGAGCCTTTGATGACTCTCTCCTTGAGTCTCCTTGAGTATATGTCTCTTGGTCTTCAATGACCTACAAGACGTCCATGCATTTGGTGTCTCTTAACCTCCTTTTATAGCTTTTGGATGCCTCTTCTCACTTTTCCACACCTTAGGAATGCCTTGCCTAACCTTGCCCAAGCTTGACACCACCCTAAGTGATTTGAGTGGTGAATTTTGTACACATTAAGGTCTTTTGACCCCTTTATCCATTTAAAGCTTGCATAGTTCACATTTTCAACATGTCACATGTACTCAGTTTTTTTTGGGTAGAGTTAATTATCTTGTGATACACAACAACATGGTCATGTTGCTGCAACAAGAGACAACACACTCAACCCTTTTTTGTTTTAAGATATGATCATCGGTGTAGGCAACAGTATGAGTGTTGGTATGTCTAGGCACATACTGACACCTATATCGATGCTTTATCTAAGGGACATATCGATGCTTATACCAATGATTTTGATCTTGATGCCCATATTGTTGCATATACCTTCATTTTGTAGGTAAATATGGATGCTGTGAGTTCAGTGAGCGGCCTCGCAGGAAAGCTGGACATGGTGTTACAAATTATGGAGAAAATGGAGAAGGTGATGGAGGTGTTGAATGCAATAAACGACCTCTTCTCTGCACTTTCTGAAATCAATCAAATGGTGGAGGCGCCTGAGATGCCCCTGATGCCATCCATTCATGAATGGGATATCTTTGAGAATGAGATGGAAGAAGTGGCGGAAAGCATGCCGATAGAGGTGACAGAGGCACGGACATGGAGGACAAAATGCAAGAATGTGGCTGCCGTCTGCAGGGCGATCTGCACCACTGCATCCTACATTGGCGAGTTGCAGTATGACCTCTTTGTGAACAGAAACTTGGAGGTGATTGCGAGAAGGCAAGCGGAACGGCTGGAGGCTATGCGGCCTGCAGACCTCACAAATTTTCTGGAGATGGCCACGCAGCTGGATATGCGAACGAGCCGCATGTTATTAAGCTTGCTGAAGGTCTTCACTATTCAAAGTGGGGCGTTGCAATTTCACTTCCTGTTGCCACCGGTACCATTCACAGGATGGACGACCATGCAGATGGTTAGGAATGCCTTGGTGAAACATGAGGCTGATGCCGTCGTAGCTCGGGAAGAGATTGGGCCCTTCTACAGACTTCGTTAAGACGTATGTGATGAGCGATGTTCCCATCTCCCTTCTCCTCGAGGGCGATGACTGGATCTTCACCTTCGACCCAACGGATGGCTCTACATTTCCCCTAAGCTGGTCGCGTGTGCGAATCCAATACTTGGAGATAAAATTCACCGGCGGTCACAAGCCAACCACCAACAGCGGGAGAGTCTACATCTTGCTCCAAGCATCGCGACACTTCCAAGATCGGCTTCATGGAGAGGTGCTCCAGTACGAGGCGGCGGTGCCACTGCGCTACCAGTACGCATATGACCTGCAATCGGGTGCCGCAACTGTAAGCAACCGCCCATCACAGCAGCACGATGGTGAATTCATGCAAATGACACCCTTCTGCCAATGGCGGATGCGTCTCTCTGCCTCGGCTCTCGAAAACCAAGGGCTCGCCTTCCCTACAGTCCCCCCTACTACTGATTTCAACAGCGCCAACACCGAGATCTCCATCACCTTCTATCTCACGGCCGTCCGGAGAATTGATACGCGTGCGGCATGATCATCATCAGAAAAGCCATTAACTGTGCTTTTGCATTTTTTTTTGCGGTTAATTACGTTTTCCTTTTGTTCTGTTGCATGGAAAGTGGGAGCCGATCTCTGCATATCTAGATGAAATAAGTGTGCTTTTGCTTCTCTGCATATCTAGTTGAAATCTACTAAATATAAATAAAACCATCGAAATTTGAATACTTTCTTTTGTTGCTTCGTCTTATAAATTTGACCCCGTTCTATATCACATAAACAAGTTTTTTTTTTTTTGAGAGTACAATGAATTGGAAATACGCACACACCCGACCTCATACACACAATAAATTGGAAATACGCACACACCCGACCTCATAAGGTAGAGGAACCTTTCTTGAGAATTTCGAGGACATGTTCAGCCATGATCTAAACTCAAGACTTCCTCTCATAAACTCAAAGCGTCAACTATTAGGCTATGCGAGCTTCGACATAAACAAGCTTTTTGTAAAGTTCCGAATAAATTTCCTCAATTCATTTGGGACCATCCCTATAGGCGTTCAACCTTTCATCGCATTTGGGACCACAAAGAAATAAAGAAACGAGGAAAATGTTAAGTTCGATGTTCCACCCACAACACATTCTCGCATAGAATTCCTTAGTTGTCTCACTATAGACAATTGAGGAGATCGAGTCTCTTTTACTATAGAGACCCATGAGAGTGGTTATCCACCAACCATACTATCAATCTTATCCACCTCTCGGAAACAAGAATACATGGAGACGAGAGGGTGAAAATTGTATGGGAAGAGTAGACTCATGACTCGAAATCATAAATGGTATCAGGCATCCATGGTAGATGGGGAATAGAAGTTGCACACCAAGTACTATGTACACCAAACGAAAGAAAATATTTTTACTTCATTGGAAAGATAAAGATACATACTACATTCTCTCAACATTCAAAAAATGCATGCTTGATATGCTCTACATATTTTAAAAGTTCTTAATTTGTTATCTATATAACCACGAAGCTCAATACCTATAATACCTATCATGTATAGAATCGCTAGCACTCCATTATTAGCTAGAGTGCTGTGACTTTAGATCCCAATGTTTGTGAACATGATTTCCTAAGCTAGAATAATCTTCTGGTTATAATAACAGTCTTGTTCAACAATTAGTAAATCTCATTTATACACCCTAGAAAACTTGCATATGGCGGGAGGTGGGAGGGGATCAATTGAAGACTTTTAGCCACCCTATAATTTCCTAGACTAAAACTCAATATTCACATCCTAAAAGATCTCAATTACGATATCTGATCACCATTCACATAAGTAATTGAATCTCGCTATATATCATGCACTCAAAATATGACATTTATTCCAACTCGAAGACTATGTGTTGAAAGTTGCCAACTGATTCGTTTATCTATAGAAGTGATAGGCTATCATGCAATTTTCATTTGAATTTCTTTAGTGTAAACCATAGTGTAAGAACTAAAAAAGCCCATAGAGTGTAGATGGTACATGATATATGTGATCATGAGTGATGGAGAGTGTACAAAGATGAGAGGGTCTTGGAAAATTACTTCTCTAGATCACAAACCTAGATAACTCTTAGAACCTTAATGGACTCCCTAAGCTTCCAATATACGCATTTAGACCACCAAAGTGCTTTGGAACATCATTCCAAAATTATTATGTCAAAATAGATAACTTATGTGTACAACGCACTTTGAGAAAACCTTTTGTTTATGGAAGAAGGTGCTTAGAGTTTTACTGAGAGCTCACAACCTATTAGCAATTGACTGAGGACCTTTCCACACTTTCAAATGAAGTTTTACCTATTTATTTCCTGAATTTAAGAGAACTATACTTAGAGAAATGTGCATAAGAAGTCAAGTTGATAATCCCAACTTTTCAGGAAGAAGATGGTGCACATACATAGTCACCTTGATTTACTCATAACTCAAGTTTTATGGGCCCAATGACTATGAGACTTTGTAAGCATGGTTATGACACACTTATCGTTTCATTTCAATGAATAAATTTGGTAACGAATACATAGATGTTACGAGGAAGGAGATAAGAAAGAGAGCTCACACACACAATCTCACTGTCAAGGAGAAGCACACACACAGATTGAGGCAAGGAAGAATGATCTTCTTCTTATTCTCCTATACATAAAGAGGAATGTACAAAAATGACCTAAAAACAAGAATACAACAAGTGCAATATATAAAGATCAGTACATAAGGAAAAATCTAATGTTCGCAAATGAGTGAGCTTGCAAGTAACAAATGTGCCATCACTATGAGTAGATAAATCTAATTAAGCTGAATGAAGTATCCTTGACATATACCGGCGTGACCACTATACATGTCAGAGAAACAAAAAACTGATATGTCTCATCCTCGATGATCAAATTTTGAGCTTGATATCTCAACACTCCTCCTCAAGCTCAACATCATGTCCTCTAATCCAAGCATCTTCTTAAACTTCTTCAGCTTCTCTACTCTAAGTGATTTAAACACTGAGTCACAACAAAGGAGAACAAAGACATGTTCTCTTTTCCTTTTTACCTAAAGACCATTATATCAAGCAATAAAGTGAGCATTTTACAATATCTAGAAAGCATCACTTGTTCTTGCTTGTAAATATTGTCACTAGAACCTTGATCTCATATCCCAAGTAGTCAAGATAGATATAATAAAATTCTTGTTGCCATGAAAACTAGTTGTTCAGCCGATCAAGAATCCCACATCATGATCTTTGACAATAGATTAGTGTTGAAGGTACAAGTAAGAGTTCGGGAAGCTCCTTCCTTACATCCATAACCTCAACAAGCACAGATTATAGCTGATTAAAAGTTACTCGAAAATTAGAGTACATGTGTTGCAAAAATCGGAACATTTTAACAAGGCAATTAAGATCATCCCCTTTGTATGGTTAAGATCCTCATTGAATGCATGGCCATATTCACAGAATATGAAATACATTTCACAAAAGCATTCCCAAGAGAAGATAATAATCAACAAAATTATACTAAGAAACATTCACACATGATCAGAGAAATGCTCAAGATAAATCAAGTTGAACACAAAGTGGAAGCAGAACTCGACATTATATTTATATTAAAATGATGTTTTACATTTCTTGTGTAAGTACAAGAGTAATATGAATCTACAATAGAAGCTGATCATAGCTTTCCTCAGGCTCAAGGATATTGGGATCCTCTGGAACATTAGAACACATATCCTGCCTCTCTTGCTCCAAGATTGGCTCTTCAAGGTCAGCCATGTCCCCCGGTTCATCTGCAAGTGGGGGAACAGGCTCCCTTGAAGCCGGTTGGAATCTCTCCGTGTCTGCAATGTGCTTCCTTCCAACCTCTTGGTCTTCATCTGGGCATTCATTCAGCCCATTGGTTCTCATTCTAATAAAGCTCACTTGAGCATCATCCTTCTCCACAGCTATGCAGTGCCTGAACATCTTTAAGGAGCAAGCCAGAGTCGTTCCTGAAACAGTAGAAAACCACTTAGAGGCGTCAATCAACCATGACTAATGAAAATTGTGAAAATTGAAATTACCTGTGCCCGAAAAAAGGTCTAGGACCCAGTCATCATCATTGGAGAATAGCTGAAGCAATCTCATTATGAGTTTTTGTGGCTTCTGATAGGGGTTAACCAATGTCATGTCCCCAGCTACATGACAAAGTTTCTTGGTAACAGCTAGGAACATGAGCACATTTGAGATCCCATTCTCATTGCAATGCTCCCTGACTCTCCTTTTGCTTACTTCATCATAATAGCCAACTGTAATGCATTCAGTGAAGCTCACAAACCTATGCAAAGGAGTGTGATTTACGTTTGTCTTCACCCTGCAAACAAGAACTATGAGTCACAGAGAGCATCATTAAAGCCACGGAGATAGAAAGAAGATTACTTACCACGTGAGGCACTCCACAGCATGACATCTTGCCTTTAGAGCAGTTGAAACAGAGAAGGACTGGTCTCTGCTATGGAAAATTACTATCCTCCAAAGAGGAGACATAGTCAACTCTGCAAAATCAGTGACCATCTTCCGAATCTGAGGGTGTTTGAAGGGTTCATCATCATTAACTGATCCCAACATCCTAAATCCATAGGGTATCTCTGCTATGAGAAGGGAGAAATGTTTTCTAGGCACAACAGAACAAATATTATTTACATCACTACAGAATACATTGTAATATACAGGCCTAAGGGGGTCTAGGGGATTGGAGAAACATTTCAGATCAGGTTCATCATCAAAATCCATCTCCTTGGCTTTCAGCCTAGATTTCTCATGCCTTGCTCTTTGAATGTGAGCCAGGAATGTAGGGGGGCAATCATCTAGTAGCTCCGCAGACTTACTTTTCTTTGGTTTCTGTAGAAAAAAGTGGAAAGACAACTAAATGAGCTCTTCAATACAGCAAACAGAACATAAGGAAGTGATGCATGGCATCGATTTCATGTGGGGGTAGATGCCAGGCATCGACTTTCTACTGAAAGTCGATGCCTGGCATCGACTTTGGGACATAAGTCGATGTCTGGCATCGACCTATGCCATGAGGTCGATGCCAGGCATCGACTTATGCTGCAGGTCGATGCCGGGCATCGACTTATGCCCCCAAGTCAATGCCAGGCATCGACTTTTGGCTGCAGGTCGATGCCAGGCATCGACTTTAGCCGTAAGTCGATGCCAGGCATCGAATTCGTACTAAAAGCCTGGCATTAAATTGGTTTGGTGAATCAAGGCATCTAACCTAATGGCAAACCAGGCACAACCTCAGAAAGAGAACCTACCCAATCACGAAAAAGGATGAAATATTCTGATAAAGCTTTGTAGGATGATGTGGTTGGATAGTCTGCTTGGACCTCTGTCCAAGAAAAGCAACCCAGCCTCTTCATCATGACCTCCTGAATCTTCATGTAAACTTTATGACTACAGTCACAGAAATTAAAAAGAGACTAGGTTAGAACAGAAACATGGGAGGAGGGAAAAAGGATCTGAGAATAACATACATACTTATTGAGCTCAGTCACCATCTCCTCCAGGCTTAAGTCCTTGGAGATTACCCTTGACAAAGTTGATATGATCAATGTATCATCCTTGATTCCTTGAAGGGCCCTCCATGGTGTCAGCTTCATGTCCTCAGGAGCCTCTTCAATTGAGAGGTCAGCTTTCCTTCCCTTTCCCTTCAGATCAACCTGTGGGTCTTTCCTCGACTTTCGTTGCTTCTGGCCCTTGACCTCCTTGTTCTCCCACATTGTGAAAATTTTATCCTGTAGATCCTAGATGCCTGTTGAAACCATGGATCATATTTCCTCAAGGCATCAGACTTTCTATTCTCATCCAGTGCAATTCCAACCTCAATAAGGCATTGCTTTCGTAGATTGGGATGTATTCTTCCAGCTTCCTTAACAAGACAATCTTCATATTCATGGTGGAAGAACCAAATTCTCTCTATGGAGGACATTTTTTGCCTGTAGTCATTGTCATTGTTGTGATCCCAAGCAAGAAGCTTGGCTTCCTCAGTTGTAAGACCAGCATATATCTTACACTCTGCATACCTAAAGAAAAATGTGGTAGGGTGCTCTTTCACTAGCTGTCTACGGGCCTCTACAGAGCGTGAACCTCCAATCACATAATAAGTATACTCCTCAAATAAACCCTCATTGAACTCGTCCACAGAGCTGCACTCATTCGGATCCACCATGACAAGGAATGGAACAACAGTAGCATGAGGATTTATTTTCATTTTCTTCTTAAGATTCTGCACATGCAAATTGTGTGGCTCCCTGATCTCAAGGGGCCTCCTCCTTGTGACTCGATCTATTGGTGGCCTGTGGATGATATTGATTGGCAGGTGGAACAACTGCCCCTTCTTCACAACTTTTCTTTTAGCTATGTCCTCCCTCATCTTGTTCTGCTCAGTACCAAGAACACCCGAGGCAAGCTCTCCACCAGGTGCAACAATTATATCCTCAGAGCTAGAGCTTGAGTCAGAAGACTCCTCTTCTGAAATTCTCTTCTTTTTCTTTTGAAGCTTTTTCTGCACGCTCTGCTTACCCCTTGCCTTTATAGGGGTTGTCATCTTCTGTTGTGTTGGCATGATGTTGCCCTGGATCCATGGCATCAAGTCCTTGATAAGATTGACTGAGTCCCTACATATCTCAGCTAGACGATCTGGAACACAGCACTCTGGGCACAAGAAATCCATCTTGCATATAACATTTCTCAAACCTTTCGATGTCTCTACCAAGAAAAGGAGGTTGTCAGAATCCTCATCTTCATAATCCAGTTTGTACACAAGGCCATACTGAAAACCTTGTGTTGTCGTGATCTTTCCTCTCCCATATGCCCCTGCGAACACAAGAAGGACTGCATTCTTCTCTTCAACATACTGAAGGCACCACTCTAGATTTGTCATGTCCCGCAGTGGACGATCTGTCCTTAAGACCTCAGCGTCCCTCGACCTATCCTTCATAGTTGTATCATCCTCAGGAATTTTGATGCTACTCTGTCCACCTGAGGATATTCCTAGCGGGTTGCTGGCCTTCTCAGAGGATAAGGATACAATAAGTTTCTTTGGTTTCGCTTGGTGACCAATGCCTTTGTCACGTTGCTGATCACCAGAGCCCATGGTGACTCTCAGTTTCTTGAAGGGCCTCTCACTCTTGGACTCCGCATCCCTGAAGGCGCTTGGAATAATCAGCTCATACGTAAATGTGGTTTTCAAAGGCCCAAGTCGATGCCAGGCATCTGTTGGAGCAGAACAATCATCAATAGTGATTCTATGAAGATCAAAGTGAGAAGACATATGGAAGAATGAAGATTACTTTCAGAGGAAGAAAATGGAATCAGAAATGTTTCTTTTGTATATTACTCTTGTAAATAGTTCAATGTATTTTGAAAAAGGATGACGAGTTAGACTCGTATATATATCTACAGATACGTATTCATAAGTAGAGAGAGTGATATAGATCAGATAGAGAAGAATAGATGAAGAAGTGATGAACATTGTATGTATCATCAACCATATGTGTGAAAAGTAATGAAGAAGAAAATTTAGTAGAATTCTGCGCGTCGATCTTCTCTCCCATTCTCCTTCTGTGCTTAATCTTTTGAAGAATCTTTCTGCACGTATCTAAGTCCATAGCTAATCTATCTATGGCTAGAATTTGAGAGTTTAATTTCAATCAGGTTGTGAGAATTTTGCTTAGGAACATTCATATGTGAAAATGTTCTAAGAGTCGAGAAATCTGGCGCACATTTCATCTTCAAAGAAATGGTCAGTGCTCAGTCCACAGTGTAAAGTTTTACACAAATGAGAGCTTAAAATTTAAGTTGGAAGGTAAGCCATCTATGGCTAGAAGATCTTGATCAAACGGGTTCAGAGTTGGGAGAACCAATGCTAAGAAGTTGCAGGTGTCAAAGTCGCCATTGCAGAGAAGCACTTTCAGACATAGGTAAAGTGTTTCACACATTTCTCAGAGTGTACTTAATCTTTTTGAGAGATTTAACTTGGCAAAGTTGCGCAACCTTAAGGCGAAGTGTTGTGCAAAGTTTTATCAAAAACTTTACAGGATTGATTAGTCAATGAGTGACTAATCTACAGCAGACTTTTCAGAGAAGTTGAATTTTTCAGAACTTTCAATATTTCTGATAATTTGGTGAATGATCTCTAAGTTTGGTGGAGTCTAAGGTTAACCTTGATATAGAGGTGATCTAACTTCAAGGTTAATTTGTTCTTTTGGAGATTAACACTCTCCATCAGTGGTATCAGAGCAGGTTGTGTCAAAATTGAAGTGAAGAAGACTCCGACTATTGCAGAAATACAAAATTTTACATTTTGAAGGTGCAGAAGGGTAAAGATTGAAGAAAACTTGAAGGAAGACATACAAAGAGTATCAAAAGGATCAGAAGGAGCAACATTCGAAGTAAAGGTACACTTATTATCTGTAAAGGTTAAAGATTTGAAGCTACAGGTGAAGTAAAGATGGGAGATAGTCTCCAAATTGAAAAGTTGGATAGAGAGAACTATCCTGCATGGTCTATGAGGATGGAAGCTCACCTTATGAGCAAAGATCTGATAGGATACATCACAGGAGATGAAGAAAAGCCAGAATTCAGAGATCCTAGTGTTCCAACTAGGGAGGAGCTTGCAGACTTGAAGAATTGGATGAAAAAGGATGCTCAAGCAAGAAGCATCATCTACATGGCAGTCAATGACTATTTGCTTCCTCACATTAGAGGACTTGAAAGTGCTTGTGACATTTGGAATGCTTTGGAAGAGCATTTCCAAAATACAACCAAATCAAGGAAGGCTTCACTATGGGCAGAGTTTACTACCTTCAAGAAGAAGGCCTCACAATCAATCTCTGATTATGTGACAAAAATGAAGGATATTGCAGACTCTTTAGGTGCAGTTGATGAAGATATTGAAGAAGACAAATTGGTAAGACAAATACTCAGAGGGCTAAGAGGAGATGAGAAGTGGAAGCCTTTCATTTTATCTACAGAACTTTCATTAGATCATTTTACTCCTGATTTGAATCAATTGTTAGGTCATATGCTAACTTTTGAGAATGATATCAAAGGAGATGTTGATAAGAGTGCAGGTCATGCAATGTATTCTAAAGACAAGAAGAAAGCCAACAAAGGGAAGCAACAATCAGGTGAAGAAGAAGGTACATCAAACCAAGCAAACTTCATAAGAGGAAGAGGAAATGGCAGAAGTAGAGGAAGAGGCAGAAACAACAAAGATAATGCAAGAGCTTGTTGGATATGTGGTAAGACCAATCATCTATCTCATGATTGTTGGCACAATAATCAAAACAATGGTAATTATCAGAACTTTAATCAAAGAGCAAGAGGTGGTAGATTTCAGAGAGGAAATTTTAGAGGTAGAGGTGGTAGGAATTCTTTTGGAAGAGGTGGAGGAAGAAGCTTCCAAAATCAATCCTATAATAACACCTACTACAACTATGCATCAGATCAAAAGGAGGATTCGACTCTCATTATGAATACATGTGAAACTTCACATGAGGACATGAGAGTGTTTTATATTGATTCAGGATGTAGTAATCATTTGAGTGGAAATATTGCTTTGATGACTGACCTAGATCACAATGCAATTAATCATACAGTGCAGACAGGTGATAATACAAAGCATAAGGTAAAGTCAATTGGTTCAGTCAAAGCTAAGGATGGGAGCACTCTTCTGAGTAAGGTACTCTATGTTCCCACAATTCCAAAGAATTTGATCAGTGTAGGTCAAATTGTGGAAAAAGGTTATGAGGTAAGGTTTACCAATGATGGAGTTTATGTGGAAGACCCTAGTCAAGGGTATAAACAAGTTATTGCAGGAAAGAAAGAAGGAAGGCTTTTCACATTGAAGGTACAAGGAAATGTTGGACATGCTATGTTCACATATGGAGAGCAAAAGGTGTCAGAGTTGGATCTTTGGCACAAAAGACTTGGACACTTTAATGAAAGAGGTATCAAAGAAATGATTAACAATGATTCAGTGCTTGGAATGCCTAACATTGCAGGTCAACACATGACATACAGATGTGAGGCATGTCAATTAGGTAAGGCTCATAAGCAATCCTATTCCAAGCATGGATTTATGTACTCAGAAAGACTTGAATTGGTGCATACAGATGTGTGGGGTCCTTCAAAGGACTTTAGTATAAATGGTTCAAGATATTATGTCATATATGTTGATGATGCTACCAGGTGGATCACAATTTATGTGATTAAGGAAAAGTCAGAAGTGTTTAATACATTTAAACACTATCATGCATATGCAGAAAGAATTACAGGTCAAAAATTGAAGAGACTAAGGTCAGATGGAGGGGGAGAGTATTTTTCAAATGAGTTCAATGATTATTTGTGGAATGCAGGTATAAAGAGAGAAGTTACTTGCAGGTACTCTCCTCAACAAAATGGGGTAGCAGAAAGAAGAAATAGGACTCTTGTTGAATTTGCAAGGTCCATGATGAAAGAGAAGAATTGCCCAAATTATTTGTGGGCTGAGGCTGTTAATACAGCTACATATTTGGTCAATAGATTGCCTTGTAAAGCTTTGCAGGGTATGACACCATATGAAGCTTGGTGGGGTAAGAAACCTACCTTGGATCATTGCAGAATATTTGGATGCTTGGCATATGCATATGTGCCATCTCAATTGAGGCATAAGTTGGAGCCTAAGGCAGAGAAGTATGTATTCATTGGTTATGATGATAAGCAAATGGGATACAGGTTGTGGAGTCCATCCACAAAGCAATTTATTGTATCCAAGGATGTTACATTTGATGAGCAAGGTACTTGGTATGCAGGTAAATATAATGTACATGCAGATGATGAAGAAATAGTGGAACAAAGGAAAGGTAAAGCAAAGATTCAATTACTTGATGAAAGTGAGAGTAATGAAGTGCAGATTGAAGTTGAAGAGAGGCCAAGGTTTGATCCAGAATGTGATGAACCAGAGACCTCAAGAAGTGCAGAAGTTAGGAGATCATCTAGGCACAAATGGCAACCTACAAGGTATAGCTATGACACTTCATTCTTGACTACTAAAGATTATGCTTATTTGGTAAAAGCAGATGAAGACCCTTCTACATATGAAGAAGCCAAAGGGAAGAAGAATTGGGAAGATGCTATGCAAGAGGAGTATGATGCATTGATAGAGAATCAAACATGGGATTTGGTTCCTAAACCTAATAGTCAAAAGATTATTGGATGTAAGTGGGTTTACAAAACAAAGAGATTTGCAGATGGAAGTGTGTCTAGGTACAAAGCTAGACTTGTTGTGAAAGGGTATGCACAGACATATGGAGTGGACTATGATGAGACCTATAGTCCTGTGGCAAAGATGACAACCATCAGGACACTCATTGCAATTGCTGCTTGTAAAGGTTGGAAGTTGTCTCAATTAGATGTTAAAAATGCTTTCTTGAATGGTTACATTTCAGATGAAGTCTACATGGAGCAACCAGATGGGTTCAAAGATCAAGTGAGTCCAAATTATGTATGTAAGCTCAAGAGAGCTTTGTATGGGTTGAAGCAAGCCCCAAGGGCTTGGAATTATAGGCTTGTAAAATTCTTGAATGATCTTGGTTTTCAAGCATCAAAGGCAGATAGTAGCTTGCTAGTCAAAGCAAGTGAAGATGGGTTCATTTATGTGTGTATTTATGTTGATGACATAATACTTACAGGAACAGATGATAAGGGGATACAAATGATCAAAAAGCAGATGGAGAAAGAGTTCAAAATCAGTGATTTGGGGAACCTATCATTCTTCTTGGGAATGGAGATCTCTTATACTCAACATGGAGTATATGTGACCCAAGAAAGGTATCTTAAAAATTTGCTAACCAAGTTTAAAATGGAAGATTGCAGGGTTGCACCTACACCTTTGGAAGTGAACCATAAATTGTCTAGGTTTGGAGGAGAAGAGTTCAGAGATATGAAACTCTATCAAAGTTTGGTTGGTAGCTTGATTTATGCTACATTGACAAGGCCTGACTTATCATATGCAGTTGGTGTGCTTTCACAATTCATGCATTGTCCTAGAAAGAAACATTGGATTGCAGGACAAAGAGTACTTAGGTACATCAAGGGTACACTCAAAGAAGGGTTGTACTATGGGTTTACTTTAGATACAAGAATCAAGATATATAGTGATGCAGATTGGGCAGGTAATGTTGATGATAGAAGATCAACACATGGATACTTGTGCTATGTAGGAGACAAATTGATTTCATGGTGTTCCAAGAAGCAACATACAGTTGCTTTGTCATCTACAGAAGCAGAATATAAAGGTATGGTGGAAGCTGCAAAAGAGGTAATATGGCTAAAGACACTTTTGAAAGGGTTTGATGTGATTCAGAGTACTCCTATTATTTGTGGAGACAATATGAGTTCATTATACTTGGCAGCTAATCCTGTATTTCATGCTAGAACTAAGCATATTGAAATACAATATCATTTTCTGAGAGAGAAGGTCATTGAGAAGGAAATTGAAGTTATACACACCCCTACAAAAGATCAACTTGCAGATATGATGACTAAAAGTTTGGATGGACCTAAATTGCAGAGGTTTAAAGATATGGCAGGAATAAAGAAGATACAGGTAATCACAATTGAAGATTGAGGGGGAGCTGTTGGAGCAGAACAATCATCAATAGTGATTCTATGAAGATCAAAGTGAGAAGACATATGGAAGAATGAAGATTACTTTCAGAGGAAGAAAATGGAATCAGAAATGTTTCTTTTGTATATTACTCTTGTAAATAGTTCAATGTATTTTGAAAAAGGATGACGAGTTAGACTCGTATATATATCTACAGATACGTATTCATAAGTAGAGAGAGTGATATAGATCAGATAGAGAAGAATAGATGAAGAAGTGATGAACATTGTATGTATCATCAACCATATGTGTGAAAAGTAATGAAGAAGAAAATTTAGTAGAATTCTGCGCGTCGATCTTCTCTCCCATTCTCCTTCTGTGCTTAATCTTTTGAAGAATCTTTCTGCACGTATCTAAGTCCATAGCTAATCTATCTATGGCTAGAATTTGAGAGTTTAATTTCAATCAGGTTGTGAGAATTTTGCTTAGGAACATTCATATGTGAAAATGTTCTAAGAGTCGAGAAATCTGGCGCACATTTCATCTTCAAAGAAATGGTCAGTGCTCAGTCCACAGTGTAAAGTTTTACACAAATGAGAGCTTAAAATTTAAGTTGGAAGGTAAGCCATCTATGGCTAGAAGATCTTGATCAAACGGGTTCAGAGTTGGGAGAACCAATGCTAAGAAGTTGCAGGTGTCAAAGTCGCCATTGCAGAGAAGCACTTTCAGACATAGGTAAAGTGTTTCACACATTTCTCAGAGTGTACTTAATCTTTTTGAGAGATTTAACTTGGCAAAGTTGCGCAACCTTAAGGCAAAGTGTTGTGCAAAGTTTTATCAAAAACTTTACAGGATTGATTAGTCAATGAGTGACTAATCTACAGCAGACTTTTCAGAGAAGTTGAATTTTTCAGAACTTTCAATATTTCTGATAATTTGGTGAATGATCTCTAAGTTTGGTGGAGTCTAAGGTTAACCTTGATATAGAGGTGATCTAACTTCAAGGTTAATTTGTTCTTTTGGAGATTAACACTCTCCATCAGCATCGACTTTTAGGTTCAAGTCGATGCCAGGCATCGACTTTTAAGTGCAAGTCGATGCCAGGCATCGACTTTGTGTGCAAGTTGATGCCGGGCATCGACTTGCACTTAAAAGTCGATGCCTGGCATCGACTTGAACCTAAAAGTCGATGCCTAGCATCGACTTCCACCCAAAAGTCGATGCCTGGCATCGACTTTGCACCCTAAAGTCGATGCCTGGCATCGACTTTAAGGCAAACTTCGATGCCAGGCAAGTCGATGCCTTGCATCGACTTGAGGCTGCAAGTCGATGCCTGGCATCGATTTGCACCTGCAAGTCGATGCGTGGCATCGACTTGCACACAAAGTCGATGCCTGGCATCGACTTTCAGGTGCAAGTCGATGCCAGGCATCGACCTGAGGCCTCAAGTCGATGCCTGGCATCGACTTACACCTAAAAGTCAATGCCAGGCATCGAGCTGTACCCTCATTGGATCTGTATTTTTAGAGCTAAGAAAAATAAAAACCTAGAAAGCAGACTCTTTACACAAACATACAAAGGGAATCTTTTAGGAATCTTTTTTTATGGTATGATTTTGTCTACCTCTTGGTACTCTTGCCAACATTCTTCTTCTCCATCATAGTTGCCTTGCTTGTATGCTGAGCTCTGTGCTCCATAGCTGTCTGTGCTCTGTTGCTCTCTGTTGCTCGTGGATTTTGAAAATGAGAATGATCTCCTCCTCTACTATTTATAGGCAATTGGGTAACTTGAACCAGAGACTAACTGGATCTAACTGAATGAGTCCAGTTGCTAACTATATATATCAACCAATCTAACCAAAGAATACCACTCACACAAATAGGCTGTTTCAGAGCCACTTTAATGAAATATTCATAGAACATTGCAACTATTTATATACATTTGCATGGAAATTACACTTCAATGGCAAGAGTATGGTATGTACATGAGGATGTCTAATCTCATGTAGAAATTTTTTCTTAGAATCTCTTGCTTGGGAGAAAATCAAGTCTAAGTTGTGTTGAATATGGGAGATTAATGACATCTTTATAGTGTTATCCTCTTCACTTTAGTTCATATTCACATTTATCTTGTAACACATTGTTAAAATGGAAAATCAATGTATGAATAAACATTCAAGTAAAGAACCTTGCAACTATTTATGTACATTTGCATGGAAATTACACTTCAAGTCTAAGTTGTGTTGAATATGGGAGATTAATGACATCTTTATAGTGCTATCCTCCTCACTTTCACATTTATCTTGTAACACATTGCTGAAATGGAAAATCAATGTATGAATAAACATTCCAAGTACCTCTTTTACACATAATTCTTTTTTAATATACTTTCATCTACCTCTTTGAGATCTAGCCAAGACTACAATGAAACCTAATCCTTGAAATCTTATTTAGTGCCAAAGGTAAAATTTCTTCTTGTATAGTCTTCAATGGCACTACTACAAACAATTATAATATATAATCCAGTTGGAACTCAACTTGGATATATTTTGATTCACTCACAATGCTAAGACTCAATGACTCATATCTAGTTAGAAATCAATTGTGTTTCTCATTTCAAAAGTGAATCAAATCTTTGGTTCCCTTATTAGTGTATATTTGAGTAAGTAAGTTATTTGATGTAATTTGATGTTTAATGTTATTTAATGTACTTTAATAAACTTTTGATTTCATATCTTCTTGATGTGACATTTGATGTGACATCTTCACTTGATCTCGGATTTCTACTTATTTAAAAAGGTCATTCATCTTCAGTCTTCTGTGAACTCAGTGAAGATGAGCTCAATCTTTTCAGTGGATGCTTGGGCATCAGCTTCTTCTGCTCATATTAATACAGTTTCGGATTCATTGTTCTCAGTTGATCCTTTCCACAGAAGTGATCATCCCTATGATTTAGGACGTGCTGATGGTTCCATGTTTTCTATTGAGTCATTTAAGTTATCCAATTCACAGTGCAATGCTGCTCAACCAAATGCACCTCTTGATCTCCCATCTGATCCAACCATTGATCTCCCTTCTGACTCAAGTGCATGTGGAGCAACGAAAAAGAAAAGCAAGCTCAATCTACAATTTAAAAGAAGGCCTCGTGAAGTAAGTCAAAAAAGATTTAAATTTCTTACTTCAGATAGACAGATTGCATTGGATATTGTGAAGCATTGTTGTGGTTTGAAATGTTTGTACAATTTAGGAATGAAGAAACTAAAGCACCTAAGAGAAAAATTCCTTCATTTAGATAGTGAAAGGCAGGATATATACCTTGTTTCTCGCATGCAAATGATTGAGGATAACATGTCAGTAACACGTGTTGGTTTTGAATATTTCTTTAGTCAAGGGATGCGATGTTGTAGGGCTGCATTTAAACTTGCAATGGGTGTGGGAAATTTTAGAATACATAGGGTTCAACAAGGGCTTTTGAATGGGGATCTCATTTTGGATACGTTCCATGTTGGGACCAAAGGATCTGTTGGACGTCATGCAATGAATTGGATGATGAATTATTTTAGCTTGCATTGTGAGGTTATGCCTACAACTGGAAGGTTGCACTTGTCAGATAACTTTACTCGTCGAGAGGTATTTCAAATATATAGAGAAGACATGGAAAATAGAAATGAGAAGTATGTGTTGTATTGTCACTTTACTCGATTATGGAAGGAAGAGTTTAACAATGTTTCTATTCCTCGTAAAGTTAGAATGGGTGAATGTTCAGTTTGCGCCACTTTGAAAAAACATGGCAAAAGGAGCTACAACACCACAGGAAAAGAATAATTTTAAAAACCTTCTTAACAACCATCGTGAGAGTCAATCTTTAGAGAGAAAGAAAGCAATTCATCATCGAAGTAAAGCACTCAGAAATCCGGAGCGTTATATGTGTTTGTTGATCAATGGTATGGATAAAAAAAAAACTTGTTTACCACATTTTTATCGCATCCCTAAGGACATTGGAGATGAAGTCCTTATGCAAATGCATTTGGTTGGTGCTTTGGTATACAATGGAACTGTAATGTCCAAGGTTTTCTTCACATATCCGAATGTGCATAATGATCCAAACCTTACAGTTACTGTCATTCATCGTGTTTTGCAATCATGGAAGGGTCTTTTGCCACCAACTCTATATTTGCAACTAGATAATATTGCAAGAGAGAATAAAAATTCTACAGTCTTTGGATATTTAAGCATGCTTATTGAAAAACAGGTATTTCAGAAGGTTAAGGTAAATTTCCTTCTGGTTGGCCACACTCATGATCACATTGATCAAATGTTCAATACTTTCTCTAAGAAGTTGGCACGTAACAATGCTTTTACTCTTCCGATTTTATCTGAGCTGATTTCAGAAGCATATACTCCAAAACCAGAAGTTCAACACCTCACACAAATTTATGACTTTAAGCACTTTTGCTCAATGGGCCTTGATAACAGTGCTAAGGTTTTGGCTCCATTGCACAATATTAGTTTCAACCATGTATTCTTGATGAGGAGGGTTGATGAAATAACCCTTTTATTTGCAAAGCAGTATTCATCTTCTCTTGGGTGGGAGCCTAAAGAGGGATGCAGATTCTTATTGCAGGTGCCTAATTTGTCTACTGTAACAGTGTATGGTGCAGAACAATCACCATATGAAGATAAAAACAATACAGAAAGATGTGGAAATGTGGTTGATCAAAGTAAAAGCTGGATGCATGCACTCATTGAAAAGAAGAGACATATTGAGCGTGCAAAAAAATATGCTGGAGATCAAGATGTATCTTGGTGGGAGGACTTTTTCAATCATCAAGAAGAGATTATACAGTATACAATTGCAGGTCACTGGCCAGTTGATGTTCCATTCACATGGGATTTTTGTACACAAAGATCCGTGAATGTGGCCCAAGCATGTAATGCAGATGCACTTCAAAGTTTTATACATCCACCAGAAAGAAATATTTATGTAGGCCCAACGATGACAAAACAGGCAAAAGCAAGATGGCAAGGAAATTTAATAGAGATAAATGTTGGAACACTTATTGCAGTTCTTGCTGAAGGTGATGAGGCTACCAGACCATTTTGGATTGCAAAGGTTTTAGAGATAGCTAAAGATATTGATCAGAGAAGAATAGAGGCTTTGATGGTGCATTGGTATTACACTAAAAGTAGTAATGCATTCATAGGTAAATATAACTTAGAAATGGTGTGTGATACTAAACGAACAGGTTCAAAAAAGAAAAAGAATATTCGAAGCACATCCACTCTTAAAATGGATGATGTAGATATTCTTGTTTATGATTTTTCCTTGACAAAAACAGGTCACTTGAGGAAAGCAACCATCAACATGATAAAACAAAAGCTTCCAGATGTATGTGGTACAGGAAATCATAGGCAAACAAGAAGAGTTGTGCATGATCCTGCAGAATTTGGTATGTACGTGGATGAAGACAGAGCTCTTGTGGATATAGAAGAAGAAGAAGAGAGCTCTCAACAGTATGAGACTGAATCAAGTGCATCAGATGATGAGGGTGTAGACATAGATCGAAAAAGTTGTGAGATGCATTGAAGCTCTCAGACATTTTTAGTGCTTTTGTAAATGCCTCGAAGTAGTTTGGTTAATGAAACCATGTTTTGTAGCAATTTTGACTAACAATCAGATATCCACCCATTAAAAATATGTCTAAAATGTTATTTTTGTATAAGAACTATTCAGTTCTACATTCTTTATATAGATTTTAGACATGTCAATGTCCTATCATATAGATTTTGGACATGTCAATGTCTTATCATATACATTTTGGGACATGTCAATGCCTTATATAGTGAAATTTTGACTACATTTTGAGCTCTTTTTTTATGAGAAAATGACAAAAAATGTCAAAAATCACATGTTTTCACCTCATTTTTGTAATATATGTATACTGGTATAAAGGAATCTCAAACATAAGCTGCCATTTGCTTGATTTTTGACGAGAGTGTTCTCTTTTTACGACATAGTTCTCGTTTGTTACGACTCGCTGTTTTTAGTGAAAATATCAGCAACTTGCTCATCTCTTCTCACATAAAGAAGATCAATATCACCTGATAATACCTTCTCTCTGATGAAGTGATAATGTACCTCGATATGCTTTGTTATAGCATTGAAAACAAGATTATGTGCTAACTATATGCTGCTAAGATTATCACAATAAATAGTGATAGGCTTTTGCACTTCCACACCTAAATTTGCAAGTAGAATTTCTAGCCATGATGCCTCATATGCTGCCATTGCAGCATCTCTATACTCAACTTATGTACTTGACAAAGCAACAGTGGGTTGCTTCTTGCTGCTCCGTGTAATAGCTGCACTCCCAAGTGAGAATAGAAAACCACTAGTAGATCTTCTTTCTAGAATGCTACCAACCCAATCTGCATCGGTGTATCCATAAACCTACAAATCTACACCTACCTCATAAAACAATGCATAATCCAAAGTAGCACTCACATAATGTAGAGTGCGCTTCAAAGCATCCAAATGTGGCTTCCTAGGAACCTACATAAACTGACTTTCAAGTCCAATGGTGTAGCTAAGATCATGCCTCATAATTGTGAGATATATCAAGGTTTCCACAATTTTCCTATACATAGTAGCATTTTCCAATGCTTCACATGAAGTAGTATCTAGCTTCAAATTCTGATCTAATGGCATAGAAATTGGCTTACAATCAGCATACCATACTTTTGCAACATATTCAAGGCATATTGCCTTTGTGACATTCATATACCTATTTCAGTATGAATAAACTCAATGCCCAAGAAATAGCACAGCACACCAAGATCTTTCATGTCAAATTCTTGCATAAGAAGTTGCTTTACCTCTTTGATGCCTTCTTCATTATCACCACCTACAATCAAGTCATCAACATAGATAGCCACAATTGTGATGCCATCATCACCCTTCCTTGTGTATAGTGAATGATCTGCATCACACATAGAAAACCCAATGGTGGTTAAGTAACCAGCAGTCCTTGCATGCCATGCATGAGGAGCTTGCATCAGCCCATACAAATCCTTTTGCAACCTGCAAACATATTATGGATGCTTTGAATCTTCATATTGTTGTGGCCAGTCCATAGATACTTCTTCCTATAACTCACCATGTAGGAAAGCATTCTTCACATCCATCTGATGCAAAGTCCATCCTTTTGCTATAGCTAATGCAACAAGTGTCCTGATAGTAGACATTTTAGCGAAAGGGCTAAATGTTTTCTCATAATCAATGCCATATGTATATGCATATCCTTTAGCTATCTATCATGCTTTATATGTCCTTATGCTACCATCAGCATTATGCTCTACCTTGTAAACCCATTTGCAACATATGGGTTTCTTTCCTTGCGGTAATGGAATCAGCTTCCATGTATCATTCCCATAAAGTGCAGCCATCTCCTCATCCATAGCTTTTTCCCAATCTGCATTTCCAATTGCATCTTCAAAACAAGAAGGTTCAACATCTTGTATTACCTTGGTCATGTAGGCACAATGACGAGCCATATAACTGTCATATGTCAATCGTTGCACTAAATTTTGCATCCTCCCATATCTTGTTGGTCTTGGGTCATTTCTCCTTGTATCATGTGCATGTGCCCTTCTTACTCCTTGGGGTCTTCATAGAGGGCAATCCAAGTTCCTCATCAAGACTCTTTTCTAAACCGCTTGAATCTCCCTCAACATCTTCAAAACCTACACATATTTTACTACCAGTGGAAAGTTTTTCTTTACCTCTCTTGGATGTATATGATGAATTTGCTGGACTAAAATTTCCATGCAATCTTCCACTCCATGGATTTGAGTTGGAACTACTACTTGTTGATGCATCCGGTCCACTCAAAACTTGAGATTCTACACTTGATTTTTCAACATTTTCTTTGTCACTTGGTTCAAGATTCAGTCCTTCTTTGGCATCTGCATAGAAGCTTAATATTTCACCAACTACCACATCTCTGCTCACCTTCACCTGTCATGTGAGTAGGTTATAATATTTGTACCCCTTTTGCTCAAGGGAGTATCCAATGAAGACACAATTTTTTGCTTTTGGATCAAGCTTTGTCCTCAACTCATCTGGAACATGTACATATGCAATACAGCCAAAAAATTTCATATGTGATAAGTTTGGCTTTTTACTTGTAAAATTCTCTTCAGGTGTAACTTTATGTACAACAACAATTGGAGTTCTGTTAATGATGTATACAGTCGTATGCACAACTTCTGCCCAATAACAATGATGCATATTCTTTTTAGCCATCAAGGCTCTTGTTATTTCTGCAATATGTCTATTTTTGCATTCAGCAACATCATTCTGTTGTGGTGTGTACCTACATGAAAATTGACATCGAATTCCATGACTTTTAAGAAAAATTTTTAACTCATTTGACATATATTCACCTCGTCTCCATCAGATCTAGTTAATGTCTGAATATACTTCCCTGTCTACTTTTCCACCATAGCTTTAAATTCTGGAAGTGAGTGAATACCTCACTCTTCTCTTTCATGAAATATACCCACACTTTTCGTGTATGGTCATCAATGAAAGTAACATAAAACCTACAACCGCCCATAGATGTGGTCTGAGCAGGACCCCAAACATCTATATGTACTATTTCTAGCACATTCTCACTAACATGCTTGTCATGTGGAAATGATGATCTTGAATGTTTACCAAATTGACATGCTTGACATACCTTTTGCATCTCTGAAACCTTGAAATTTGGTAGTCCATGAACTATCTCCTTTGACTGCATTAGTTTCAGCCTTTGCAGATTTGCATCTCCAATTCGTTTGTGCCAAATCTCTATATGAGCAATAACTCCTGCACCTTTTGCAAACATGGGTGCATTCATTTCATGAATTTTCACATTTAAGGTGAACATCCCACCCACTTTGTTTCCTTTGGTGATCGATCGTCCACCATGTTTGTATTCTTCTACATATAACCCATCAGCATTGAACCTGACTTGTAATCCCTGGTCAAGCATTTATCCAACAGGAACCAGATTCTTTGTTATGTTTGGACAATGCTATGTTTCCTATATGCTCGATAGGATGTGATGTATCATCACCTACTTCAACATATCCAAGAACTGGCAATTTTTGCAAACTACTAAACCATTCTCCATGACTGGTCATGTGATTTGAAGAAATCAACATACCAGACATTATCATTTGATTTTGAAACACCAACAAACATCGTATTCATCATGTGATGTTGAACCATGAACAACTTCTCAGAATCATCTGCACTTGTAGATGCATAGTTTTTCTGCCGCCTTCTGTTATTTTAATTCTTCAACCTACAATACGGTCCAAAGTGTCCAGGTTTGCCACAATTCCAACATCCTTTATTGTCATTACCTGAATCATTTCTTTGGAAATTTTTGCAGCCTCTTTGTCTCCCCTTGCCAGGAAACTTTCCTCTTTCTCTTGCATGATTTTGTTGTTGACTTTGGTCTTGGTTACTATTTCCTCTTCCACTTCCCAAAACCTCTACCTTTGCCTCTTCCTCTACCAGAGTAGAATACCTACTTAGAACTAGATTTTCCTTGGGAGTTTGAATCCTCACCAAGATTCTTTTCTTCAATAGTCAGCATAGATACGAGATCAGCAAAATTCAAAATATTTCCCCTAGTCTGTATAGGAGTTCTGAACTGCTTATATGCAGCTCCTAAACCACGAAGGCACACTTCCACCTTATCCTACATTCACGCCAATAGATGCAAGTGACTCACATATGCTTTTTCAAGGTGTAGTCACTTATCGACATGCTCTTCTTCTCCAATGTATGTAGCTCATTCTTGAGTTGCCATTTCTCTGCCTTTGTATTCATCTCATACAATGTGATCAAAGTGTTCCAAGCATCTTTCGGAGTCTTGGCATCCTGTATGTGTCCAATCATGCTATCCTATATGCTAACAGATATCGAATACATTATCTTTCATGCTCCTTGATTCCATTCCTCATATGCTCTTAACTGCTCTACAATCCGATTCCTTTCTCGTAATTGCAGAGCATTTTCATTCTCTCCTTTGTACTTCTAGTAGCCCTTTCCCATCAGGAAATTTGTCATTCTGAATCTCCAAGCATGGAAGTTGTTCTTGTCCAGCATATCACTCATAAGTTGACTCATTCCATCTACGTTTGCCATTTCTATAGCAATTCTCAACACTGTGAACCATTACAAGCATCACTTTTGCTTGAACACTGTCACACTATGATGTGATACTTCGATCTCAAAAAAACACAGTTTTTGTGTATCAATAGTACACATAATTGCTTGAAATTTTGGACCTGGAATACATGAGCGTTGTGGAACACAACGCAAGTTATAGTTTCCAAAACTGACCTAGTTTTTCTATGGGCCCAACCTTGTGGGCTCAAAATGGAGGTTGAGATGGCTCCGAAACTTCGATCTGATCGAGGTCGTTTGTGAATGGTTAATTTTCCGCCAATTTTCATAGCAAATGGAGGTCATTCGTGAGTCCCATTTTCTCCATGCCTTGCCATGTACTCTTCATCGTCACCTTCTCTGTGAGCTCTCTATAGGCACACTGGTTCTAATACCATGTCACCAAGAAGGAGATAAGAAAGAGATCTCACACACACAATGTCAATGTCAAGGAGAAGCACACACAGATTGAGGCAAGGAAGAATGATCTTCTTCTTCTTCTTCTTCTATTACATAAAAAGGAATGTAAAGAATGACCTTAGAAAAAGAATACAATAAGTGCAATATATAAAGATCAGTACATAAGGAAAAATCTAATATCCGTGAATGAGTGAGATGGCAAGTAACAAATGTGCCATTACTATCGGTAGATAAATCTTATAAAGCTGAATGAAGTATCCCTAACATATACTGGCATGACCACTATACATGTCAAAGAAACGAAAAACTGATATGTGTCATCCTTGATCATCACATGTTGAGCTTGATATCTCAACAATAGACACAAAGAAATGACTTAGAGAATGTGATAGACTTTACTCCATGTATTATGACATTCAACAAAGAAACATGAAAAAATGAGAATGAAGTATAAATGTGTTTCTAATTGACATATGATACAACGTGAGAGTGGGGGGCTTTTTTAAATTTGAGGGAATACATAGATCACTCCAAATGATTTTAATGGTCATTTCATATCAGCCCTCATACTTGCCACTAAAGTGTAGTGTGTATATATACACATTTTCTTCACGATCGTTTAAAGACTCCACCTAAAAGTGATCCAAGATTTTAGCGAGCCATTTGAAATTCGAATTCAAATGCATTCATGGTATTTGGATCCTAATAATCCCACAAGATTATCATTTACGTTTGGCCAAGATAAAACTAGATATTTTAACCTTTGAAACTCTTTAAGAATATGTTGCAATGAGTGTACATTTATGCCTAATGTATCAAGAGAGATCCTAATGCACTTAGGTTTGCATCATGCATTAACATCTCCCCTCAATCCTAAGATGCTTGAGTTTTCAATCCATCAATACTTCCTAAAGTCTAGTCATAGCTTTGGACCTATTTAATTTTACTCCATCAGATGCTTTGATCATCATATTTGCACATTGTTGTTGAGTGGATATATATAAGAGCCGATTCCCTTGCTTGTGATTTTCTCACTAAGATAGTGATAATGAACCTTAATGTGTTTGGACCTTGCATGATAAATTGGATTTGGCAAGGTGAAGTGACCTTATACATATTTTCTCCAAAGATGTGAGGACTATAAGACTTGATACCTAAATTTGAGTACAAAGCCTTGATTCACATGGCTTCCTGAGTTGCATTAGCTAAACCTCTATATTTAGCTTCTATTGATGAAAGAGGAATAGTGGGAAGCTTCTTGGATGGCCAAGAAATGACATTTGTACCTTCCAAAGTAAGGTAACCTGAAGTACTTCTCCTATCATCTTTGGAACGTGCCCAATCTACATAAGAGAATAACTTTATTTCTATATCAGAGGTATATGGATAATATAGTCCTTGATTTATGCTTCCCTTTAGATACTTGAGTATCCTTTTGGCTCCTTCCAAGTGCGGTTTCCTAGGAGTATGCAAATGAATTGACCTAAAACACTTAAAGTGGTAAATGTTGCATAATTCAAACTTCACACTAAAATTTGATAGATTTCTATGTCTTTAATTGACTCTCCTTCATGAGCACTTGGCTTCAAGTTTATCTCCATGGGTATACCTGCAAACTTGGCATTCTCTATCTTGAACTTGGCTAGCATATCCTTGATGTATTTCCTTTGTCAAGTGACATACCTATCCTTTTCTATATGCACAACTTCCAACCCTAGGAAGTATGTGAGTTGCCCTAGTTCATGCATCTTGAATTCCTCCTTCATCTATAGCTTGATCCTTCTAATACCTTCATCATCATTACCTGTAACTATTATATCATCTAAAAATACACAAAGGTATATGAATTGTCGATGATTCTATGTCATGTAGAGTGAAGGACTTGCTTTGCTAACCTTGAAACCCTTATCTTGCAAATATTTTATAGGTATGATTCCAATTTCTTGGAGCATGTTTAGACCATATAGGGCTTTCCTTAGCTTGCATACATGTTCTACATAATGTGAATCTTCAAACTTAGGATGATAAGCCATATATAATGTTGGTGTAAATTGCAAGCCTTCACATTTGGCTCAAAGGATGCATTGAAGTCTACACATACATGAAGAAGCATAGGAACATATGCTAGTGGTTAATTACCACTTTACCTCATTGTAAAAGTCAAATTGACTTGGAATCTTTTGTAATCACCTACCAAAATGAGTCGTGAAAGAGTAGCTCATTTGATTGAAGGTGTCGAGGTGAACTCTGGTCAATTTCTGCTACAGTCCTAAAAAGTCGAGGGTATAGCTAAACTTGCTAAATTGATTTCTCTTAGCACAGTTTATCTTTTTACATCATTCCACTTGCAAATGGTAGCTTACTAAGCTAATTAAATACCCCTAGAAGGAATTTTATCAATTTCTACTGTGCTGGTCACACTAAACAAAACATTCAGCAGGTGTCAAGACATAAATAGAAAGTTTTCTTGAGTTTGTGAACTTCAAAGTTATCTGTTTTGGTTCAATCATTACACACATCACTTCCAAAGGACATAGGCCATTTTTTGGTGTCATTGGAAAGCTAAGGAGGTCTACTAATCAAGTCTGAAGCAAAAGAGGGCTGGTACAAAGCAGTTTTAGCAGTACCTACTCAGTCTCTTGGAGCATCCATCCATCTTTCCCAACAGTGGTATCAGAGCAATAAAGGTAAAATGGGAGATGGTTTTCCTTCATTTATTGATAAATTGGACAGGAACAACTATCAAGCTTGGTCTCTAAGGATGAAGACCTACCTACAACGAAGGAGTCTCTATGGATACATCTCAGGAGTTGAGGAATTGTCCTCATTCAAAGCAAGAGGATTGCCAACCAAGGAAGAACAAGAAAAACTCAACACATGGTGTGCTAAGGATGCATTGGCAAGGTCTTATTTACTCAACTCTATCTATGACTTTCTTTTCCACATATCAGAAATCGTAAGACATCCCAAGAAACTTGGGAAACCTTGTCATCATACTTTTCCTTCAATACAAGGGCTAGGAAAAATCAGTTGTGGATTGAATTCACAACACTAAGGAAGCAACCTAAGCAAGCTGTTTCAGAATTTGTGACCAAGATCAAAGATGTTGCAGATCAATTAGCAAGCATAGGAGAAGAGATTGAAGAAGACTAGATTGTAAGGCAAGTGATCAATGGAATCAAGGCTGATGAAAAATGGGAAAGCTTCACCACTGCAATGGATCTCTACATGGACATGCACACTCTAGATCTTACAACTCTCATGGGGCAACTATTTACACATGAAGCAAAGCTCACCAAAAATGGAGATACATCCAAAGGTAATAACTCTTCTGCCCTATACACTGATAAGAAGTTCAAGGATAAAGGAAAGAGCAAAAAAATGGAAGATTAAGGTTCTAGCTCCCAAGCCAACTATGTAGGGAGAGGTAGATCTTCAAGAGGAAGGGGCAGAGGAGGTAAGCAAGGTAGGGGGAGACCCTATAACTCATCACCATGCAACATTTGTGGTTTATCAAATCATACTACAGATGAGTATTTCAGGAATTACAAAAATCAGAGAGGAAGAGGCTACCAAAGAGGTGGATACTCACAGTCAAGAGGAAGGTTCAACCATCACCAAGGCCACAACAACAATTACAATGGCAACTACCAAGGAGGATTCAAAACCAGGAAGGACTACAACAACTACACAGAGGAGTAGGATGACTCTCTTCTGATCATGAACATGACTTCAAAGTCAAGTACAAATGATGACCACTTATTCTACATTGACTCAAGGTGCTCAAATCATGTAGCAGGCAATGTGGCACTACTCTCTGATCTTGAGGAACCAAAAGGTAAACATCAAGTCCAAACAGGTGATGATACAAAGCATTTAGTAGTTAAAGTTGGAAATGTTAAGACTTGTGATGGTAATCAGAATTTGTTGAGCAGGGTACTCTATGTACCAACCATTACCAAAAATTTAATGAGTGTTGGTCAGATTGTGGAGAAAGGTTTGCAGGTCAGATTCAATCAATATGGAGCATTTGTGGAAGACCCAAGACATGGGTTCAAGAGGATTGCTAAAGGAGAAAAATCAGGTAGACTTTTCACTTTTGAGTTGGAAGATACAAAGAATATTGCACTATCCAGTTATAAAGATCAAACACTTTCAGAGCTTGAGATTTGGCACAAAAGGTTAGGGCACATAGGAGAAAGAACCTTGAAACAAATGTGCAGGGACCAATGTGTGCTTGGGATACCTAATGTATCCAAGCAACATATGATTTACAAGTGTGGTGCTTGTCAATTTGGTAAGTCTCACAGGTTACCCTTCTCCAAGAAAGGATATATGCATGAAGACTACCTAGAGCTTGTGCACACAGATGTATGGAGACCACGCAAAGACCCCTCAGTCTCAGGTTCAAGGTACTATGTGTCTTTCTGATTATAGCATATGGACTGTATTATACTTCATGAAGCACAAGGATGAGGTATTTAATTGTTTTAAGAAATATCTTGCATTAGTTGAAAATCAGACAGGAAGGAATTTGAAGAGGCTAAGGTGAGATGGAGGAGGTGAGTACTTCTCCAATGAATTTGAAGACTTCTTGCAGGATAGAGGCATCAAAAGAGAGATAACAACAAGGTATTCTCCTAAACAGAATGGGGTAGCTGAGAGAAGAAATAGGTTAATTTTTGAGACAGCTAGATCTATGCTTAATGAGAAGAAGTTACCTAACTATCTATGGGCAGAGAGTGTTTCTACTGCCACTTACCTCATAAACAGGTTACCATCTAAGTCACTTGATGGTATGACACCCTATGAAGCATGGCATGGTAAGAGACCATCATTAGATCACTGCAAAATATTTGGATGTGTAGCATATGTACACATTCCATCTCAGATAAGAGGTAAGCTAGACCCAAAGGCTGAAAAATGCATTTTTATTGGGTATGATTTAAATAAAAAAGGTTACAGGTTTTATAATCCTACCAATAAGGGATTTATGGTAAGCAGAGATGTGATTTTTTATGAAAATGATTCTTGGTATGAGAATGAATGCAGGAAGGTTAAATTACCTTATGATTTGGAAGAGGAATTTCCAAGTCTTACAAAGGAGGAACCTATTTAGAATGAAGCCTCGAGTTGAGTTGATGAAGATACTATCAACCTTGAAGAATTCAAAGTATGGAAGTCCAAAGGCAAAATGAAGATGAAGAAGCTTGAAGACATACGTGAATCTTCAACGCAATCAATCAGAAGATCTCAAAGAGAAAGTAAAAAACCTATCAGATATGGGTATGATACATCTCTTGTTACTAAACATTCAGTTTATCTTGCCAAATATTTGTCAAATGAAGAACCAGGATCATATGAAGAAGCAATAACCAAATCAGAATGGAAAGAAGCTATGGGTGAGGAGAAATGAAGCACTCAAGGAGAGTGACACATGGGAGTTAGTACCTAAGAAGGACTCCATGAAGGAATTAGGATCCAGATGGATCTATAAGTTGAAAAGAAACTCTGATGGAACAATTAATAGGTACAAAGCCAGATTGGTAGCCAAGGGTTTTGCACAAACCCAAGGCATTGACTATGAAGAGACCTTTTCTCCTGTGGCCAAGATGCCAACAATCAGAGTGTTGGTAAGTGTGGCTGCATCAAAGAATTGGAACATGTACCAATTGGATGTCAAGAATGCTTTCTTGAATGGATGGATTTCAGAAGAAGTTTATATGTCACAACCTCCTGGCTATGAGGACCCTAAGAAGGTAACTTATGTTTGCAAATTAAAAAAGGCTTTATATGGATTGAAGCAAGCACCTAGGGCATGGAATTACAAGTTAACTACATACCTCCAAGACCAAGGTTTTGTCATGAGCAAGGCTGACACTTCTCTGTTCATTAAGAGAAGTAATTCAGAGGTAATATATCTCTGTGTTTATGTTGATGACATCATCATTACAGGTAATGATTCAAATGGAATCAGGAATATCAAAAACCAGATGATGAAGGAGTTCAAGATCAATGATCTTGGTTTATTGAAGTATTTTCTAGGGCTTGAATTAGTTTACACTAATTCAGGGATATACATTACTGAGAAAAAGTATGTATAGGATATGTTGAAGAAGTTTCACTTGCAGGATGCTAAAGTAGCAAGCACTCCAATGGAGGTAAACCTAAAGCTAAGTGCCCATGAAGGTGATGAAGTCAAAGACATTACAGGTTATCAAAGTATGGTGGGTAGCTTGAACTATGCTACTCTTACAAGAATTGATATTGCATATGGAGTAAGTGTGCTAAGTCAATTTATGCACAAGCCAAGGATACCTCACTTAGAGGCTGTCAAGAGAATCTTGAAGTATCTCAAGGGTACACAGAACCATGGTTTGTATTTTCCCTATACTTCAGATATTGATATCAAAATTTATTCAGATGCAGATTGGGCAGGATGCAAGGATGATAGGAGGAGCACTTCTTGATATATTTCTTTTGCAGGTGACAAACCAATTTCATGGTCTGCAAAGAAGCAACCAACTGTGGCATTGTCTTCTACAGAGGCAGAGTATAGAGGACTAGCTAATGCCACACAAGAAACAATTTGGTTTAAGCTTTTGTATACAGAAACGTTTTGTTTACTAGGTCACCAAGTATCTTTGGAGATAATACGAGTTCTCTTCAACTTGCAGCTAATCCTATCTATCATGCTAGGACTAAACACATAGAAGTTCATTATCATTATGTGAGAGAGAAGTTGATAAGCAAGCATATTCAGCTGACTTATGTGTCAACCAACATGCAATGTGCAGATTTGTTGACTAAAGCTTTGGATGGAACAAAACTTTGCAGGTTCAAATCCATGATTGGATTACAGGATATACTTGAAGAATGAAGATGAAGACTTAAGACAAAATGTTTGGCTTGAGGGGGAGCTGTTGGTGTAAATTGCAAGCCTTCACATTTGGCTCAAAGGATGCATTGAAGTCTACACATACATGAAGAAGCATAGGAACATATCCTAGTGTTTAATTACCACTTTTCCTCATTGTAAAAGTCAAATTGACTTGGAATCTTTTGTA
>MU260288.1:155000-165000 GCA_020310875.1 Ceratopteris richardii
ACATAGGTAACTTGTGAAGTAGATTTCTCAAGATCTACTAAATCTTTTGGAGTGATTTGACTTGGAGGAGGTGCGCAATCTTTAGGCGACACCTTATGCAAAGTTTCATAAATACCTTTACACATTTACTTAATCAATGAGAAAGATATATGCAACAGACTTTCTAAGTAATCTCCTTCTTGACAGATTGTTCAACAATTTGATATTTGGTCATTGATCTTTTAAATCGGTGAAGGTTTTGACTTACTCTTGATATAGAGGTGTTCTAAGTTAAAGAGTAGGTTGTTCTTTTGGAGATTAACACTCTCCATCAGTGGTATCAGAGCAGGAAGCATCAGAATCGAGGAAAAGGAGACTCCAATTGCTGCAGACATACAAACTTTACATCTTGGAAGATCAAAAGGATAAAGATTGAAGAAAGCTTGAAGAAAGACATAATGAAGTTTTCAAAAGGATCAGAAGGAGTAATATTCGAAGTCAAGGTACATTTATTCCTCATAAAGTTTAAAGATCTGTTAATACAGGTGAAGGAAGGATGGGAGATTCTCTTCAAATAGAGAAATTGGATAGAGAGAATTATCTTGCATGGTCAATGAGGATGGAAGCTCATCTAATGAGTAAAGATTTGATAGCCTATATAATAGGAGAAGAAGAAAAGCCTCAATTCAGAGATCCTAGTGTTCCAACTAGGGAAGAACTATCAGATTTGAAGAATTGGATGAAAAGAGATGCTCAAGCTAGGAGCATTATCTATATGGCAGTCAATGACTACTTGCTACCTCACATTAGAGGTCTTGAAAGTGCAAGTGAAATATGGAATGCTTTGGAGGAGCATTTCCAAAACACTACAAAGTCAAGAAAGGCATCTTTATGGGCAGAGTTTACTACTTTCAAGAAGAAGGCTTCACAATCAATATCTGATTATGTGACAAAGATGAAGGACATTGCAGATGCATTAGGAGCAGTGGATGAAGACATTGAAGAAGATAAATTGGTAAGGCAAATTCACAGGACTAAGAGGTAATGAGAAGTGGAAGCCTTTTATTTTATCAACAAAACTTTCATTGGATCATTTCAATCCTGATTTGAATCAATTGTTAGGACATATGCTAACTTTTGAGAATGATATCAAAGGAGATGTTGACAAGAGTGCAGGTCATGCAATGTACTCTAAAGACAAGAAGAAAACTAACAAAGGAAAGCAACAAGCAAATGAAGAAGAAGGCACAACTAGTCAAGCCAACTTCCTAAGAGGAAGAGGAGGTGGCAAAGGTAGAGGAAGAGGCAGGAGTAACAAAGATGGATCCGAAGCTTGCTGGATTTTTGGTAAGACAAATCATTTAGCCAATGATTGTTGGCATAACACTCAGAGTAATGGTGGATATAATCAAAACTATAATTCAAGAGGAAGAGGTGGCAGAAATCAAAGAGGTAATTTCAGAGGTAGAGCTAGTAGGGGTTACTTTGGAAGAAATGCAGGTAGAGGTTTCCAAAGTCAACAATATAACAATACCTACTACAATTATGCTTCAGATCAAAAGGAAGATTCAACATTGATAATGAATGCAACTTGTGAAAGGCAGAGTGAAGATCAAAGAGTCTTCTACATTGACTGAGGATGTAGCAATCACCTGAGTGGTAACATAGCATTGATGACTGATTTGGAAACTAAGGTATCTAATCATGTTGTTCAAACAGGTGACAATACAAAGCATAATGTGAAGTCAATTGGATCAGTGAAGGCCAAGGATGGTAGCACCTTATTGAGTAAGGTCTTGTATGTTCCTACAATTCCTAAGAATTTGATAAGTGTAGGACAAATTGTGGAAAAAGGTTATGAAGTGAGGTTCACTAATGAAGGAGTGTTTGTGGAAGACCCTAGCAATGGGTATAAACAAATTGTTTCAGGGAAGAAAGAAGGAAGATTGTTCACATTGAAGATTCAAGGTAATGTTGGTCATGCCTTGTTCACTTATGGAGGACATAAGATCTCTGAGTTAGATCTTTGGCATAAGAGGCTTGGACATTTCAATGAAAGAGGTATTAAAGACATGATTAATAATGGCTCAGTGCTTGGATTGCCTAATGTTGCAGGTCAACATATGACATACAGATGTGAGGCATGTCAATTAGGTAAGGCTCATAAGCAACCCTATTCTAAGCATGGGTTTATGTATTCAGAGAAACTTGAGTTGCTACACACAGATGTGTGGGGACCTTTCAGTATCAATGGATCAAGGTATTATGTGATTTATGTTGATGATGCTACCAGATGGATCACTATCTATGTGGTCAAAGATAAGTCAGAAGTATTCAATACTTTCAAACATTATCATATGTATGCAGAGAGAATTATAGGACATAAATTGAAGAGACTAAGGTCAGATGGAGGGGGAGAGTATTTCTCTAATGAGTTCAGTGATTGCTTGTGGAATGGAGGCATAAAAAGAGAGGTTACTTGCAGGTACTCTCCTCAACAAAATGGTGTAGCAGAAAGGAGGAATAGGACTCTTGTTGAGTTTGCAAGGTCCATGATGAAGGAGAAAAATTGCCCAAATTATTTATGGGCTGAGGCTGTAAACACAGCTACTTATTTGGTCAATAGGCTACCTTGTAAAGCCTTGCAGGGTATGTACGATCTCACAAGAAATAAATAGTAGGACCCAAAGAATCCCACTCACTAAGTGTTCAAATCTATCAGCATATACACACACTAAGTTTAAGTATGCCATCACATTCCCAAGTTTTCACTCCCAAAAGTCTCTAGTCTGCTAACTGATCTATTCATATATTTACCATCCTTCATGCTTCACACAAAACCATAGTAGATGTTTGCTATCTTCATTCTACATAATTCTCTTAAACTTGTACACATCTTTAACACCCACAACAATGCAATGCATATGTTCTTTAAAAGAAAACAAATTTCAGATTGGAAACGTTTCACCTGATTAATTTGGTTCATCTTCATCATTGTTCGATCCAAATTTTCTTCAATTTCATGATTTATTCTTCTTCATCAGCATCAGCCATAGTGTCATCAACATCCTCTAGTAGTTATTATTGATTTTTTAGTTGGAGCCAAGTTTGAAATTCAAATTCAAACTTAGAAGAACTTCATATAAAAAGACATTAAGAATCTCGTGGCTGTGTGGTCTCATTTCTGAGCTCTCTCCTTGATCATTTGTAGAACCAGGGTGGCTAACACCATAGCGCACCCAGTCCATCATCATTGAGCATCATTACAACACCAGTGGTCTCGTACAATCATGTTTTATAATACATATAGTTCATTGAACATCTCTATCTACTTCTCTGTTATGACTACTCAGAACAGTGAACTTTCCCTAGTCATATCTCGATGAATATTCAACCATTTTTTATAGTCTTTGGCTTGTTGGAACTAGCTTGAAGTCTACTTTGTTCATCCAAATTTCAACACATTTGGTTCATATATTTTGGAGATATCTTCTAAGTGCTCACTGGTCATCTACTCATTAGTCCCTAAAAAATCGGGGGTAAGCTTTGGTTTGCTAAATTCATTTCTGAGAGCATAGTTTATCATTTTAGATGATTTTTGGTCACTTGGCTATAAAAGAGGAAAGGGAGGACACTCAAACACAGAGGAAGAAGGCGTGGAAGACCCCTTGTAGCTAGTTCATTTGGTTTGAGTCATTTCGTTTAGTTCACTCTAATAGAGTATGTGCAACCGCATACCCATTTCTGGGTAGTCTACTTGTAAGAGTCATATCTCTCAATATATGTATCCAATTTTAGTGTTTAAACATTCGTTGGAAAGCTTATCTCAGTACTTCTTGTGTCTAGAATAGTTTTATCAAATTCTTTATGCTATGTGAGTTATTCAAGTTTTCGTGAAGTCGACTTTTTAGCCTAACTGAGTGGACATGTAGCCTGTTTTGAACCAAAGAGTTGCCAACCCAAATCTACTCCAAATTGAGTGTTGATAGCTCATTTGAAAGATGTAGGTGTCTAGTTTGAGTGATAAAAGTTTCAAGTTCATTGCATTTTTCAGTTGGTACCAGTTGTTATTTGAAGGTTCAGCTATTGGCAAGAGTCTTGATCCTAAGAAGGTCTTCTACACTTTCCGCTGCGAATAGGAGAGGAATTCTCCAAAAATATGGACAACCATCATGTATGAAAAATTGATGGTCATCACAAACATATCCCATAGAAATTGGTACGTGAGCACATAGCCCATGAAAAGCTCTAGTTAAGTTAATTGTAGATTTCATTCTCCATCCATCCTGTCAATCAATAGGCCACTTCTTTTGATCATAGAAATTTCTAGAAATCACATTGATTTCCAATCTAGAGTCAATAAGAGCAATATAAGGTCTTGGTTTTCCACCAGATTTCACCATAGTTTCCATGGTCCCTCTCACCCAAAGAATATTTGCTTATGACATTCAGGTACATTCCATTCTTGCTCATCATCGAGAAGTATTTTAGGTAATCTTTTGAATTCATTACACTTTACTTATGTTTGAATATTTTGGACCATTGGAACTGGCTCATCCATTACTGGTTCTTCAAAGTATTGCCTCTTTTTCTTAAAACTATCAAGTAGGACTTCACTAAAACCTGAATAACTCATAGAGCATAAAGAATTTGATACAACTGTTCTAGATAGAGGAAGTACTCAAGATAAGCTTAACGAATGTTTAAACACTAAAATTGGATACATATATTGAGATATATGACTCTTACAAGTAGACTACCCAGAAATGGGTGTGCGGCTGGACATACTCTATGAGAGTGAACTAAACAAAATGACTCAAACCAAATGAACTAGCTACAAGGGGACTTCCACACCTTCTTCCTCTGTGTTTGAGTGTCCTCCCTTGCCTCTTTTATAGCCAAGTGACCAAAACTCTCATGATGAGTTTGAGAGCTCTTCTCCATCATTTCTCCACTACTTTGGATAGCCACTTACAGTTCAGTTTTTGGATTTGATTCTCTTTTGATTGATTCTATTTTGGCCTCCATTACTTGCTAAGGTAAATGCTTCCATTTTTCATTTTTTTATTTTTCTTCTATTTGAAGAAAATCCTTTTTGCAAAAATATATACGACCTTACTTCTTTATTTTTAACACATATCTGGTAATTTTGGGCAAACCGTTCATCAATGTGACATGAATGGAGACCAAGGTTCTGGATGATGGGATTGCATATGCATGTATTTTTTCACAAAATGGACTCAAGTCTATTTAATTTATGATTGTGTGTCAATCATCCATGCAATAGGATGTTGTTGAGAAATGATCCTATTGGACATTTTGAATAGGATTTTATAAAAGTGCATGATTAAGCGAGATGATTGTGGCACTAGGTTTATAGAAATTGTTATACTTTATGGAATAATGGAATGTTAAAGGGATTTTAATGTCTTGAGGTTTTTAAATTTCTTCGTGTTTTGATTTAGTAGGTCAAGACTCATGAGGGTGTGAAGGGGCATGGACTTATTTAAATATTTTTGGAGATATTTAGTAGAATATTTAGAAGATAGAATTTTGTGTTATTTAAAAAAATAATAATTGATCACTTTAGAAAGCGATGTTTTCGTAAAAATAGTAAATCAAGATTTTGTAAATAAAGCAGATTTCTGTAAAAAGCATGCTTTTTGAAGCATCACCCTCATGTATCTTCTATTCAGGATGTCATGAGAAATACTTATAAATGCACATACTCTCATAGACTCATCCATCAAAGTATGTGGGGGGTGGGATTGTACCCAATCATGTGTCTAGCTTCTTGTCTCTCTCCATTTTGTTTATGCTTTGAGATTTCATTTTTGTTCTATCTCTACATGCATGCATCCGCAAGATCCTATCAACAGTGGTATCAAAGCCAAGGCACGTCTGCAAAGGTGTACACATCCGCATCCAGTTAGGATTCATGGTGTCCACACATCAATCGATAACCAACTCCATCCAATCTAGGTTCGCATTTATCAAGTTCATTTGTTTTTTATTCACCGATTAGTTTTTTTCGAATTCTTAATTAATATTTAACATAACTTTTAACACCCTCTTCAGTTTATTTACTTATTTATTTATTTAATACTCTCTTTTTTATTATTTATTCATTTATTAATTTATCAAGCACTCTTATTTATACTATTATTATTATTATTATTATTATTATTATTATATATTTCCAACATAGAAGGCTTCATTTTCTATATTAATTCAATTATTGCTAACATTAATATGAGATGTTTAGTAACAAGTTATGGACCCTACCTATATATAGAGCAGTTTGGTAAGTTATTTATTATTGGTATTTATTAAATGTATTTTTCTTCAGCATGGTAAGGTAGTAATAAAATATTTTTTTTTGCATCATGGTTTTTTTTAAGTCATTTTATCAAATCAAGATGTTCATTTTTGTAATCACTTTTGGGTTGCATTTAAATTCCAAATCAATGTTAGCACCAATGCATAATCTGAATACTTTAACTCTCCATGAACACTTCCATCCATGTGTTTTTACATGGAACATGCAAATTTTGTGTATAGTGATGGAACATTGCGATTGGACATCCATGTTTATTCTATTTTTTATCAACTGAGATCAGTTTTTTTTTCAACTGAGGGGCATGTTATGATTTATGGAATGTGTTGAATAAGAAATTATTGGAGTGAGATATATTAATATATATTTTATTATTATCAACTGAGGTTAGTTGCTCGTCAATTGGGAGGCATGTTATACTTTCTAGAAGACTAAAATGTTAATGGGATTTTAATGCCTTGAGGTTTCTAATGTGCTTTGTGTTCTAATTTAGCATGTGAAGAATCATAAAGGTGTGAACACGTATGGACTTATTCAAAAATTTTTGGAGAAATTTAAAAGAATATTTAGAATTTAAATTATTTTTCAAAAAATAATAGATCGCTTTAGAAAGCAAAGTTTGTGTAAAAATACTATATCAAGGTTTTGTAAACAAATCAAATTTCTGAAAAAATGAACACTTTTCAAAGCACTGGCCTCATGTATCTTCTATTTAGGATGTAATGAAAAATATCTATAAATACACATACTCTAATTAACTCCTCCATTAGAGTATGTGAGGGGAGATTAAACCCAATCGTGTAAAAAATTCTTGTCTCTCTCTATTCTATATATGGTTTTGTTAGGTTTTGTTTCTATTCTATCTCTATGTTGTCAAGATGAGATCCCTCAGGGAACTGTACATCAAGATTTTTTTTTCAAAAGTCATTTCAATGTTTTCTGGCCATGATATGGTGTTTTTTACTACAAAGAGTTATAAACCATGCATGTTTTGAATGAATTGATTGATTATGTAATGAGAATACAATGTTATTTCTATGCATTAGGCCTATACATTTGTAAATAGCTCACTAACCTAACTCTAAACCCCTAAAACCCAAGGTTTGATTTAGAAAACCTAATTCTAACCCTTGAAACCCTAGGTTTGACCCTTAGAAACCACAGGATTTTAGCCCATAAGTATAAATAAACCCATTAGTTGATGTGCTTGACCTTAATTATAGGAAAATTTTAACTTTCTCTTGTTGAAAACCTAGGTTCGAACCTTTGTTTTGCCATTTAACCTAAGTCTAAACCTTTGATTCAATTTAATTTGTACATAAGGTGTGAAACCAAACTTTAATCCAAAAATAAAAATGGAAAAAGAGAAAGAAAAAAAAATAGAAAAAGAAAAATTGGGAAAAATAAAAAGAGAAAAACCAAAATATAAGTAAAAGATGGGATTTTCTAAAAATAGCAAAAGAACATGGAAGAAGATTTTGAAAATAGAAAGGGGTCAATAGGGAGGTTAGAAGATTCTAGAGAGAAGTCCTAGGGAAAACCGATAAATAGGTGCACCATGCCCATTTGGTTTTCCCCACTGATTCCTTCGAGGTATGCTCCTTGTCTTTCCTTGTTCATTCATGCTTTACTTTCTTGTTCATGCATGCTTTACTTTCTTGTTCATGCTTTTTTGTTTCTTGTTCGTGATTTTTTGTTTATACTTTACGATTACATGTTGTTACTCTCTCCATGACCACCTCTCGAATTCTCCATCCCTGGCCACCATGCCAATAGAGTGGGGAGAGAGAGAGAGAGAGACAGGGAGAGAGGGAGCAGAAGATTGGAATCCATTGGTGGCAACAAATGCACACTCATACGATTGGAGAGAGAAAGGCAAACATCATTCAATGGGTGCATAGCACTGAAAGAGAGAGAGAGAGAGAAGCTCGTGAAGATTGTCGCAGGAAGAATTTCGAAATGATGGAAGAAGCACTTCTGCACTGAGAGAGAGAGAGATGGAAAGAGCTTTTCCATTTGTGTTGTTGCATGATGTAAAGAAAGCCTTAGAGAGAGAGAGAGAGAAAGAAAGAGAAAATGGAACAGATAAATAATGGGCTTGTATGATTCACTAATGGTGGTGGTCAAGAGAGAAGAGAGGAAATCTGATTCATGCACTGACTGAAGAAAAAATGAGTAATGCAATATTAATATCATCAAATAAATGCACATATATGTAGGGGAACTCCTTTCAAATTCTGATGCTGAGCAAAGGGTAGATTATGAAAACTACTTATTTGATATTGTGCATAGATCAGATTCATATGTGGATGTTGATGACCTCATGAATATCAGTTGAGGAATTCCATAAGACCTCTTAAAGAGGACACTTGTTTTGCCATCAATGCTCGATTATGTGGGAATCTTGCAAGGTTCATCAATCATAGCTCTGCCCCAAACCTTTTTCCACAAAATTTTGTCTATGGTACTTGTTGGAGCAAGTATATGACAAGCCTAAGTATTGGCTTGAGTCCCACAAAGTCATAAAAGAAGCTTTAAAATGAAGACTATGTAAAGTTCACTTGTGAACTACCTCTTGTAACTTTTGAAGAGTTTACTTAATGTAAAAGTGAAAGAATCTTAAGTGGTTGAGTCCACTTGATCAAGAATGGAAAGAGGAGCCATGAATTTGTGATTTATGGTAGGGAGAGAATCAAATCAATCATTGATTGATTGGAGAGTGATTGAGGGAAGTTAGCCTCCCAAACTCAACTATAAGTAGATGGCAGTTTTAGTCGTGGTTAGAGAGACCTATGTGAAGACCTCCAAGAGCTGAGCTTTATGCCATATCAAGGTGTGATTACAAGGCACACATATTTATCAGTAAGTCATTGTATTGTACAAGCAATATACTTTCATTTTCATGATTATTTGAGTTCATATGTCCATGTTCTTGTGAAGTGTACTACTCACTCCCATTACTCTCAGTTTTCTCAGTCAGTTTCCAGAGATGTTTTCTCTGAGCTTGGTGCATCAATTTCAGTGATTTAACTTGGTAAAGTTAGCTCTATAAGTCTACTATATGCTCACAAATTTTCATGTCATTTGGATTTTGCAATCTTCCGTATTGAAGTCAACCCTGTCTGTCATTTTCACTTCTGTGTCAGGTACCAAATTTTCTTTTACTCATCTTGTCAGAGCCATTTCTCCGTGGTTACTTATTTACATTCAATGATTTAAAGCTTGTTGGATTCCACTTACTGTCTAGTATAACACGATAAAAATTTTGAGAATCATTGGATTCCTAGATTTTGAGTTATGTTCATTTTTCTACTCACTGGTCTCAAACTGTAGCAGCCCGTGAAAATCGGGATGATGTCATCTTTTGTTAAAACTCATTCTCAGTGTGTGGTTTATTATTTTTGATGAGATTACTCTTGAAAGTTAGCTCTTTAATCTACCTAGACTTCCCCAAGAGGAATTAAGCTAATTGCTTCTATGCTCAGAGAATTATGTAGACAACATGGCAGATGGATTTCCTTCATCAATTGACAAATTGGACAGAGGTAACTACTCAGCTTGGTCATTAAGAATGGAAGCTTATCTCCAAGGTAGAAGTTTATATGGTTATGTGGCTGGAGATGAAGTTATGCGAAGTTTCAGGAACAAAAGTGAACCAACACAAGAAGAGCAAGAGAGATTGAG
>MU260288.1:170000-172500 GCA_020310875.1 Ceratopteris richardii
ATTCGCTCCAACAACCATTCCCAAGAATTCAAACTCCAGTTCTAGAAGTTGTGGAACACTCCTAGAGTCTATATAAAGACTTCAAATCACTTGTACAGTACATGGAAGCAATATAGATACACTTGTGACCATCATTGTCTTGGTCCTTCAATTTTTTGCATCATCGTCTTCACCAATAGTAACCTTGCAGAGGCTGCTGCTCTCTCTCTAGAGCTCCAAATTGAATATAGGATGGCTTATTGGAAAGGCATTATTGTCTAGTTTATGCCTACAAAGTTTTATATCATTTGGTTCACTAGATTGGGAGACATCTTTTTTTTCCTGCCTTGGGGTCAATCTCTGCATACTCTTGAAAACTTTTGTGCATTCTATACACTCAACCCTATGCGTATCACTCCCATAAACGAATATTGTAATCATGTTGGTCGCTATGGGCATTTGAAGTTCATTCTCTTTTCCATAGATAGTAAGTTTTTTGAGCTAGTCGATGTGCGAACCTATCTGTTTTGTATTGACTCATTCTCCTTGATGCTCCAAAGTACATAGTGCATTTCTTTGCACTTATCACATGCATATAAGGTGTATTGAATCTCGAGGGCTGGTCTTGTGTCGATTGGCTGGACCAAACTTCATTACTTCGAAACACACTTTTCTACCTTCTACAAGCTTCTCCATTTTCTTTCAGTTGTATCAGAGCTAGATCAAGATGGGTGACAGATTTCCCTCAATGACCGAGAAGCTTGATCAACACAACTATGTCGCTTTGAAAATCAGAATGGAGGCCTATTCGCAAGGTAGAAATCTTTCTGGAATAGTAGCAGGTGATGAAGTTATGCCTATTCCAAGATCCAAAGGAGGACCAACACAAGAGGAGACAGATAAGCTCACACTTTGGTGTGCAAGGGATGCTCAAGCAAGGTCATAGATACTAAACTCTATCTCTAACTTTCTAGTAACACATATTAGAGGATGCAAGTCATCTCAAGAGGCTTGGGATGCCCTCAAGACTTTCTTTTCTGCTAGTACCAACGCAAGAAAGAATCATCTTTTTGCACATGTTTAGGTGCAGTTGATGAATACATTGAAGAATATAAATTGCTAAGATAGATCCTTACAGGATTAAGAGAGGATGAAAGGTGGAAGCCTTTCATATTGTCAACAAAATCATCATTAGATTATTTCACTGTAGATCTAAATCAATTGTTAGGACACATGCTAACATTTGAACAAGATATTAAAGGAGAAAATCAGAAAAGTGTCGGTGGGTCAAGTTCTGGATTCAAAGGACAAGAAGAAGAATGTTAAAGGAAAGCAACAATAAAATGAAGAATAAGGCAACTCCAATCAAGCTAACTTTACTAAAGGTAAAGGAAATAGCAAAGTTAGAGGAAGATGTGAAAAGAATAAAGACAATGGCATACCTTGTTGGTTTTTTGGGCAGAACAATGGAAATTACAACCAAACTTTTTATCAAAGAGGTAGAGGAGGAAAAAACCAAAGAGATAATTTTATAGGAAGAGGTGGTAGGAATATATATGGTAGAGAGGGTGGAAGAAACTTCCAACACCAATCGTACAACAACACCTCTTACAACTATGTATCAGATCAAAAGGTGGATTCAACTCTAATCATCATGCTAGACATGAAGCAAGAAATGAAGATAAAAGAGTATTCTAAATTGACTCAGGGTGTAGCAATCACTGGAAGAAAATGTACTTGGACACACAGTTCAAATAGGAGATGATACCAAAACACAAAGTGTAAAGCATTCGATTAGTAAATGTTGGAGATTCACTCACTAGTTATGCATAATGACATAAAGACGAAGAAAAGCAGAAACAAAGTATTCAGAAAATCAAAGCCTTAGTGAAGGGACAAATTCACATCTGTAATATACAGCGTAGAAACTTCCAGAATTAGAGCTTGTTGAAACCCGGATTAAAATGTATATAAAAGAGATCATAGAACCGGAAGTGTAAGAGAGAAAGTGCAAAAATGTGCACGTATAGCAGATATAGAGATATAGAAGATGCCAGAGATTGTGTATGTAGAGATGAATAACAAAACCTGAAATGTCGCGTATTCATCTGAGAGAGATGGTAAGGAGAAGCTACTCAGTATAGGAGAGTTCTCATGACTATGAGCTAAGTGAGGCCGAGTCATTTTTGTACACATCTTCTCTGAAAGAAAACACATGTTCATGTGGAAGTTTGAGCGCATTCTTCGTATATGAAGAAATCTCAGAATTTTCATGTTATTGTGAAAAGTTAGTTAACAGTTACAGTTTTCTCAATAAACGTTTTCCGGTACTTATATGAGTTAGATCTTGAAGTACAGTGTAAAAGTTTGCTAAGCTACTGATGATTATAGAGGTGTTCTAACATCAGTCTAGCTTAGTTTCTGTGGTGTAAGCGAATTCCGCAATAAGCGCTGCACCAAGAGTAAAGACAAAGAATTTGAGTACACTTCTAAGTAAGGTACTATATGTTCTTATAATTCC
>MU260288.1:177500-195000 GCA_020310875.1 Ceratopteris richardii
CGTTTGACGAGATTGTTGTAAAATGGCCATTTGACTTCATATGAGAATATGGTTATCGCATGGGATTTTTGACATAGAACTCATCATAAGAGAAAGTGAGTACATATAGAATTTCAGGAGAGAGATAACTACACACAAACTTTGTGGTAAAAGTATTCTCAATGGATTCCAAGCAATCACGTGGGGGAATCAACATGTTTAACATGGCTCTCAATAAAAGAAGGAGGATGTAACAATCACAATGCTAATCACAATGAAGCTGATGTCATCTGTATCACAAGCATATGTACTTCATAGTTTTAAGGTGATGCATTATGTTAGCATTCATGCCATGTATGTATGCTATCTGATGATGCACTATGATGAGCTAGAGAGTCATACTATCATATTATTCTTCTCGATGTAGATACTATCATGGTTTTCCTTTCATTTGCTTAAGTCATGATGTGTATCATATCCGATGCAGTAGTTTGAAGTATGCACATCTGAACGTTGTGTAAATAGCCACTAGCTATCAATTGTGAATAGGGTTAAATCGTCTATCATGAGGAAATAAAGATTGGAACTAGAATTTTTGCACTTCGTTGGGAGACTTTCATATAGTTTAAATGCTATGCAATTATTAACTTGTGAGATTCTATTATATGTTCAGAGTTTGAAGTTAAATCATGATGACATATATATGACTTGTGCCTTTGGTCGCTCTTTGGTGCAATATGGCATATTGCAAGTGTTTTATTTTGTAGAAGTTAATTAGGTCTACTTCCTCCTCATCTTGCTTTTGCACAATCAATCACTCTGCTATAGAATTTGGTCAACTATCCTCCCTCAGAGGTTTTTCGGATTTTTACCTATCTTCATGAATTTTTCATATTTTGAACACTAAGATCCATATATGAGGAGGACCTTGGGTTGTGTGTTCAATTTCACAACACATTTGAAAGTTCTATAAGTTCAAAATGGTAACATGGCATTCCTTAGGTTAACTAGTTTGCCAATACCGTAAGATTTCGTAAGCCAAATGATATCGAAATTTCTTGAATTGAGTTGATCAAATCAAACTTTTAGACTCTTGCTAAAATTGCATTTTATGGTGACCGTTCGACTTCAAAAAAGATTGGATATAATAATTAGATGGTCTAATCATTCTTTTTGAGGTTGTGTCTGGAGCAAATCCTCTTCTTGAATTTTTTTGTTATCCACCTGTGTCACTGTAAGCACCGTGTGTATACTGCTAAGCATGCAATGTCTTGACAACAAGCATGAACCTAAAGTCAAAGTTTAATTTTGACTTTGAATTTAGGTTAGAGTAAGATGGGTGATGAAACCTTAGGAAGAGGAATACTAGGTGACTTTGACACACAAACCATTAATGCCTTGTTAGAACTTATGTCCATGACCCAAAACACCACAGTAAATAAAGACTGCTTGGTACAAGCATTATAAGCAATGTTAATAAACATGAATTCTTTAATGGTCAAAATGTATCAAGATTTTTATGTGATTAAGGCCTCAAAATGGATTTTTATGGGGTACTAGTGACTTTGAAATCATCCAACTTTATGAGAGCCGTTACACCAAGAATTCTACCTAGATTTATTACACTTCAAGAGCAAGTAAAAACTTGGGATGAACTTAAGAATCTCTTGGAGGAGGAATATTTTTTAGGGGACTTGACTATGCCCACACATTGGTCATTTAAAGAATGGGTAGCTTCCCTTAGTAAGGGACTTGTAGCAACAAAATTGCTATGTGAATTTGAAGAAAGGTTTAGTCAATTGGATGAAGCATATCAAAATGTATTAGCTCTTGACAAAGTTGACCTTTTTGTTCAAAGTGTTGATCCGGCCTTAGCCTTAGAGCTAGGGAATTTTCTTGAAGATTCAATTGAGCCAATAGGTTTGACTACTGAATGGGATAAGGTGCAAGAAGCTATTTTAATGCTTGTGAAATGTAAATGATGCAAATCTCGAATTTCTCAAAAAAGAATTAAGGAAGTCGAGAAACCAGTAGAGGTTCAAAATAACTTAAATCCAAACCCAAAAACAAATTTTGGATCTCATCCCGAGGTTCAACCAATAGTTTCTCCACCTACATACATCGATGAAATCAATCAAGGTATGAAGGATCTACATTTAAAATTTACCACTTAAGAGAAATCTAATGCAATAAAGGAGAAACAAGAACCAAAAAGAGAATTTATCGAAAGATGTATTTGGTGTGATAGTTTGGAGCATGGTAGTAAGTTCTATGGATCTTTCCAAGAAGAGAGAGCTAAAAATCTTGTGCAATGGATTGATGGAAAGATTTTCTCTACTAACACAAGAAACCAGTACCTACCAATTTTGGTAAAGAAAGAATGAGAAAATATTTTGAAGCCTCTACTAGCCAAATGTTTTATAATGCATCTAGCTTCTTGTTTAAACATACTCAAAGGCAAGATGTGTCATGGACAAGGAAACCATCTTAAATCTGATATTCCATGTGAATTTTCATATCTCATGATTGACTCAGGTTTTGGATAAAGTAATACTACCATTGCATCCCAAATGTGCCAAAACCCCAAGATTGATTGTCTTTTTGCTGAATTCTGACACTAGGAGGTCTTGTTTCAAGTCGATGACATCATGATGAGATCATCAAGTCATAACCGCCATATAGCATAGCTGCAAGGGCAAAGTCTGATGCATCTATCTCTAGGAGGAAGGGTTTATTGGAATCGGGATGAACTAGAATTGGAGCAATAGTGAATGTTGATTTCAGGGTCTGAAAAGTGTTTTCTACTTCTTTGGTCCATGACAAATTGGAGTTCCCTGTAATCTTGGTAAGAGGTGTCACTAGCTTGGAGTAATCTCTGATGAATATCTTGTAGAAGTTGGCAGACCCTAGAAAACATTGTACATCTTGAACACACGAAGGTGGTTGCCAATCAAGGATTTGAACTTCAAGAAGAGGTATACATGAGTCAACCGATTGGATTTGAAGACAAAAAGCATCCAAATTTTGTTTGTAGATTGAAGAAAGCTTTGTATGGGCTGAAGCAAGCACCACGTGGGGGAGTGTTAAAAATAAAGAAGTAAGGTCATATATATTTTTGCAAAAAGGATTTTCTTCAAATAGAAGAAAAATACAAAAATGAAAAATGGAAGCATTTACTTCAGCAAGTAGTGGAGGCCAAAAGAGAATCAACAAAAGAGAATCAAATCCAAAAACTTAACTGTAAGAGGAGTGGCTATCCAAAGTAGTGGAGAAATGATGGAGAAGAGCTCTCAAACTCATCATGCTGGGTTCTAGTGACCACTTGCAGTGGTGCAGTGGGAGTGACACTTCCTGTTGAGTCTACAACTAACCCAATAACGTTAATTGGAGTTATTTTTGGCATATTATTGGGATTCTTTGGGCAATCTCGTAAGAGCTGCTCCTTTCTGCAATCTTGACAAAAGCCATGTATTGTTACTCACTGTGGTTGCGTAGGTGCAGGCATTGGACAATCACGAATGAGGTGATCTCCCTAACATCTATAACATGGTCCTCTAGGGAATGAGGGTCTTACCTGCCTAGGTTGAGGTCTAGTGTTGGGATTGGCATACATGACATTTGTGTAATCAGGCTCCCAACTAGGTTCACTCGGTTCTTCACTATAGTAGGACTCACCATGTTCAGGAGACTGCATATAGTAAGCTTGTGGACTATCTATGTGAGTGGAATCAAAACTATGATCACTCGCGTCACTTTCTGAAAGCAATGGAGTCACTGGGACTATGTCTCTATTCAAATTTTCCTCAGCAGCTGCATACTTTACAGGAATCACATTAGCTGGGGTTGGAGGTTGTTGAGCTAACACAGGTTGAGGCCTTTGTTGGTTTTGGTAGGGTTGTTGATAGGATTTCTGTAGTCTACCATATTGCTGTGGAGGGTACTGGTTCTGGTATCTTCCCTTTTGTGGATAGGGCTAAGGGTAGGGTTGCCTAACTGCTTGCTTATTGTATGGGCAATCTTGTGCTGTGTGATTTGTGTATCTCCGTTCTATGGTGCAATATTGGCTACTAGGGTTCACTTGGGGTTGAGCCATGATGGGACATACGTTCGCCATATGGTCACCGCCGCAAGTATAGCACCTCTTTGCTGGGGCAAGCCTTGGGATTTGTTTGCTAGTGACACCTAGTTTTTGAGCTACTTTCTTCGCGAGTTCCTCAATTGATGTGGATTGCGAAGAAGAGAGGCTAGAGGCACTATCTGAAGCTTTGTAGATTTTGGAAAGCTCTAACTCCTCCCCTAGGTTATCCTCAATGTCGATGCACATGCGTACACACTCTTCTATAGTCCTAGGGTCCTTCAAGTACACATATGACCTCAATTTGGTACTTAGCAATCCATCCAAGAATAAAGCCACTTGCTTGGCTGGAGTGGGTAACTCAGGGATAGGACATCTCTCTAGATATTGCCTAAACCTTCTTCCTGCAAGTCTAACTATCTCTTGGGAGGTGTGCTTGAAGCTATGTATCAATGAGGAAGTATTATGCCTTATCCCACTCTTAGAGAATTCAGTGATAAAAGCCTCTAAGAGTTGGTCTATGCTCCTGAACTATCTCTCATTCAATGGTTGAAACCATGTAAGGGCTGTGTTCCTAAGGGTTAGACCAAAGGCATTATACTGCGTGAATAGGTCCTCAACTTGTTCAGCTCTCAAGTCTTGCCTAAACTCAGCCACATGATCATATGGGTTTCCTGTGCCATCGAAGTGGTTCTTCATGGACTTAACCAGCTGTGTAGGTCTCAAGATTTTGGTGTGTTCCCTAGGCCTTGGCAGAGGGAAATCATCAGCATTCCTTTGATTCCTTGGGGCTCTAAGTCCCTCAGGTTCTGCTCTATTTGTTTCCGTTCTCGTTCTTTCTCTTCCCATTGGATTGGCAAAGCTTAGCTCAGGTCTATCCCTATGTCTGTCTCTTTGAGCTCCATGAGCTTGGGATGTTTCAGCTCCGGGGTGACCATAGGACACATTAGATTTTGGTTGGGGGAAAATAAATTCACCTTTCCAAGTGTAAGCATGCCTATCATTTTCTGTAACCACAAAGATCCTCTCTGAGGTGTGATCTAAGTAGGTCACTCTGCCTGGGCTATCAGGATCTTTGAACTCATATATCATGATTGTTCCTACCTCATTTGGCTGATCAGATTTATACCTCTAAAAGGCTTCATCAGTCTCTCGGTTCAGGAGCAGATCTATGCTCTTGTTGTCTTGGGGAATCCACTCTGGTGTGATAATCCTAGTGAGAACAGATTTGCCTCGGGGGGTTCTAGGTTCTACACCCATGTTTCCTTGCTCCAGGTCACCTAAGTCCATTTCTGGGATTACATTCCCGAATTCATCTGTCCTATCTGGGTGACTGGTGACTACATATATGGTTCCTTCCTTGTCTAGGTATGCTCCGTTTTCAAACTTGACAGGTGGGTGCTCTAGTCCAATGGATTGGTCAGGGTTTTTAATCTGGACCACATATCTTCCTAGGCCGTCCTCATAGATGCAAGCACCTAATCGATTGGTCCTAAGGTATTCAAGTTGCGTCTTGTAAGGGCCTTCTACCCTATGTAAATATGGCACTCCTGAACTTCCTGTAGGTCTCTCCATACCGTGGGACATCTCAGATTCGCTAGTCTCAGAGCTAGGGTAGTACGAATGATGGCTCAACTGCTGGGCCCAAGACCTAGCAGTATGATTGACACTAGCCTCTGAAGATCTAAGACTTTCTCTATCTCTCCCTAGGTGTCGCCCTGATCTAAGGTTCATAAGCCCAATTGAATAATCCCAAATTTTCCCAAGTACAATTTTCATTGCTGAGTTCTTTTGTATTAGTCACTTGTTCTTTTTTAATTGCCCTTAGGGTGTCACTTCTTGTCCAATTAATCTTCGTCGCAAGGAACACTTAAGTTTTATCGTATTTTGAGTGTGGTTGCTCAATTTAAATTCTTTTCCCTTAGGTTGTTTTGCAATTGTAATCTCCTAACACTTGCACTTGAGTGATTAGAGTTCCTGGACTTGGTCGTTCTTAACGTATCCCTAATTAATCAAAACCTCTATCCGTACTTAGCCTAAGCTAGGGATTGACAGAGGGTGTTGAGAATTTCCAACCTTGAGTTTCTTCCCTTGGTTGCCCTTGTGTGCCTAGGAAGCGTGTTCCCAAGCTTGCACTTACTCTTGCTTCGAGTACCCTTTGATGCTCTCAAAGAACCTGAAAAAGTCCCAAAGTTAGCTCAAGACTTAAATTCGATTGACAGACACATCACTTTCATGCATGTAATTCACTAACCAAATTGCCTTTTGCCTTTATGGAAAACAATTCCAAGGGACCCTCAATTTTTTCCTACCCCGGGATATGATCAACTTCAAATTACCCTATGTAATAATCCTAATATTAATTTTACCGTGAAGTTTTGGTTGTACTCCCCACGAGCTTTCCAACAAAACAAAAATCACAGCAAACGGATTTTGTATGAGAAAGTTATGTCAATTCAGGGTTTTGGGGCTAAAACAGGATTTAAAACAGGTTAACAGGCAGACAGGACTTCTCGAAATGCCTTGGGTGTCGGCCTCACAATGCTCTACTAACCCTTAAAAGTTCCCCACAAATTGCCAAAAATTAGACCACTATTTTTGCCCTAAAAAATTGGCCGAATTTGCCCGTCAATTGCGATCGAAAGCTCTGTCAATCACGATTGATATGTCAGTCGCGATCGACGTGTCGGTCGCGATTGTCTGGTCCGTCGTGGCTGTCAGTCGTGATTGATGGGTCGATCACGATTGACACGTGGCTCAGATTTTCAGTCGATCGTGGTCAAGGGGTTGTTGACTCTGTCGCTCACGATTGATGGGTCGATCGCGGTTGACAGGTCCATCGCGAGTGTTCAGTCGGTCGTGGTCAAACAGTCATTGACTGGGTCGGTCACGATTGACAGGTCCGTCGGGGCTGTTAGTCGTGATTGACTCGTCGATCGCGATTGATGGCTCGATCGTGATTGATACGTGTCACGCGTAGGTTCTCTGAGTTGTGGTTAGTCGGTCATTGACTCTGTCGGTCGCGATTGACAGGTCGGTCGGCAAGTGTCCGTCCTGGTTTGTCGATCGCGATTGACAGGTCGATCGCGATTGACAGAAAACTGAGGAATTTTAAAATTTCAAGCACACATTTAGGATGCCCTAGGCCTACACATCATGGTTATACACTTTGTTTGGCAAAATAGTCAACTTTTCTATCGTTCGCGATTGACAGAGGTCAACGCCTCGGGATGTGCACAGTCAAATTTTTTACCTGCTGGAGCTGGTGCAGCTGCTGGGGATGCTGATTCCTGTAGAAAATCTCAAAAAACACAGAAAATCACAAGCACACAAATGCTCTCTCGCTCTGTCTCACAAGTGAAATGAGAGGAATGGTATGGGTGGGGTGATATGACCAAAAACTGAAATTTTTTGCGATGATGGAGATGGTGAGGATGATGATGGTGATGAGAAAAAAAAAAGAAAATAGATAAAAGTGAAGAAAGTACCTATGACTCCAACGCCTCAACTCTACGTCTTACCATCACACGCTCGTCCTCAAAGCTTGATCCCCGACAACGGCGCCAAAATTTGGTGTAGCTCAGTGATGAGTAGCACCTCCTTTAATGGCAATCCGGGAAGACGTGAGGATGGTATGATGACCTCGAGCAAGTGAAGGCACAAGTGCATGAGTGAGAAGCACACAAACATGCACACACATACACACACACGTGCACACACGACAAGAACAAAGAGAAAGACAATGGAGTTCTTTAGATTACTTCCAAAATGCTCACACCAGTTCAAATCTATTAGAAGCTAACCTCCAAAATGAGCTCTCTAGCTCTATTTATAGTTTTTAACTAGCTTTTGCCCTTGTCCAGACCTAGTGTCCAACCTAGTTAAAAATTAGGTTCTCTATCCTATTTGGAGGTTCAAACGGAGTCTAAAAAATGTGAAAATTGATAGGTAGGTACTTCTAAAGCTCCTCAAGCTCAAGGACTTGCACAAAATGGAGCTACAAAAATATGAAATGATATTTATAATGGTTTTTAGTGATGAAAATCACTATTTTTGTAGGGATTTCTTCTAACAGTTTGACATACATTTCCTGGAGCTCCCTACTTGCTCCTTCTTCTTCTGTGCCCAACTCTTTGATACATGAAAAATTTAGATGGCCTACTTGCCAGATCTTCTTTGACTACTCTGTCTGCTTGTGCCTTCTCTTCGCTTCGACTCCCTTCGTAGGCTTCCTTGTCTTCTGAGTCCTTCAGTTCCTTGACTACTGCCAACAGCAGCTTCAACCATTCCTTTGTACTTTGCTTTTGTGGATGACAAATTAATTGTATGTTGCTTCTTAGAGAACCAAGAGATTAACTTATCTCCCACATAACACAAGTACACATATGTTGATCTCCTATCATCAGGATTACCTACCCAATCTGTATCACTATATATCTTGATGTTTGTATCTGATGTAAAATCATGATACAAACCTTCCTTAATTGTACCCTTAATGTATTTCAACACTCTTTGTCCTGCAACCCAACGTTCTTTCCTATGACAATGCATGAATTGAGACAACACTCCAATTGGATATGACAAATCAGGCCTTGTTAATGTAGCATAGATTAGACTACCAACCAGACTTTGACATAGCTTCATATCCTTGAATTCTTCTCCTCCATATCTGCTCAACTTATGATGCACCTCCATTGGAGTAGGTGCTACCCTGCAATCTTCCATTTCAAACTTGATTAGCAAATTCCTCAAATACCTTTCTTGAGCTACATATACTCCATGTTGAGTATATGAGACTTCCATGCCCAAGAAATACAAAAAGTCTCCTAAGTCACTAATCTTGAACTATTTCTCCATTTGTTTCTTAAGGCTTTGTATGCCCTTCTCATCTATACCTATAAGAATTATGTCATTAACAACATGTAAATGAACCCATCATCACTTTCTTTAACAAGCAAGCTACTATTAGCTTTAGGTACTTGGAAACCAAGTTTCTTTAAGAACTTCACGTCTATAATCCCATGCCCTTGGGGCCTACTTCAAACCATACAATGCTCTCTTGAGCTTACATCCATATTTTGAATACCTTTTATCTCTGAACCCTTGTGGTTGCTCCATGAAAACATCATCTGAAATATAACCATTAAGAAAAGCATTCTCCTTTGATACAAGGATTGCTTTGTGGATGGACTCCATAACCTATATCCCATTTTCTTATCATCATATCCAATGAACACATACTTTTCAACTTTAGGTTCCAATTTATGCCTGAAATGAGATGGCACATATGCATAAGCCATACATCCAAACACTTTGCAATGATCTAAGATAGGTCTCTTACCCCACCAACCTTCATATGGTGTCATACCCTGCAAAGTTTTACATGGTAACCTATTAACCAAATATGTAGCTATATTTACAGCCTCAACCCACAAATAATTGGGACAAATTTTCTCCTTCATAATTGATCTTGCAAACTGAAAAAGAGTTCTATTTGTACACCATTTTGTTGAGGAGGGTACCTACAAGTAACTTCCCTTTTTATACCTGCATTCCATATTAGAGAAATACTCTACCCCTCCATCTGACCTTAGTCTCTTCAACTTTTGACCTGTGATTCTTTTTGCATACACATGATAATGTTTACATGTATTGAATACATCTTATTCATCTTTGATCACATATATAGTGATCCACCTGGTAGCATCATCAACATAAATCACATAATATCTTGAACCATTTATATTGAAATCCTTTGATGGTCCCCATACATCTGTGTGTATCAACTCAAGCTTCTCTGAATACATAAATCCATGCTTATTGTATGATTGCTTATGAGCCTTACCTAATTGACATGCTTCACATCTCTATGTCATGTATTGACCTACAACATTAGGCAATCCAAGCACTGAACCATTGTTAACCATATCCTTAATACCTCTTTCATTGAAATGTCCAAGCCTCTTATGCCAAAGATCTAACTCAGAGATCTTATGTCCTCCATAAGTAAACAAGGCATGACCAACATTACCTTGAATCTTCAATGTGAAGAGTCTTCCTTCTTTCTTCCCTGAAACAATTTGTTTATACCCATTGCTAGGGTCTTCCACAAAAACTCCATCATTAGTGAACCTTACTTCATAACCTTTTTCAACAATTTTCCCTACACATCATATTCTTTGGAATTGTAGGAACATACAAGACCTTAGTCAGAAGAGTACTTCCATCCTTGGCCTCACTAATCCAATTGACTTCACATTGTGCTTTGTATTATCACCTGTTTGAACTACATGATTAATTACATTATTCTCCAAATTAGTCATCAAAGCTATGTTACCACTCAGGTGATTGCTACACCCTGAGTCAATGTAGAAGACTCTTTGATCTTCACTTTGTCTTTCAAAAATTGCATTCATAATCAAAGTTGAATCCTCCTTCTGATATGAAGCATAATTGCAGAAGGTAATGTTGTAGGATTAAATTTGGAATCCTCTACCTGCATTTCTTCCAAAGTAACTTCTAATACCTCTTGCTATGAAATTGCCTCTTTGGTTTCTACCACCTCTTCCTCTTGAATTAAAGTTTTGATTATCTCCTCCATTATTCTGATTATTATGCCAACAATCATTAGCTAAATGATTTTTCTTAGCACAAATCCAGCAAGCTTTGGCTCCTTCTTTATTGTTTCTGCCTCTTCCTCTACCTTTGCCACCTCCTCTTCCTCTTACGAAGTTGGCTTGGCTAGTTGTACCTTCTTCTTCATTTAATTTTTGTTTACCTTTACTATTCTTCTTCTTGTCCTTTGAATACATTGCTTGACCTCTACTCTTATCACTATCACCTTTGACATCCTACCCAATAGTTAGCATGTGTCCTAACAACTGATTTAAATAAGGAATAAAATGATCTAGTGACAATTCAATAGACAAAATGAATGGCTTCCATTTCTCATCTCCTCTGAAACATGTGAAGATTTGCCTTACCAATTTATCCTCCTCAATATCTTCATCAATTGCTCCTAATGCATCTACAATATCCTTCATCTTTGTTACATAATTAGAAATGGATTGAGAAGCTTTCTTTTTTAATGTAGTGAACTCTGCCCATAAAGATGCCTTCCTTGACTTTGTAGTATTTTGGAAATGCTCCTCCAAAGCATACCATATGTCACTTGCACTTTCAAGTCCTCTAACATGAGGTAGCAAGTAGTCATTGACTTCCATGTAGGTAATGCTCCTTGCTTGAGCATCCTTCTTCATCCAAGTCTTCAAATCTGAGAGTTCATCCCTAGTTGGAACACTAGGATCTTTGAATTCTGGTTTTTCTTCTTCACTTGTGATGTAACCTATTAGGTCTTTGCTCATGAGATGAGCTTTCATCATCATTGACCAAGCTGGATAGTTTTCTTTATCCAATTTCTCTATCTGAAGAGAATCTCCCATCCTTTCTTCACCTGTGTATTAAATTCTTCAAGATTTATGAGGAATAAGTGTACATTTACTTCGAATGAAGTTCCTTTTGAATTTATTAATAGCTTCAGGCCTCCCTCTCAAGCTTTCCCTTTAAGCTTTCACCTTTTGAACCATCAAATGTTGATTTATGTATGACTGTAGCAGTCGAGGTCCTCCTTTCTTCTATTTTGATGATTCTTGCTTTGATACCACTAATGGAGAGTGTTAATATCTAAAAGAACAAGCCACCTGTGATGTTAGAACACTTCTATATGAATAATAACTCAAAACATTGATCAATTTTGGAAGATCAATTGAAGAGAGTCACTACTCAGAAAAGTTTGTTGCACTTAACTCATTAATGTACTAATAAAATGTGTAAAGTTTATGATGAAACTTTGTACAAGATATCACCTAAAGATTCACACCTTCTCCAAGTTAAACCATCTCAAAAGATTGAGTAGATCTTGAGAAATGATCCAAATAATCCACCTATGTCTAAAACTGTACTTCTCTATAGTCAACTTTGACACCTATAATTTTTAATGCATAGTTCTCTCAAAGTACAACCTGTTTATTCAAATGCTTTTAGCCATTGCTTTTAGCCATAGGTAGCTTACCTTACAACTAATGGAATGAGTGCTTGCTTGCTCAAAACTTTACACTGTGGAAGGAGAACGAACCAAAACATTAGCATTGAATTTGCACCTGTTTGCAAACTTCACTTCTTCACATTTACACATGTAAATGTTCCTACTCTCAATTCTCTTAGCCTGATCACAATTAGGATTTGAAACCTTTTACAGAGGTCAATCAACTATAGACTTAGGTTTGTACAAAACCATTTCACGAAAGATTAAACACAGAAGGAAAACTCAGCAAAAGATCGGGTACATTTTTTTCTTCTGCTGAGAAATTTTTACATCTGAATGATGAGAGAGGTCTTCTTCACTTGTAAAGTGTCTAATGACTCTTTCAACTTCTAATTCTTCTCATCTAATGCTCTCTCATAGTTGCCTCAACTTTCTACTTCTATATATAGGCATATATGTACAAGCTCATGAACATAATAAAGGTATAAGTGAGCTAACTACAAGTTTAATGTACATATGTATACAAGTCTTCATTTCTTGAATATGCACTATCATCAAACTTCATTTGTTGATTTTTCTTTCATCTTTTGACTTTAAGTCTTTATCCAAGACATCAATTGATGGGAGCAACACCCCAGTTCACAAGTAGAGGATGGCAGGTCCTAAAGTCACAGACTTTCTTATCTATGTCTATCACCAACTGGTGCTCCTTTTCTTGCTTTAGCTCTTCACACACATAGGAAAAATGTTCATGTGTGTCACACCATACAGATCTCTTTGCCCCTCTAAACCCACGAGTTGCGCATCTCCCATTTGGTCCAATGTTTCTGTGAAATGTGGGCTGAACTAGTGGTGCAGGTGTCTGTTGAATAACAAGCTCCACCAGAGGTACAGACTGAGGCATTATGTAACCTTTCACATTTGGAATTGGCATAACATTCCTTTGTATTGGGTCTACATAACTAGTACTCACCTGAGGAGGAGTGGGGTCCTGATACCCCATAGAATAAACTTTATTATGTATGATGTTCATTTCTTTACACATAAACACTTGCATTGTCATAAGGTTCTCTATTTGCCTGCTTAGGATCTCACGTTGAAACTCTATTGGTGAGAGCGAGGTGGATGCAACATTAGTAGAAGATGATACTACATGCATGATTGGAATTGCTAGAAGAGTTGCCTCCCTAGGTGGTTCTGGAGCTATTGCTACCGGTCAATCATATAGTACAGCTTGTCATTGCCTCATCCAGGAAACTGCTTTGACTTCTCTCCTAATTATGACCCAGTCTTCTCTCAAACCAAACCTCTTACCAGGCTCTTCTATCCTTCTCTTGACCTTAGTCCTGTCTTAAGGACTTAAGATCTTAAGAAAGGAAATGTCTATGTTAGGCTTTAATGAGTCCAAATCAGACTCTAGAAGCTAGGCATACATTCTCAAAAACTCATCTAAGAGGTGAGTAAGAGATGCAGTGGATTTTCGCGAATTTACCCACCAAAAAAACCCCTCTCTACTGTGTTGGGAAAAATATTCTAAATAAGATTACTTATGAAGGTCCTTTCTGAATTTGATCTAAGCTTTTCCTATGTGGACTAATATAGATTCCAAGATAGATCCAACACTAGGCTGATGAAGTAATGGGTAAACATTTCTTCAGGTAACCCATAGATCTGTGCTTGGTCTTCAAGCACATCTAGGTATTCAATCACATTAAGATCCATGAAATTGCCTTTTTCTCTCAAGACCGCTTAGACTACACGAGCCTCCTGTTTCTCTATCAGTAATTCCTTCAAAACTTCCTCCATCTCTCTTCTCTTCTCTATCCTAGAATGTAGAATGAGGTCTAGTGTGAGTGGCTCTACTATCCCTCTTAGCTCAAAGTAGAGCTCAGAGAAGAAACTTGATGGGTCATGAGCCAAGAGGTGGAGGTCAATCTGAACGCTCTCTACCTAGGCCAAAATTTGATCTATCTCACTTGATCTTTCTTTATCCATGCTTACATTTCTACTTGATCTTGATCTTGATTTCCTCTTTGATTTATTACTTAATTCTCTCTTAATTTTCCTTCCTTGCTTTCTCTTTGATTCCAAAAAAATTCCAATGTGTTTTTCCCCTTCTTAGTATATTTTTCTAATGTTTCTAATGTTTTATCTCAGCTACGAAAAAGTGAAAAATTCATATTCTAATGAGGAATAAAAAGAGTGCACAAGTGTATGAATAAAGATAATGCAGAATGTGAATGCTCATGCTAAGGCAAACAAATCAATCTTTCTCTTTAAAGTCCATGGAGCGATGCAAAAATTCAAAGAACTTGAAATCTTGGTACCTAGAGATCGAGTGGGTGGCATGTTGAGGATCACCAGGGCAATTGCTTCGCTTCATGTTGGGTTAAAGTGTCGGGAAGGAGGAAGGCATTATAAGAGCAGAGTGGCACGGGGTTGGATCAGGCCTCGCTGGGTGTGCATTGTCCCCCTGTCCAATGAGCAACGTTTGCATACTGGGCACCTCACCCTAGCAGGACGATCATACATCATAGGCCCACCATTAGAAGAGAAAGTCTCGACCACATGGAATGAAGTCGTAGGGCATATGCACCATGAACCGGAAAGTGAAATACAATGCTAAAATAGAAATCACCAATGATATTTTGCTATAGTGTGGATCAGTCAATATAAATAGACTTCTCAGCTACAGTGCCAGAAGATGCTTGTGAACTTCTCTTTGGTCTTTGTGCTAGGATCTTCACTTCAGTTCGGGTTTTGGGACTTTGTAACTCCAAAAAATTTACTTCAAACACCTCTCTTTACTTCAAAGTCACAAAGTAACCTAGAGAGAATGAGTGGGACAATAAAAAATCATTAGTACCTTTGATAAAGTAAAAGACAATCTCATGGAAAAACTATTAGCTTTGTGAATCTTGATAGAAAACATATACTGAGCCCTTGACTTATGCTCTAACCATTATAACAATTCTAACTCAATAGCTCATGTACCATGACTTAAACAAATTCTTTTTAATGTATCAATCAACATACATATTAGTGAGAGAGTCTATATTTGATACCACCATAATCTCTTCGATACACTCAAACATAGCAAGCTAATCATCCTGAAACAATGATCGAAATTGATTTGACATCATTTAAAGATAATTTGTTGATGTTTTAATTTCACAAACAACATGTATTTGTTTTGCATGGTGAGGAAAACTTGATAAAGTTAAATATATAGTCACAAGTACCTTGAATATTTTAGTGCGAAGATAAGAAAAACATTGGCATGTTGCAAATAGTATTTGTGCGTGTTTACTTTGAGTAATTTGAAATTAGATACCAACATTACATTCACATCATATACAAAATCAAAAGAAAAAAATGCTAGATCAAGTTGTGGCCTATGTAATACAACCTGCCTTGAAAATTTTGAGCCCCACAAAAGCATTGCTTATACTTTATATTACCATTCACATCCCTGATGTGATCTATGGTATAGTTGTAGTCATAAGACAGTTCTCTCATAGGTGGAATATTCTCCATTGCAAAAAAAAAGCACTACATGGGGAAACCTCAGTTCGTGAGTACTGTGAAGAGATGGATAGGTATGTGCTTGAAGATGAAGAGGTGTTGCAAAATCCTTGATCTACACCAGCCAATTGAACTCTAGGAGTATATGGTGGGCCCTTTTAGCTTGCCAATTGATGTATTAGACACCCTATGTACCTTGGAAGATCACTATCAAAAAGATAGATCAAAACAAATAAGTTGGAGTTAGCTCAGAGGTGAAAAACTTGCTAATCTTGGTTCATCCACCTGTCCAGTGTTTTACATAATTCTCTGAGCACAGTAGCAATTAGCTTAATTCCTCTTGGGGAAGTCTAGGTAGCTTAAAGAGCTAACTTTCAAGAGTAATCTCATAAAAAATAATAAACCACACACTGAGAATGAGTTTCCCAATTTTCACGGAGTGCTACAGTTTGAGACCAGTGAGATGCAAAATAAACATAACTCAAAATCTAGTGATCCAATGATTATGAACTTTTGTATGCTTATACTAGACCGTACGCTGAATCCAACAAACTTTAAAGCATTGAATTTGGATAACTAACCACGGAGAAATGGCTCTAACAAGATGAGTAAAAAAAGATCGGGTACCTGACAGATAAATGAAAATGACAGACACGGTTGACTTCAATTGAACATAACTGAAGATTGCAACCATCAAATGACATGAAAATTTGTGAGCATATACTAGACTTATAGAGCTAACTTTACCAAGTTAAATCTCTGAAAATGATGCACCAAGCTCAGAGAAAACATCTCTGCAATCTGACTGAGAAAACTGAGAGTAATGGCAGTGAGTAGTACACTTCACAAGAACATGGACATATGAACTCAAATAATCATCAAAATGAAAGTATATTGCTTGTACAATACAATGACTTACTGATACATATGTGTGCCTTGTAATCACACCTTGATATGGCATAAAGCTCAGCTCTTGGAGGTCTTCACATAGGTCTCTCTAACCACGACTAAAATTGCCATCTATTTATAGTTGAGTTTGGGAGGCTAACTTCCCTCAATCACTCTCCAATCAATCAATGATTGATTTGATTCTCTACCTACCATAAATCACAAATTCGTGGCTCCTCTTTCCATTCTTGATCAAGTGGACTCAACCACTTAAGATTCTTTCACTTTTACATTAAGTAAACTCTTCAAAAGTTACAAGAGGTAGTTCACAAGTGAACTTTACATAGTCTTCATTTTAAAGCTTCTTTTATGACTTTGTGGGACTCAAGCCAATACTTAGGCTTGTCATAGACTTGCTCCAAGAGCTCCCCCTCAAGCCAAGTATGCTTGAGGTCTTCAATCTTCCAAGATTACCTGCAAACCAATCATAGCCTTGAATTTGCAAAGCTTTGTACCATCCAATGCTTTGGTTAGAATATCTGCACACCTCACAATTACTCTTTTTAATAAAGAGTGAAGGATCCACCTTGCTTGGTTGAAAGCCTTTGTCCTGCAAGAATGAAACAAGCCTGAAATTCCAAGCTCTTGGAGCTTGCTTGAGACCATACAATGCTTTGTTAAGTTTACACACATAATCAGGATAAACTTGATTCTCAAAACCAGGTGGTTGTGCCATATATACCTCTTCTGTTATCCAACCATTCAAGAATGCATTCTTTACATCTAGTTGAAGTATCTTCCAATTCTTGGAAGATGCAATACTAAGCAAAACCCTAATAGTAGGCATCTTTGCCACAGGAGAGAAAGTCTCCTCATAATCAATTCCCTGAGTTTGTGCAAAGCCTTTTGCTACAAGCCTTGCCTTATACCTGTTAATGGAACCATCAGAATTCTTCTTGAGTTTATAGACCCATCTTGAGCCTATTACC
>MU260288.1:202500-215000 GCA_020310875.1 Ceratopteris richardii
CTATCTATCTATCTATCTATCTATCTATCTATCTATCTATCTATCTATCTATCTATCTATCTATCTATCTATCTATCTATCTATCTATCTATCTATCTATCTATCTATCTATCTATCTATCTATCTATCTATCTATCTATCTATCTATCTATCTATCTCTCTGTCTGTCTGTCTGTCTGTCTATGTATCTATCGTCTATCTATCTATCTATCTATCTATCTATCTATCTATCTATCTATCTATCTATCTATCTATCTATCTATCTATCTATCTATCTATCTATCTATCTATCTATCTATCTATCTATCTATCTATCTATCTATCTATCTATCTATCTATCTATCTATCTATCTATCTATCTATCTATCTATCTATCTATCTATCTATCTATCTATCTATCTATCTATCTATCTATCTATCTATCTATCTATCTATCTATCTATCTATCTATCTATCTATCTATCTATCTATCTATGTATCCATGTATCCATCTATCCATTATCCATCTATCCATCTATCCATCTATCCATCATCTATCTATCTATCTATCTATCTATCTATCTATCTATCTATCTATCTATCTATCTATCTATCTATCTATCTATCTATCTATCTATCTATCTATCTATCTATCTATCTATCTATCTATCTATCTATCTATCTATCTATCTATCTATCTATCTATCTATCTATCTATCTATCTATCTATCTATCTATCTATCTATCTATCTATCTATCTATCTATCTATCTATCTATCTATCTATCTATCTATCTATCTATCTATCTATCTATCTATCTATCTATCTATCTATCTATCTATCTATCTATCTATCTATCTATCTATCTATCTATCTATCTATCTATCTATCTATCTATCTATCTATCTATCTATCTATCTACCTTCTATCTATCTATCTATCTATCTATCTATCTATCTATCTATCTATCTATCTATCTATCTATCTATCTATCTATCTATCTATCTATCTATCTATCTATCTATCTATCTATCTATCTATCTATCTATCTATCTATCTATCTATCTATCTATCTATCTATCGATCTATCTATCTATCTACCTACCTTCCTACCTACCTACCTACCTACCTACCTACCTACCTACCGACCTATCTATCTATATATCTATCTATCTATCTATCTATCTATCTATCTATCTATCTATCTATCTATCTATCTATCTATCTATCTATCTATCTATCTATCTATGTATCTATCTATCTATCTTTCTATCTATCTAGCTATCTATCTATCTATCTATCTATCTATCTATCTATCTATCTATCTATCTATCTATCTATCTATCTATCTATCTATCTATCTATCTATCTATCTATCGACTTATCTATCTATCTGTATAGCTATCTATCTATTCATCAATCGATCCAGACATCCATCCATCCATCTCTCTATCTAGCTATCTATCTATCTATCTATCTATCTATCTATGATGGAGAGTGTTAATCTCCAAAAGAACAACCTACTCTTGAACTTAGAGCACCTCTATATCAAGAGTAAGTCAAAACCTTCACCAATTTAAAAGATCAATGACCAAATATCAAATTCTTGAACAATCTGTGAAGAAGGAGAATACTTAGAAAGTCTGCTGCATATATCTTTCTCATTGACTGAGTAAATGTGTAAAGTTTTTTATGAAACTTTGCACAAGGTGTCGCCTAAAGATTGTGCACCTCCTCCAAGTCAAGTCACTCCAAAAGATTCAGTAGATCTTGAGAAATCTACTTCACAAGTTACCTATGTCTAAATCTGCACTTCTGAGAAGTTGATTTGGAGACCCCTAACTTCTTAGCTTTAGTTCTCACAATGTCGAACCCGTTTTATCAAATCCTTTTGGCTGTAGATAGCTTATCTCTCAACTTAGATTTTGAGCTATCATATGTGTAAAACTTTACACTGTGCACTGAGCACTTCTCATTTCATTGAACTCAAAATCTGCGCCTGTTTCAGAAGACTGTGAACATTCTTTACATATGAATGTTCCTACACACAATTCTCTTAACTTGATTACAATTGGAAGCTGAAATTTTGTACAGAGGTTGATCAACTCTAGAATTAGACTTGTACAAAAGCATTCCACAAAAGCCTTATCACATAAGGAGAAGACACGAAAATGTCGGGCGCAAACTTTTCTTCTATTCCTCAGAAAATTACAATTGAGTTATGAGAGAGACTTCTACTCATTTCCATGAACTCTAATGAGCCTTACAACTTACAAATGCACTATTCTCATACTCTCCTATTGTCTCCTCTATTGCCCCGACATTTTTCCAAAGTATTTATAGGCAAATATGTACAAGCTTATAACTAAACAAAAATATAAGTGATCTATGTCTTCACTAATGTACATATGTGTACATATCATTCATCCTGTGAATGTAACCACCTTCTTTGCTTCAAGACTTGATCTTATCTCCATCTTTTTGTCTTCCAAACTTCAATTGGTGATTGTTCTGCACCAACAGCTCCCCCTCTATCATCAATTGAGGTTTCTCTTATCTTCTTTATGCCTGCCATGTCTTTGAACTTCTCTAACTTTGGTCCATCTAAACTTTTTGTAAGCATATCAGCTATCTGATCTTTTGCTGAAGTATGTATAACTTCAATCTCCTTATCCATCACCTTCTCTCTTAGAAAGTGATACTCTATCTCAATGTGTTTGGTCCTGGCATGAAAAACAGAATTAGCAGCTAGATATAATGAACTCATGTTATCACCATAAATGATAGGTATGCTCTGTATAGTGTCAAAACTCTTCATGAGAGTCTTAAGCCATATCACTTCTTTTGAAGCTTCAACCATGCCTTTGTACTCTGCTTCTGTAGATGACAAAGCAACTGTATGTTGCTTCTTTGAGCACCAGGAGGTTAACTTATCTCCCACATAACACATGTATCCATAGGTTGACCTTCTATCATCTGGATTACCTGCCCAATCTACATCACTATATATTTTGATATTTGTATCTGATGTAAAACCATAATACAAACCCTCTTTGAGTGTACCCTTAATATACCTCAACACTCTTTGACCTGCAATCCAATGCTCTTTCCTAGGACAATGCATAAATTGAGACAACACCCCAACTGCATATGATAAATCAGTGCTAGTTAATGTAGCATAGATAAGACTACCAACCAAACTCTGATATTGCTTCATGTCCTTGAACTCTTCACCTCAGAATCTGCTTAATTTGTGATTCACCTCCATTGGAGTAGGTGCTACTCTGCAATCATTCATTTTAAACTTGGTTAACAAGTTCTTCAAGTACCTCTCTTGAGTCACATACACTCCATGTTGAGTGTATGAAATCTCCATGCCCAAGAAGTATGACAAATCTCCCAAGTCACTGATTTTTGAACTCTTTCTCCATTTGCTTCTTTAGGCTTTGTATGCCTTTCTCATCTGTACGTGTAAGAATTATATCATCAACATATATACATATGTAAATGAACCCATCATCACTTGCTTTAACAAGCAAGCTACTATCTGCTTTTGATACTTGAAATCCAAGTTCCTTTAAGAACTTTACAAGCCTATAGTTCCATGCCCTTGGGGCCTGCTTCAAGCCATATAAAGCTCTCTTGAGCTTACACACATGATCTGGATATCTTCCATCTCTAAATCCTTGAGGTTGCTCCATGAAAACATCATCTGAAATATAGCCATTCAAAAAAGCATTCTTCACATCTAATTGACACAATTTCCAACCTTTGCATGCAGCAATTGCTATGAGTGTTCTGATGGTTGTCATCTTTGCCACTGGACTATAAGTCTCATCATAGTCAATACCATATGTCTGAGCAAACCCTTTTACGACAAGTCTAGCTTTGTACCTAGACACACTTCCATCTGCAGATCTCTTTGTCTTATAGACCCATTTACATCCAATGATCTTCTGGCTATTTGGCTTTGGAACCAAATCCCATGTTTGATTCTCCATCAATGCATCATATTCTTCTTGCATAGCTTTTTCCCAAATCTCTTTACCTTTTGCCTCTTCATATGTAGAAGGGTCTTCATCTGCTTTAATCATGTAAGCATAATCCTTAGTAGTCAAGAATGAAGTATCATAGCTATACCTTGTAGGTTGCCATTTGTTCCTTGTAGACCTCCTAAGTTCTCCACTTCTTGAGGTTTCTAGTTCTTCACATTCAGGATAAAATCTTGGTGTTTCTTCCACTTCAACCTGCACTTCATTATTCTCTTTCTCATCAAATATCTGAACCTTTGATTTACCTTTCCTTTGGCTCACAATTTCTTCATCATCTGTATTAATATTGATAGTACCTGCATACCAAGTACCTTGCTCATCAAATGTAACATCTTTGGATACAAGAAAATGTTTTGTGGATGGACTCCACAACCTGTATCCCATCTGCTTATCATCATAACCAATAAACATATATTTTTCAGCTTTAGGTTCCAATTTGTGCCTTAATTGTGATGGCACATATGCATAGGCCAAACATCCAAATACTTTGCAATGGTCTAGTGTAGGTCTCTTACCCCACCATGCCTCATAAGGTGTCATACCCTACAAGGCTTTACATGGTAGCCTATTAACCAAATAAGTAGCTGTATTTACAGCCTCAGCCCATAAATAATTTGGGCAATTTTTCTCCTTCATCATGGATCTTGCAAACTCAACAAGAGTCCTATTCCTCCTTTTGTGCTACACCATTTTGTTGAGGAGAGTACCTGCAAGTAACCTCTCTTTTTATACCTACATTCCACAAGTAATCACTGAAATCATTAGAGAAATGCTCTCCCCCTCCATTTGACCTTAGTCTTTTCAATTTGTGTCCTGTAATTCTCTCTGCATACACATGATAATGTTTGAATGTATTGAATACTTCTGACTTATCTTTGATCACATAGATAGTGATCCATCTGGTAGCATCATCAACATAAATCACATAATACCTTGAGCCATTGATACTGAAGTCCTTTGATGGTCCCCACACATCTGTGTGTACCAACTCAAGTTTCTCTGAATACATAAACCCATGCTTAGAATAGGGTTGCTTATGAGCCTTACCTAATTGACATGCCTCACATCTGTATGTCATATGTTGACCTGCAACATTAGGCAATCCAAGCACTGAACCATTATTAATCATGTCTTTAATACCTCTTTCATTGAAATGTCCAAGTCTCTTGTGCCAAAGATCTAACTCAGAGATCTTATGTCCTCCATAAGTGAACAAGGCATGACCAACATTACCTTGAATCTTCAATGTGAACAATCTTCCTTCTTTCTTCCCTGAAACAATTTGTCTATACCCATTGCTAGGGTCTTCCACAAACACTCCTTCATTAGTGAACCTTACTTCATAACATTTTTCCACAATTTGTCCTACACTTATCAAATTCTTAGGAATTGTAGGAACATACAAGACCTTACTCAATAAGGTACTACCATCCTTGGCTTTCACTGATCCAATTGACTTCACATTGTGCTTTGTGTTGTCACCTGTTTGAACAACATGATTAGATACCTTATTCTCCAAATCAGTCATCAAGGCTATATTACCACTCAGGTGATTGCTACACCCTGAGTCAATGTAGAAGACTCTTTGATCTTCATTCTGCCTTTCACAAGTTGCATTCATTATCAATGTTGAATCTTCCTTCTGATCTGAAGCATAATTGTAGTAGGTATTGTTATATTGTTGACTTTGGAAACCTCTACCTGCATTTCTTCCAAACTAACCCCTACTACCTCTACCTCTGAAATTACCTCTTTGATTTCTGCCTCCTCTTCCTCTTGAATTATAGTTCTGATTGTATTCTCCATTACTTTGAGTGTTATGCCAACAATCATTGGCTAAATGATTTGTCTTACCACAAATCCAGCAAGCTTTGGATCCATCTTTGTTACTCCTACCTCTTCCTCTACCTTTGCCACCTCCTCTTCCTCTTAGGAAGTTGGCTTGACTAGTTGTGCCTTCTTCTTCATTTTCTTGTTGCTTTCCTTTGTTAGTTTTCTTCTTGTCCTTAGAATACATTGCATGACCTGCACTCTTGTCAACATCTCCTTTGATATCATTCTCAAAAGTTAGCATATGTCCTAACAATTGATTCAAATCAGGATTGAAATGATCCAATGAAAGTTCTATGGACAAAATAAAAGGTTTCCACTTCTCATCACCTCTTAGTCCTGTGAGAATTTGCCTTACCAATTTATCTTCTTCAATGTCTTCATCCACTGCTCCTAATGCATCTGCAATGTCCTTCATCTTTGTCACATAATCAGATATTGATTTTGAAGCCTTCTTCTTGAAAGTAGTAAACTCTGCCCATAAAGATGCCTTTCTTGACTTTGTAGTGTTTTGGAAATGCTCCTCCAAAGCATTCCATATCTCACTTGCACTTTCAAGACCTCTAATGTGAGGTAGCAAGTAGTCATTGACTGCCATATAGATTTTACTCCTAGCTTGAGCATCTCTTTTCATCCAATTCTTCAAATCTGATAATTCTTCCCTAGTTGGAACACTAGGATCTCTGAATTGTGGCTTTTCTTCTTCTCCTGTAATGTAAGCTATCAAATCTTTGCTCATTAGATGAGCTTCCATCCTCATTGACCATGCACGATAGTTCTCTCTATCCAATTTCTCTATCTGAAGAGAATCTCCCATCCTTCCTTTACCTGTGTATTAAATTCTTCAATCTTTATAAAGTATAAGGTTACCTTTACTTCGAATGACACTCCTTTCATCCTTCTTGATGTCGTATGATCTCTTCTTCAAGCTTTTCCTTCAGGCTTTCACCTTTTAATCCTTCAGGTGTTGAATTCTTTGCAACTGCAGCAGTCGGGATCCTCCTTTTCTCAAATTTGATGTTTCCTGCTCTGATACCACTGATGGAGAGTGTTGATCTCCAAAAGAACAACCTACTCTTGAACTTAGAGCACCTCTATATCAAGAGTAAGTCAAAACCCTCACCAATTTAAAAGATCAATGACCAAATATCAAATTCTTGAACAATCTGTGAAGAAGGAGAATACTTAGAAAGTCTGCTGCATATAGCTTTCTCATTGACTGAGTAAATGTGTAAAGTTTTTTATGAAACTTTGCACAAGGTGTCGCCTAAAGATTGCACACCTCCTCCAAGTCAAATCACTCCAAAAGATTCAGTAGATCTTGAGAAATCTACTTCACAAGTTACCTATGTCTAAATCTGCACTTCTGAGAAGTTGATTTGGACACCCCTAACTTCTTAGCTTTAGTTCTCACAATGTCGAACCGGTTTTATCCAATCCATTTGGCTGTAGATAGCTTATCTCTCAACTTAGATTTTGAGCTATCATATGTGTAAAACTTTACACTGTGCACTGAGCACTACTCATTTCATTGAACTCAAAATCTACGCCTGTTTCAGAAGACTGTGAACATTCTTTACATATGAATGTTCCTACACACAATTCTCTTAACCTGATTACAATTGGAAGCTGAGATTTTGTACAAAGGTTGATCAACTCTAGAATTAGACTTGTACAAAAGCATTCCACAAAAGCTTTATCACATAAGGAGAAGACACGAAAACTTCGGGCGTAAACTTTTCTTCTATTCCTCAGAAAATTACAACTGAGTTATGAGAGAGACTTCTACTCATTTCCATGAACTCTAATGAGTCTTACAACTTAGAAATGCACTATTCTCATACTCTCCTATTGTCTCCTCTATTGCCCCGACATTTTTCCAAAGTATTTATAGGCAAATATGTACAAGCTTATAACTAGACAAAAGTATAAGTGATCTATGTCTTCACTAATGTACATATGTGTACATATCATTCATCCTGTGAATGTAACCACCTTCTTTGCTTCAAGACTTGATCTTATCTCCATCTTTTTGTCTTCCAAACTTCAATTGGTGATTGGTCTGCACCAACAGCTCCCCCTCAATCATCAATTGAGGTTTCTCTTATCTTCTTTATGCCTGCCATGTCTTTGAACTTCTGTAACTTTGGTCCATCTAAACTTTTTGTAAGCATATCAGCTATCTGATCTTTTGTTGAAGTATGTATAACTTCAATCTCCTTATCCATCACCTTCTCTCTTAGAAAGTGATAATGTATCTCAATGTGTTTGGTCCTCGCATGAAAAACAGGATTAGCAGCTAGATATAATGAACTCATGTTATCACCATAAATGATAGGTATGCTCTGTATAGTGTCAAAACTCTTCATGAGAGTCTTAAGCCATATCACTTCTTTTGCAGCTTCAACCATGCCTCTGTACTCTGCTTTTGTAGATGACAAAGCAACTGTATGTTGCTTCTTTGAGCACCAGGAGATTAACTTATCTCCCACATAACACATGTATCCATAGGTTGACCTTCTATCATCTGGATTACCTGCCCAATCTGCATCACTATATATTTTGATATTTGTATCTGATGTAAAACCATAATACAAACCCTCTTTGAGTGTACCCTTAATATACCTCAACACTCTTTGACCTGCAATCCAATGCTCTTTCCTAGGACAATGCATAAATTGAGACAACACCCCAACTGCATATGATAAATCAGGCCTAGTTAATGTAGCATAGATAAGACTACCAACCAAACTCTGATATTGCTTCATGTCCTTGAACTCTTCACCTCCAAATCTGCTTAATTTGTGATTCACCTCCATTGGAGTAGGTGCTACTCTGCAATCATTCATTCTAAACCTGGTTAACAAGTTCTTCAAGTACCTCTCTTGAGTCACATACACTCCATGTTGAGTGTATGAAATCTCCATGCCCAAGAAGTATGACAAATCTCCCAAGTCACTGATTTTTGAACTCTTTCTCCATTTGCTTCTTTAGGCTTTGTATGCCTTTCTCATCTGTACCTGTAAGAATCATATCATCAACATATATACATATATAAATGAACCCATCATCACTTGCTTTAACAAGCAAGCTACTATCTGCTTTTGATACTTGAAATCCAAGTTCCTTTAAGAACTTTACAAGCCTATAGTTCCATGCCCTTGGGGCCTGCTTCAAGCCATATAAAGCTCTCTTGAGCTTACACACATGATCTGGATATCTTCCATCTCTAAATCCTTGAGGTTGCTCCATGAAAACATCATCTGAAATATAGCCATTCAAAAAAGCATTCTTCACATCTAAGTGACACAATTTCCAACCTTTGCATGCAGCAATTGCTATGAGTGTTCTGATGGTTGTCATCTTTGCCACTGGACTATAAGTCTCATCATAGTCAATACCATATGTCTGAGCAAACCCTTTTACAACAAGTCTATCTTTGTACCTAGACACACTTCCATCTGCAAATCTCTTTGTCTTATAGACCCATTTACATCCAATGATCTTCTGGCTATTTGGCTTTGGAACCAAATCCCATGTCTGATTCTCCATCAATGCATCATATTCTTCTTGCATAGCTTTTTCCCAAATCTCTTTACCTTTTGCCTCTTCATATGTAGAAGGGTCTTCATCTGCTTTAATCATGTAAGCATAATCCTTAGTAGTCAAGAATGAAGTATCATAGCTATACCTTGTAGGTTGCCATTTGTTCCTTGTAGACCTCCTAAGTTCTCCACTTCTTGAGGTTTCTGGTTCTTCACATTCAGGATCAAATCTTGGTGTTTCTTCCACTTCAACCTGCACTTCATTATTCTCTTGCTCATCAAATATCTGAACCTTTGATTTACCTTTCCTTTGGCTCACAATTTCTTCGTCATCTGTATTAATATTGATAGTACCTGCATACCAAGTACCTTGCTCATCAAATGTAACATCTTTGGATACAAGAAAATGTTTTGTGGATGGACTCCACAACCTGTACCCCATCTGCTTATCATCATAACCAATAAACACATATTTTTCAGCTTTAGGTTCCAATTTGTGCCTTAATTGTGATGGCACATATGCATAGGCCAAACATCCAAATACTTTGCAATGGTCTAGTGTAGGTCCCTTACCCCACCATGCCTCATAAGGTGTCATACCCTGCAAGGCTTTACATGGTAGCCTATTAACCAAATAAGTAGCTGTATTTACAGCCTCAGCCCACAAATAATTTGGGCAATTTTTCTCCTTCATCATGGATCTTGCAAACTCAACAAGAGTCCTATTCCTCCTTTCTGCTACACCATTTTGTTGAGGAGAGTACCTACAAGTAACCTCTCTTTTTAGACCTGCATTCCACAAGTAATCACTAAACTCATTAGAGAAATACTCTCCCCCTCCATCTGACCTTAGTCTTTTCAATTTGTGTCCTGTAATTCTCTCTGCATACACATGATAATGTTTGAATGTATTGAATACTTCTGACTTATCTTTGATCACATAGATAGTGATCCCTCTGGTAGCATCATCAACATAAATCACATAATACCTTGAGCCATTGATACTGAAGTCCTTTGATGGTCCCCACACATCTGTGTGTACCAACTCAAGTTTCTCTGAATACATAAACCCATGCTTAGAATAGGGTTGCTTATGAGCCTTACCTAATTGACATGCCTCACATCTGTATGTCATATGTTGACCTGCAACATTAGGCAATCCAAGCACTGAACCATTATTAATCATGTCTTTAATACCTCTTTCATTGAAATGTCCAAGTCTCTTGTGCCAAAGATCTAACTCAGAGATCTTATGTCCTCCATAAGTGAACAAGGCATGACCAACATTACCTTGAATCTTCAATGTGAACAATCTTCCTTCTTTCTTCCCTGAAACAATTTGTTTATACCCATTGCTAGGGTCTTCCACAAACACTCCTTCATTAGTGAACCTTACTTCATAACCTTTTTCCACAATTTGTCCTACACTTATCAAATTCTTAGGAATTGTAGGAACATACAAGACCTTACTCAATAAGGTACTACCATCCTTGGCTTTCACTGATCCAATTGACTTCACATTGTGCTTTGTGTTGTCACATGTTTGAACAACATGATTAGATAACTTATTCTCCAAATCAGTCATCAAGGCTATATTACCACTCAGGTGATTGCTACACCCTGAGTCAATGTAGAAGACTCTTTGATCTTCATTCTGCCTTTCACAAGTTGCATTCATTATCAATGTTGAATCTTCCTTCTGATCTGAAGCATAATTGTAGTAGGTATTGTTATATTGTTGACTTTGGAAACCTCTACCTGCATTTCTTCCAAACTAACCCCTACTACCTCTACCTCTGAAATTACCTCTTTGATTTCTGCCTCCTCTTCCTCTTGAATTATAGTTCTGATTGTATTCTCCATTACTTTGAGTGTTATGCCAACAATCATTGGCTAAATGATTTGTCTTACCACAAATCCAGCAAGCTTTGGATCCATCTTTGTTACTCCTGCCTCTTCCTCTACCTTTTCCACCTCCTCTTCCTCTTAGGAAGTTGGCTTGACTAGTTGTGCCTTCTTCTTCATTTGATTGTTGCTTTCCTTTGTTAGTTTTCTTCTTGTCTTTAGAATACATTGCATGACCTGCACTCTTGTCAACATCTCCTTTGATATCATTCTCAAAATTTAGCATATGTCCTAACAATTGATTCAAATCAGGATTGAAATGATCCAATGAAAGTTCTGTGGACAAAATAAAAGGTTTCCACTTCTCATCACCTCTTAGTCCTGTGAGAATTTGCCTTACCAATTTATCTTCTTCAATGTCTTCATTCACTGCTCCTAATGCATCTGCAATGTCCTTCATCTTTGTCACATAATCAGATATTGATTGTGAAGCCTTCTTCTTGAAAGTAGTAAACTCTGCCCATAAAGATGCCTTTCTTGACTTTGTAGTGTTTTGGAAATGCTCCTCCAAAGCATTCCATATCTCACTTGCACTTTCAAGACCTCTAATGTGAGGTAGCAAGTATTCATTGACTGCCATATAGATTATGCTCCTAGCTTGAGCATCTCTTTTCATCCAATTCTTCAAATCTGATAATTCTTCCCTAGTTGGAACACTAGGATCTCTGAATTGTGGCTTTTCTTCTTCTCCTGTAATGTAAGCTATCAAATCTTTGCTCATTAGATGAGCTTCCATCCTCATTGACCATGCACGATAGTTCTCTCTATCGAATTTCTCTATCTGAAGAGAATCTCCCATCCTTCCTTTACCTGTGTACTAAATTCTTCAATCTTTATAAAGTATAAGGTTACCTTTACTTCGAATGACACTCCTTTCCTCCTTCTTGATGTTGTATGATCTCTTCTTCAAGCTTTTCCTTCAGGCTTTCACCTTTTAATCCTTCAGGTGTTGAATTCTTTGCAACTGCAGCAGTCGGGATCCTCCTTTTCTCAAATTTGATGTTTCTTGCTCTGATACCACTGATGGAGAGTGTTAATCTCCAAAAGAACAACCTACTCTTGAACTTAGAGTACCTCTATATCAAGAGTAAGTCAAAACCTTCACCAATTTAAAAGATCAATGACCAAATATCAAATTCTTAAACAATCTGTGGAGAAGGAGAATACTTAGAAAGTCTGCTGCATATAT